>CM055274.1:63479983-63802633 GCA_029237695.1 Conchocele bisecta
TGCAAAGGCACGACAGTGTCTTATCAGCTCATTCACAAACACACATACACAAAACACTTGTCACATGGATTCACCAGTGGGTGTGTAATTGCATCCCGTAAACATTTGGTCAGGTGGGTATTTTTTTACTTTAACCTACGTTTTCTGGGGGAAATAACTACCTGTATAATATATGTGAAAATCACTACAATGGAAGAAATTGAATGTATGTTCTCGCACCCCCTTCCAAACTCCATTCACAATTCACATCTCTGCATGAATCTGGCTACTCCACTGCAGTGCAAAGTCGCAGAACATGTTTGACATACAGCCGTTTGAATGTGTACTTGTGTGTGTGTAATATTTCTCAGACTTTTTCAAGGCAATGATTTCTGTTTCGATGTAATGTATGACCTGTCGTGAATTTCACTCACAAGTTCATATTAGTGCTTGTAGGAGTATTTGATATCCAGTATACATTTTCCACGGCTTTCACATTCTGTAAAACCGTCTGGAGTTTCGACAATGAAATGGGAGAAATGGCAAACATTTTCATGTGTTTGAATGTGGATTATTTCTGGCACTCATATCTTTGGGCTTATAACGTTGTTCAAATTGTACTGCGTCAATTTTATCGAATTTAATATTGCATAATTTTATTTCATGACTTTCTTCAAAACGCCAGTTTTAGAAGTTGATGGTTTTAGGATTTTTATATCATGCACTGCAGTGTCGATGATAAGTCGCTAGGTGGCGTTGCCAAGTCGGACTGTTGTACTGTGCGGACTCACCGAAACAAACCGCCAGTGGACGCGTAATGTAATCTCCCTGGGTAAGTTTATATATCGTGGCTCAGTCAGCGTGCGACTAGATGCCGGTTTTTTTTGTTAGGGGAAAGTACTAAAATTGGGAAAATTGGGCCCGCGCAATATTTAAAATTGCGCCATGTCAATTAAAGGTGGTGCAGGATGTTGAATGTAATATCTTTATAATGGAAAGACAGAGTTTAATGAAACATAACGCATTAAATGCTTAACAGGTTGCCAATTAGTATCCCCTCGTCGACAGGCAAGAGCTGGTATATCGTTAGTCCATGTACTGCGTACATATGTACGTACGCTAGTAACACCTTTCATTTTTCAATAACTTGTGAATTGCTTCCACGATTTTGATATTATTTGACCATAATGTGTGTCTATGGAGCATGGTTTAGCATATGAGTAGACTCATATGACCCACGTTCGACCGCCAAGGTCACGGAGTACTTTTTTATTATCAAGGCTGCCAGCGAGGGGATTAGCTTCGTTTAATGATGCCAGTGCGAGGGGATTAGCTTCGTTTAATGATGCCAGTTCTTGCATTATGGTATAGTTTGCTTTAATCTAACAATTTTCTGGTTTTGACGAAGAATCGGTTACCATGTATGTGAATAAAAATCTAAAGAACGTGAATGTATGGTGTGATACATATCATCGAACCGGTATGTCACTTCTATGGTGAGATACATATCATCGAAATCCGTCCGTTTGCTTGGAAAAGTTTCAAGAAAATTTACTGTAAAAATGACGTCACAGAATACGTCACGTCGGAAAAGCAGGTTCGGAAACCACTGATCCCATACCCTGATATCTATAACTTTACATGCTACTTGCAAACATGTAGTTGGCCTCAATAGTAATAACGTACACTCAAAGCGTTCTTTTATAACATGATCATTCATGTTATAATTGTTCTTGTTACATATGTGTTTTATATCCGGTGGTTTTATATTGCATTCGAAAATTAGTTTCCCACCAAATGGTTCAAGTTTCTGTGTGTATAGCAGTTTCCACTGGCCATGGTTTGTATCATCACATATTCTTTTTACCCATGATGCTTTTATCGCTTTTATAAAACTGTCTATATCGACCATCTTTAAACCCCCGTGTTCATATGTTTGAATGATTATTGTGTTCCGCTTTATTTTATCGGGTTTGCCATCCCAGAGAAAATCACACAATTTATTTTTAATTATTTTAATTATTCTGTCTGGTGGGTCAGGTAATTAAGACTGTTAATGGATATATCACTTTCGGAAGAGCAAATGTTTTGATTTTACCTAATAAACTTAGTTTTCTTTTTTTCCATGTCTCAATACTTTTGACGAACTCTTGTATCTTGTACAAATGAGTGTTGTATTTTTTATTAGTACGGACTATTTAATATTTGATAAGACGGTTACCGTAATGTTTATTTTTCTGTTGTGACACGGTTTATAATTTGGAAATTATTATATAAGTACGGCCTTTGTATGAAACAGACATAGCCACTTTGTTGCTTTGGTTTTGGTATATTTGAATTGCTAAAGCAGTAATATTATGCAAGGATGGTGAAATATTTTAAATTATACAATTAGATGCTCTTCATATTAATATTTCTGAGCTTCAACATATAAATTGGGCGATATGTCATCCAGTATATTGCCTTCATTAAATCAAATAGTAAATGCTGTTATGCCCCACTGACATAGAAATATTGCAGACATGGCTTCATATGCACATAAGTGTTAGCGAAGTACATGTATATATAATTAAGTGTCTAAAGCTACTCTACTACATCAGACCATTTTCTATTTTCACTGAGTGCATTTCACAAACATGATGTTAACGATATACGTATATTGCATGACATTATACCCAGTTTTCAAATATCATAAAGCACTGTACTGTTACATGTTCATTATAAGCTGCCTGTCGCCATTTACACCAGTCGATTATAACCCTCCGATATATATTTATTGAACATCCATATACGTCTTCTTGCTTCATGTGTGAGTCCGCCATTTACAGGCACCACTGTTACATATTTCATATAACAATAGGTTACACACAACCGCGGCATGTGTTACTATTACGATTCCATTCATTTATATAAACAACACATATGGCATATGAACACGGATATCTTTCTGCGTATGTTTCATACTTATTACTTACTTATTAAAACGCTATTTGATACCCGCCAAGAAATCAATTACTTTATAAATCACTAATTAAATAAATGATAAAACAGCAGTGACAAGAAAATAAAATACAAAAAGCCACTTACGTACAGTTCAAGGAGGCACAAATCCGTACCCTGCCGAATCGTCAGTGATCAATATAGTTCGAAGAGACAGTTACACATGGTTAGCATGGCGTCACAACGCCCATATGGTCTCCTTAGCTTCTTATTATGGCGCACAGAGACGGTAACATAGAAATATACAGCGACAAATAAAACAGCCAATAAGGCAACACCCTGACAGTGAGAAACCACAACACTATAGTGTAATGTGCGAAAATCATGTAACAGGTCACCCATAAATACAATGAAACAAAGCAAATGCTACAAAAGAAGGGACAATATGATCAAATCAAAGGTAGAAATTGTAGTTGACTATATGTCAGGCAGAGACCAACTTTAACTTAGTACACTACATTATGCTTTAAAGTGGAGTAAGTTGTTGAATTAGATGTTTAAATGGTTCAATATCAGTTGAATTTAGCTTGAAAGAAATATGATTGAAAACAACATTGTGTAGCTGGTGGTATAAAATTACAAATATTATCGTCCATGCTACATAAAGTTTGTATTGAAATGCTAATCTGATTAACTGAGTATTTTAGCGGTATGACACTATACAATTATTGCAACGTTTGCCTGTTGCAATGTTTCATCTGTGTGGCTAGTGTACTAGACATTGTCGCATAACATATTGTCGTATGTTATGGTTCTATTTAAAATGCATGCATCTTTTATCTTTGGTAACAATAGTAGATTGTGTTTGTAAATCTACTATCCCTGTTACCTACAGATGCAATTGACTTAAGTGCTAAATACTAGTCGCAAGGATTTCAGGATGGTTTGGATTTGTATAAGTATGTATGCACGGTGAGCACGTAGAAACTATTATCTGATAGAATATAATATGAAATTATCTGAATAAATGGGCCTGTCCATGACATGTCCAACATTGATGTGGTAAATGCTATGCCATGGAGTAAACGCGTGATAAAGTTAGTAAGTAAGTAATTAAAGACTTTATTTACAGAGAAAGCTTAATTGGTAACCCAATCTTCCTTGAGGTCCTCTTATACTAATCTACTGTACATATATCTGTAACATTATTATACAACATTAAATGTAAATCAACATGATAATAAACATCAAACCATCCTGGTCTTTGGATACACCATTTGCTGATGGATACATAGGCATATACATGGCGTGGAGCCAACACAGCTGCCACACACTTAGGCTTATGGTAGCCACGTACAAAGATCAAACACTGCGGTTCAGATTCGCGATATTTGTTCGATTTGGAATAATAAATGTACAATTTAAGAAAATGTAGGACATACAAACTTACACGACATCCGATTTTTCAAGGCCTGTAACATAATTTGTTAATATTGCCAGTGTTTTATTGACATATTTGTCATGTAGCTACAGTTTTCTATAAACTATCTGAAGTGTTTATCAATGGCATATAGTCAAACCTGTTTGAGCCACCACCTTTGGGAGACGACAGAAGTGGTTGGCTTATACAGGTGGCTGGCTTAACAGGAGGAATATGTATTAACATGTTAACCCAATAAAATATTTTAAGCATTAAATATTGTTTTGTCTTAAAAAAACATATATAACATAATATTATACAGATTACTCATCTATGCATAGGGATTAAGAAAAAATTATATGTTTATTTTTCTTGATCTTTATTAGGTTTGAGGCGGCTTTCAGCTGCTCCGAAAACCTATTGTATTCGGTTTTTTTTTTGGTTTTTTTTTTATTGTTTTTTTTTATTCAGCCATTCAGTCTACAGCCCAAAGTGCTGGTCGGATCGACTTCAAATTTTGCATGCCGATTCGGATCAAGTGTGAGCAGAGACTCAGAGATTTTCAGAAATCTCTTAATGCCACTTTCCACGAAACCGGAAGTGACGTCATACTTTCTATAACTTCCTTATTTTCCAACCGATTTCAAAAATTCTTTTTTCATTGGAAAGCTGACAAAATTCTCTATCTCGAACTCGCTGACAGTTCTCGGCTATCTGGTCAAATAAGAGAGCTATAGGCATTTGAAGTTGAAAAATGTACATACTTTTCAACGATTTTGCCGATTTTTTGCCGAATTTCGGCTGATAACGGGTGGTCTTTACAAACGTTTTCCAATTTGTACAGTAATGTCAGCAACATAATTTCTTGCCAGTGTGATAGGGGAGTGTCAGGCGCATAAAAGATGATAATTTTCAGAGCTCTATCGACTACTTCCGGTTCTATTGGATGTCAAAGATGAACGTCTTTTTTTCAAGTTTTCAAAATAGAGTAAACGGATGTGACGTCAGCTTCGTTATTTATCAATAGATTTCAAAATTTCTTGCTGCGGTCGATATTTCCCGCTTTGTGCCAGGCCTATGGTGAAAAACAAACGAAAACTTCACTGGCGGAATATTGCACATATTTAATTTTATTAGCCAGGTTTTTTGAAAAAAAATCCAGGCTATTGGATTGGCGAAAGCCGGGGGGAGGGCGGGTGGGCGGGCGGGTGGCGGGTGGGCGGCGTCCACAATCAATGTTAAGTTTTCGTGTTTGAGTCTATTTCTTTGTTACTGTACCACCTAGGACCACCAAACTTTCACGCTTCATAATCAAGGGGTGCCCACCACATATCACTATCCAACATGTTACTTTTATTTTTTTTTAACTTCACCCATTTTTTCCGCGCAGTCGACTTATAGCCATTTTCAATGTTAAGTTTTCGCGTTTTCAATGTTAAGTTTTCGTGTTTAAGTCCATTTCTTTGGTACTGTACCACCTAGGACCACCAAACTTTCACAGCTTCATAATCAAGGGGTGCCCACCACATATCACTATCCAACATGTTACTTTTTTTTTATAACTTGACCCATTTTTTCCGCGCAGTCGACTTAGCCATTTTCAATGTTAAGTTTTCGCGTTTACAATGTTAAGTTTTCGTGTTTAAGTCCATTTCTTTGGTACTGTACCACCTAGGACCACCAAACTTTCACAGCTTCATAACCAAGGGGTGCCTACCACATACAACTATCCAACATGTGACCATTTTTTTACCTTCACCTATTATTCTTTCTACGTAATTGACTTAGCCATTTTCAACGTTAACTTTTTAACGTACGTCTGGTTAAATTTTTTGGTTAAAACTTTTTCGTTATACTATATCTCTGCAACTGCTTCGCCCATTACCTTGAAACTTCACATGGGTTGTTTATCATCGTCCATATTTTCATTCTAACCCCCAACCGTGCGGCCCCTGTGCGCAATGTCAAGGTCAAATTACTTTTGAATTTATTTGTTAAAGTTTTTTTTGTGTACTATATCTCTGCAACTGCTTCACCATTACCTTGATACTTCACATGGGTGTTTATCATCATTGTCGCACCCGCTTGCGGAAAGCGCGATATCGTCGGCATTTTGGCATACGTCCGTCCGTCCGTCCGTCCGTCCGTCCGTACGTCCGTGTGTCCGGTTAAAGTTTTTTCGTTAAAGTTTTTCCATCTACTATATCTATTTTTTTAGTGTCCATGCCTCGCCCCAAGGCGCGACATGCAGGCCACGGCCATCTAGTCTACAAAAAGTGGCTATAATTATGTTATCCAAGTGTCCATGCTTGGAAAAAACCTGGCCTTCGTGGCTTTGCCTCGTTTCTTGTTAGGTGTATTTACAAATGGCGTAAACTGCAATTTAAGGGCGATAACTATCGAAAAATAATCACCCGCTGACTTACGGGCTCCCTCCATCTACACCAAACCGCTGGTCGGGTCGACTTCAAATTTTGCATGCCGATTCGGATCAAGTGTGAGCAGAGACTCAGAGATTTTCAGATATCTTTTAATGCTACTTTCGACGAAAACGGAAGTGACGTCATACTTCCTATAACTTCCTTATTTTCCAACCGATTTCAAGAATTCATTTTGCATTGGAAAGCTAACAAAAATCTCTATCAGACTCTCTGACAGTTTTTGGCTATCTGCTCAAATAAAAGAGCTATATGCATTTGAAGTTGAAAAATGTACATACTTTTCAACGATTTTGCCGAATTTCGGCTGATAACGGGTGGTCTTTACAAACGTTTTCCAATTTGTACAGTACTGTCAGCAACATAATTTCTTGCCAGGGTGATAGGGGAGTGTCAGCTGCATGAAAGATGATAATTTTCAGAGCTATATCTTGACTACTTACGGCTCTATTCGATGTCAAAGATGAACATATTTTTTCAAGTTTTCAAAATAGAGCAAACGGATGTGACGTCAGCTTCGTTATTTATCATTCGATTTCAATTGTTTTTGCTGTAGTCGATATTTCAGTCCTTTAGCTAAAACCTTGGCTGAGGATCGAACCCGGTATCCCTCGCTCCGAGTCCATCGCTCTACCTCTAAGCTAACCGGCCCCACATCGGTGTGATGATGCGAACACAATAATGTTGGACTGTTCATTCTAAAACTTCAGAAATTCTTTTTGCAACCGATAGTTTACACCTTGGGCTAAAGCTTAGTTACACATGAAATCAATGTTTGAGGCTCAAACCGTCTAGTTGTATGTTGGATTCATATTTTAGTTTGTAATTTGTTGTGTATTATCTTTCATTAATTCATTCATTCAGTCTGCTTATATTTAAGGGCGGGAATTGGCTCAAACACCTTCCGAACCCGGGATATAGCCCAGTAAAGAAGCAGGCTGATGGTCGTCGGCCTGATTTGTATTTCAGAATTTTGATAAATGTTGCATTTATTGTATCCCCCGGACTCCATCGGGGGATACTATGGATTTGACAGCGTGCCGCATCCACGTCCGCCGCAGACACTTCTTGTCCGGAGCATAACTCGAACACTCTTTGGAATATTTTCATGAAACTTCACACATGCATAGACCACGACCCGAAGGTGTGTCGGGCACAAGAATGACAACTCTTGCATAGCTAATTTTTTAGTTGTCTCCATTTTTTGTTTCTCGCACTGATTTCGTGTCCGGAGCATAACTCCACCACCCTTTGGAATATTTTCATGAAACTTCACACATGCATATACCACGACCCGAAGGTGTGTCGCGCACAAGAATGACAACTCTTGCATAGCTAATTTTTTAGTTATCTCCCTTTTTTGTTTTGCGCACTTCAAGCTGGACAATAATGCATGAAGGCCCGTTTTCTCGTCTGCTCTGTACACCTTTTCTTGTGTGCTCTGTACACCTTACCTGTAGAGAGAACAATAGAGACTGGGAGAACCATTCACCTGTGCATGTGCTAGCATGTGCAAATGTCCAGTCTTGACCACTCTTGACCACAGGTAATTTATACAGGTAAATTACTACATTGGATATTACATTTCCGTAAACTGTGTTGAAAATATTGTGGCATTATGTGGACCTGTGCAGATATATGTAGATAAATATAGGACTATTAAAAAAAAATTCTGGGCTCCAGTAGCAAGCATTATTATTTTTAATTTTTAAACTTTTTTTTTCCATTTTTTTTATTTTTTTTTCTTCAATTTTTGTCTAGTAGCATAAGGTCGTAAGTGCTATATACAGCCTATTATCATATAATAAAACAATACACACACAAATGGGTACTTGTTGTAAGCGTACGGGGATCTTATTGGGTAGGGTTAGGATAGTGTTGGGTACTCTTGTTGGGTATTTTTATAGAGTAAAAATCCAACAAATATTCATTCGTAGGAACGTGCGTCCCGTCGTCCCGTCCGTCCGTCCGTCACAAAACTTTAACACTCGGGTAAATGTCTCATAATTTCTTCATCCTTCATATACACATTTCTCTAATGGTCCTCTACCGCCCTGTGCCAAATCCACGTTCGTCCTGCCCCCGCCAAGCCCAGGGTTAAGATCACATACTTAGTGCTTCAAAAACTTTAACGCTCAGGTAAATATCTTATAATTTCTGTTTTCTTTCACGGATCAGCTTCATATTTCACATATGCATTGCTCTAATGGTCCTCTACCGCACTGTGCCAAATCCACGTTCGTCCTGCCCCCGCCAACCCCAGGGTCAAGGTCACATACTTGGTGCTTCAAAAACTTTAACGCTTAGGTAAAAGAAAATTTTGACTTGGAATTTGGCCTCATTTATTATCAAAGCGATATGTGGGACATCCGTGTTCTCTGAACACATTTTCTAGTTTATTAAACTTCACACATGCATAGAAGACGACCCAAAGGTGTGTCGCATGTAAGAATGACAACTCTTGCGTCGTTAATTTCTTAGTTATCTCCCTTTGTTGTTTCGTGCACTGATTTCGTGTCCGGAGCATAACTCGAACACCCTTTGGAATGTTTTCATGAAACTTCACACATGCATAGACCACGACCCTAAAGGTGTGTCACGCAAGAATGACAACTCTTGCATCACTAATTTTGTATCACTAATCACTTTGTTTTTCCGTCACTGATTTTGTCTCCGGAGCATAACTCGAACACCCTTTTTTCAAACTACTTGTGTATCTGGGGAGGGGCATACACATGCGCTTGTCGACAAGCGTCCATTTCTAGTTTAATTAGGCTCCAAAAGTGTGCGCCAAATACATGTATAGGAGAATCTATGCAGGTATGGTAACCTATACTTTGAGGCCTTCTATTGCACCTATCAGCTTATCGGAGTGTGATATAGTATAGCTGGGCATCGATTACAGATGATTGAGTGGAACGCAGACTAGTTTACATGTATTTTACTAACATACCGTTTATTTCAGAAGAGACCAATTTAACACACAAACTGAAAATGGTAGACAAAACACTGATACATGGAGGCATACTAATTTCTTTCGGCAGCCATCTTGATTTTATATAAGTACATGTATCATTAAATATTCATACGAAAGCTGGTTTTGATAACGCTATCAAACTAATTTGTTTTGCCTAGTTCATCAATCTGTGATTGCCGTTAATTACTTGAAATATTATGTCTTAGAAATGTGTGGAAGTGTTGATATATTTGGCAGCCATCTTGGATATATATATGGAATTTAGGCTACCACAACATGTGTCAGTGCCCGTCCAGATAATGGAACAAGGTGATGAAGTTTATATACACTACCATTTATTGCAACCTAACTATAGTTTGATGTGTGTTAGCGGTGGGTTGGCTTGGTGGGTGAACTTGTTCTATAAATTGCAACCATTGATTATCAATTTTTCATATCGTTTTACAATGTGTAAATGCGAATTTACTGTAATGCTACAGAATTTTTAAAAATCACAGAAATTGTCTGGATGGGCAACTATGATATTTGGTGGCCATATTGGATTACTTTACATACATTCCCAATTGCTACATATTTATAAACATGTTATCATCTTATAATTAACTATGATATTTGGTGGCCATATTGGATTACTTTACATACATTCCCAATTGCTACATATTTATAAACATGTTATCATCTTATAATTTACTCTTAGAACATAGTTCAACCATAAACGTACGTCCGTTTGGCCAATAATTGATGTAGTTCGTACATATTTAGTGTGGTGGGGTATTGTACTTGGGTTTTGGCAGCCATCTTGGATTTTGGAGGCCATTTTGGATGAAAATGCTCAATTTCGATTTCATGTGAATTATAATTATCGGCTGTCACGTTTTCAGTGCTTTTTTCGATGTGTGAATGTGAGTTTGATTGTTGTTACTTGAATGGTCTCAAACCTGCACAGTTTTTAGCAGACAATATTGCTATCAGGGGGGTTCACTTATAGGGGCATACAATCTTTAAAGGAAGACTTACAGATTGCTAAAATAATATGTATAGATGCATACCTTTCAATAAAATATAGTGGCAATTTGCTTACCAAACTTACCAAAACATAATAATATCAAATATAATAATATATGTAAACTTCTTTAGTAGTAATAGAATTTTTACATAATACATGTAAGTATCACATACCCCCCCCCCCCACCCCCCCCCCCCTCTCAACTGGTTACCACGCACACAAATCAGCTGCATGATAAGTATTAGGTGTAGTGGTGGACCAATAGTATCGATGCATCGATAGATCGAGGTACATATCTTCACGATACATGTATCGCGATACACTGCCAACTATCGATAGTTGACGATAGCTACATTGTAATTATTAACACATTTTCAATGATCGTGTTTTTGGTGCTAGAAAGAGAGAGGTAAATATTTGAAGTGATTTTTATAGGAACCTCTGGATTCGACATCCTAGGACATCGACAGTTTCTTTAACAATCATTAATGTGCACAAAAAAAACACTTTATTGAACCGTTTGGCTTGTGCGCAGTTGATGGCATTTTTTTTTATTAACCTCATATCAAACCGGAAGTTCGGAACACGAGCCGTGTCATGGGTTTTCGCGACCATTTTTTTTCACTTCCACATCGAAAAAAGCAGCGTTGCAGTAGAACTGGCCGTTTTTGGTGTAAAATTAAAGTGCAAAATTGTTGTTTAATGATGCCTCTGTGTGTTTGTGGGTCCTTGTAGATTCATTTTGAATATATGTTCAACAATTCAATAAAAATAATAATAATAAAAAAAATTAAACTCCAAGTCACAATGTTATTATCAATCAAATTGAGCTGCATCATTATTATTGAGTATTGTGTATTTGGCGATCTTTTTTTGAGACACTAGACTTTCAATCCTCCCTACCCAAGCGCCCTCCACCCCCTCACCACAGCCCCACCTCTTTCTGTCCATGGGCATTTTTTTTATTATTTGAAAACCGTCCGGAGGCCAATTAATTATGCAATATAACTAATTGATCTATTTTGTATTAAAGAGAAACGAGTAGAACATTGTAGTTGTGACATTCAAAACCATGGATCACAAGGTGAAGTGTATGAGTGCTAAATCGAAGCTCAGAACCTGTGAACAGTACAGAAGAGTTTACCTCAACAATCACCAATCACGTGAAGAAAGGATCATGGCATCTAACTTCCGGACTGTAATTGATGCGCTGTGTAACAATGATAGCAACATCACCATCAAAGGGTCTCGTGTCGTTAGGAATGTTGGCAATAACGAACCTGGGGGCACGGAGCACACTGGTAATTCTCGTGACGTCACGGGTGGGAATAGAGATACGCGGGCAGACTATACTGGCCCGGTCCCACGTACACACTCTGATGGACGATACAACCGACCTGACAACGACCGCCCTTATGGGTCACGTGGTTTGGCGCGCGATGATGACAGTCAGCACGGTACAGACGACTCGTACCAGCGTAATTCGCGTTCTGACGGCAGTCAGTGGGGTTACGTCGATCGGCGGCACGGTAATGGTGCCCGTGGCGGTCGTGGTCGCTCGTACAACTAGCTAAAACTTGGGTTTTGGAATGTCAATGGTTGGTCTGCGAATGAGTTGTCAGACAATTGTTATGTAAGGACTTCTTGTGTGCAATATTTAAACTGTGATATTATTGGTATAGCAGAATCTCACCTGGTGGGTGACGCCATATTGTTTTTACCGGGTTATACCTGGTTTGGTAATAACAGACAGGAGATGCATGTGCATGCTAGGAGAGGCTCTGGAGGAGTTGGTGTCTTTATACGTAATACTATTATTGACAACTTTGATGTCACCATACTAGATGACTCTAGTGAAGGAATATTATGGGTACAATTGAAACATACAACTGATAACACATGCATTAATATATGCGTCTGTTACCTTCCTCCCCATGCAGGGCTCCTCTCGGAACATGGATGCACTCGCCTTCTTTGATACATTGATGGCTGATGTTTACAGATATCAAAACGGGGTGAATATGATATGCGGTGATTTTAATGGTAGGTGTGGAGATAATGATGATTTTATAGTGGGGATTGATAGTATTCCTCAGCGGTCAGTTTTGGATTTTAAAACAAATTCGTATGGTGATATGCTTATCGAATTTCTAATAAACTGTAATTATTGTATGCTTAATGGCCGTAACAGTATCAGTAATGACTTTACGTCAATATCTACAAAGGGGTGTGCAGTTGTTGATTATTGTCTTACTAGTCATGGGCACGTATCTAGATTTAAAGAAGTCAATGTCATGCGAGCGTCAACGCTCATTAATTTGTGCAATGATATCACTGTAATGTCGCCGTCATCACTGCCAGACCACTCCGCTTTGACTTGGGTTGTTGAATGTCAGACTGTTCCTGTTACACCAGATGCTTTGCCAACACCATCCGATACGTTTACCAAGTTTGATGTATCTGCAGTTCCCACTTCGTTTCTACTTGACAATCATGTGAATATTTACTCTGTTGTTAGTGAACTTGAAGCGGGGTTACAAACTCAGTCTGCTATTGATAGTGCGTACAATGATTTATGTGATATAATAGTTAACGAGATGTCCGATAAGTTGCCAAGTGTGTCTATCCCATTGCATTGTGGTGTTTCAAACAAAAAGCTGAGAGTTGGTAAGCCTTGGTGGAATGAAAATTTAACTGTGGCATGGAATGATGTTTGTGAAGCTGAACGAAAATGGTTGCACAGTAAAGTTAAATCTGATAAAGCGTCCTTAAAGATGTCATATGTCTTGGTTCGAAAACATTTTGACCGGTTGGTTCAAAGAGCCAAAGGTTACAATGGTTAGTTTTCAGAACCAGTTAGCAAACGAGGTGGGCAACAGGTAGCCAGTCTGAATTTTGGAAGACCATTTGGTAAAATTGGGCATTGGTCATGGTAAATCTAAAGGTATACCGATGGAGGTGGTACTTGATAACAGAGGCATTAGTAATGATGTTAATGTGGTGTTGAACAAGTGGAAACTTGATTTTAGTCATCTTCTAAACGCGGGACAATTTGCTGATATGTCAATTTATGTGAATGATCTGATCAACGACACATCTGAACCTATGTTCAATGATAATATTACATTGTTAGAAGTAAAACAAGCTGTAGATCATGCAATTTGAGGTAAAGCGTGTGATGATGATCAGATCCCTTCTGAAGTCTTATGTAATGACACCAGTATAATGTTTTTACATATAATATTTAATGTTTGTTTTAGCCAAAGTAAAATGCCCACTGTTTAGGGTCACAGTATCATTAACCCAATTCCCAAATCAAGTACCACAGATCCTAGGGACCCATTATCTTATCGTGGCATATCGTTAACTTGTTGTATGTATAAGTTGTATTGTTTTATTTTAAATGAAAGACTATCGCGATGGGCGGAGGCCAATGATAAACTATGTGATGAGCAGAATGGTTTCAGAAAACGTCGAAGCACCATTGATCACGTGGCCTCATTAACAAACATTATTGATGTGCGTAAGAAGTGTAAACTGTCAACATTCTGCGCATTCATAGATTTTAAAAAGGCATATGACACTGTAAATAGAAATATGTTGTGGAATAGACTAGCTGAAATAGGTGTCAGTGGCAAAACTATTTGGAGCTGTCACATCATTGTACAGTTCTGTATCATCATGTGTTTTAAAACTGATAGTGAATGGTTTTAAAACTGATAGTTTCAATGTCTTTGAGACAAGGATGTAGTTTATCACCTTTATTATTCAATCTTTATATTAATGATCTTGCACTGAAAATGGCTGCTCTGGGAAAAGGTGTCCGTATAGGAGATGAACTTGTTGCCATTTTATTATATGCTAATGATATTGTCTTAATTGCAGATAATGAACGTGACTTACAATGTATGCTGGATTTGTTGTATGACTGGAGCAAAGCCAATTATATGTGTGTTAATAGTAATAAAAGTAACATTGTACATTTTAGACCAAAATCTGCATCGAGAAGCGCACATACTTTTTTATGTGGTGATACAAGTTTAAACACTGTTGATAAATATACATATCTTGGACTTGTACTAGATGAATATCTTGACTATAATGTTACTGCCAAAATGGTTGCACAGAGTGCAGGCAGAGCCCTCGGTCTTATCATTGCAAAGTCTAAGTACATTGGTGGTATGCCGTATGATGTTTTCACTAAACGTATGATTCAATAGTATGGCCTGTTATAGCTTATGGGGCAGCAGTATGGGGATATAGATCATTCTCATGTATCGATGCTGTACAGTATAGAGCTATGCGTTTTTATATGGGCGTGGGAAAGTATACACCCAGTGCTGCTGTCTCCGGTGATATGGCATGGTTACAGCTATCGTCCGACAGTGGAAATGTATTGCCAAACCTCTGGAGTCGTTGTGTAAATATGAGTGTAGACAGAATTAATAAGATAATTTTTAGCCAGGTTTTTTGAGAAAAAAAATCCAGGCTATTGGATTGGCGAAAGCCGGGCGGGCGGGCGGGCGGGCGGCGCGCGGGCGGTGTCGGGCGGGCGGCGTCCACAATCAATGTTAAGTTTTCGTGTTTGAGTCCATTTCTTTGTTACTGTACCACCTAGGACCACCAAACTTTCACAGCTTCATAATCAAGGGGTGCCCCACCACATATCACTATCCAATCATTACTTTTTTTTTAACTTCACCCATTTTTTCCGCGCAGTCGACTTAGCCATTTTCAATGTTAAGTTTTCGCGTTTACAATGTTAAGTTTTCATGTTTAAGTCCATTTCTTTGGTACTGTACCACCTAGGACCACCAAACTTTCACAGCTTCATAATCAAGGGGTGCCCACCACATATCACTATCCAACATGTTACTTTTTTAGCTAGGTTGTTTGAAAAAAAATGCAGGCTATTGGATTGGCGAAAGCCGGGCGGGCGCGGGCGGGTCGGGCGGGCGGGCGGCGGGCAACAATGTTAAGTTTTCGTGTTTGAGTCCATTTCTTTGTTACTGTACCACCTAGGACCACCAAACTTTCACAGCTTCATAATCAAGGGGTGCCCACCCATATCACTATCCAACATGTTACTTTTTTTTTAACTTAACCCATTTTTTCCACGCATTCGACTTAGCCATTTTCAATGTTAAGTTTTCGCGTTTACAATGTTAAGTTTTCGTGTTTAAGTCCATTTCTTTGGTACTGTTCCACCTAGGACCATCAAACTTTCACAGCTTCATAATCAAGGGGTGCCCACCACATATCACTATCCAACATGTTACTTTTTTTTTAACTTGACCCATTTTTTCCGCGCAGTCGACTTACCCATTTTCAATGTTAAGTTTTCGCGTTTACAATGTTAAGTTTTCGTGTTTAAGTCCATTTCTTTGGTACTGTACCACCTAGGACCACCAAACTTTCACAGCTTCATAACCAAGGGGTGCCTACCACATACAACTATCCAACATGTGACCATTTTTTTACCTTCACCTATTATTTCTACGTAATTGACTTAGCCATTTTCAACGTTAACTTTTTAACGTACGTCTGGTTAAAGTTTTTTGGTTATACTATATCTCTGCAACTGCTTCGCCCATTACCTTGAAACTTCACATGGGTGTTTATCATCATCCATATTTTCATTCTACCCAACCGTGCGGCCCCTGTGCCCAATGTCAAGGTCAAATTACTTTGAATTTTTTTGTTAAATTTTTTTTGTGTACTATATCTCTGCAACTGCTTCACCCAATACCTTGATACTTCACATGGGTGTTTATCATCATTGTCGCACCTGCCTGCGGAAAGCGCGATCCTGTGCCCAATGTCAAGGTCAAATTACTTTGAATTTTTTTGTTAAAGTTTTTTCCTGTACTATATCTCTGCAACTGCTTCACCCAATACCTTGATACTTCACATGGGTGTTTATCATCATTGTCGCACCTGCTTGCGGAAAGCGCGATATCGTCGGCATTTTGGCATACGTCCGTCCGTTCGTCCGTGTGTCCGGTTAAAGTTTTTTGGTTAAAGTTTTTCCATCTACTATATCTATTTTTTTAGTGTCCATGCCTCGCCCCAAGGCGCGACATGCAGGCCACGGCCATCTAGTCTACAAAAAGTGGGTATAATTATGTTATCCAAGTGTCTATGCTTGGAAAAAACCTGGCCTTAGTGGCTTTGCCTCGTTTCTTCTTTTGTTATAGTTTTTTAGCCAGGTTTTTTGAGAAAAAAATCCAGGCTATTGGATTGGCGAAAGCCGGGCGGCGGGCGGCGGGCGGCGGGTGGGCGGGTGGCGGGCGGCGGGTCGGGCGGCATCCACAATCAAAGTGAAAGTGGCCTGTTACACCGGTACATAGTTTAATGTCTGTAAAAAATAACATGAAAATAAAACCAGGTTCTACAGTAGAATTCGACGGTATGTTGGCAGCATGCGAAGGGTAAATTTAACGATGGTATTCGTCCTTACAGGAATCCAATATCCCTGGTTTGGCCCTCAGGAACATTTTATTTTTGGCTTTCTTGTTACTTGAGAGTTGAATCTGGTTATACCCATTATAAAGTAGTAAGATTAGTACTAATCCTATTACCGTTAGGGAGTGGGGCTAAGTGACTCTGGTGTGGAACCAGTTCAGGTTATTATAATATCATGGCTGAATATATATTTCTCCCTGTAAATATTCATTTCTGAATTTGGGATTTCCCCTCATCACAACAGGTCAAACATGTGATTCGACCCCATCTTGCTTAAAATGACCTTCATAGCTGTTGACAAGCCGTTAAACGCCATTACATAAATAAATCTACTGTAGAATCTCTCTAACCTAGACCTGTGGATTTTCTCGTATTCAGGCACCTCAGTAATCCAAGGCTGTGCACTTTGCAATCATGAACATACATTACTGTCAATGTAAATTGTATAGCCATTGAGAGAGGTTCTGTTGTATATTCACCACGTATCCCGTGCATGTACATGTCCCAACTGTTGTGTACAGTACATGTACCTTATTGCTCATTTACCACAAATGGTGTTCCCACTTCACAATTTAGCCTAATTGTATCCCCGGACAAAAGTTTTCATGAATCTTCACACAAGCATAGACCACGAGCCAATGGTGTGTTGTGTACAAGGATGACAAGTCTTGCCTCACTAATTTTCGAGTGTTCTCCCTTTGTGTTTTTTTCACCCACTGATTTCTTTTCTGGAGCATAACTCGAATACCCTTTGGAATATTTTCATGAAACTTCACACGTGCATAGACCACAACCTGAAGATGTGTTGCGCGCAAGAAAGCACCTCTTGCCTCACTAGTTTTCTCCTTTTGTTTTTTGGCCCACTGATTTCTTGACTGGAGCATACTTCAAACCCTTTGGAATATTTTCATGAAACTTTAGACATGAATAGACGACGACCCAAAGGTTTGCTGCGTGCAAGATTGACAACTCTTGCCTCCATAATGTTTTAATTATTATACCCCCCCGTAACGAGTTGTGGGGGGGTGTATACTGGAGTCAGGTTGTCTGTCCGTCCATCTGTCCGTCCGTCCATCCGTGTGTCTGTGCGTGCGTGAGTGGGTGGCAGGTGGGAGCACGCGATGGGTAATTTAACGATCGGGGTTCATCCTTACCGGAATCCCGACTGGAGACCTGGTTTGGCCCTCACATACGTCTTTGGCATTTTGTATGTGACAGTTGAATCGGGTTATACCCCTTATAAGAGTAATCCTACCGGTATTACTTTTAAATAGGGGAAGGGGCCAAGTGACTTTGGTGCAGAATGGACCTGGCACCAGGTCAGGTTATTCTAATTTCAGGGCTGAATATGTTGTATCTCGATGTAAATATTCCGTTCTGATTTTGGGATTTTCCCCCCAATGCAGCAGGTTAAAACGGGATCGAACCTGTTTGCCCGGCCTTACATGACCATAGCTGTTGATAGGCCGTTAAACACCAATAAACAAACAAACAAAAACTGTGCGTGCGTGCATCAGTCAATAAACTTAACATCAGAGAAATATGTTATAACTTCTATTTCCTTATATATTTAGGGGCACATGGGCCGGCCCATGGGGTTATTCCGTGCCCTTCTGTTTCTTCGCAGATTGATTTTTTCCTGTCAATCAAAAACTTGATTATTCTTTGGGATATTTTCATGATATTTCGCACAGGCATAAACCATGCGACCACTCTCACCATACTAACATATTAGTTATCTCCCTTCATTATTGTAGTACTCGTGGTTGCACAGGTGCAGGTGTACAAGCGTCAATTTCTAGTTTATATTATACATGATGTCACGTCTTTCAGAAACCATGTGATCCCACACCCTGTAATGTGTGTAAAAATACTGTGACTTCCTAGTATGTAAAAAGTCTGAAATAGTCACGTTAATGTATCTGTGTTAATAGTCAGTGGTTGATGGATGGTGGCACAGGGTTTTATGTGCAATTAACTTTTTTTCTGCCTCAGTAATGAAAACATGTGGGTGATAAATTGTAAGCAGGGTAACTCGGAGAGAGAGACGAACATGGGATCCCTTATGTGTGGCAGTGATGGGAGAATTTCTCAATTTACAGAATGATGCTTATATGGCTTTTGTGATCGGTATAGTCTCAGATCACAGTTTGATCAGGCTCTGCAGCACCTGTCATGCATGCGGCAAACAATATAATTCCTTATATCAGTACTTCAGGCATGTTTTTGATAAAATGTCCCACATTGGCAACAGCCATCCTAGGCCGTGTGACGTGCATGGTGGAATTAGTGACCTGTACGCGACTCGCATGACCAGCCAACTCTGTATAATTGCAGTTGTCCTAGATCAGAATGTGGAGATAATCAGGACGTAAACCAATCCACAACGTACCGTCACAGTCCCACCGGCTACACCTAGACTAGAATACATACAGAGCAGCCCACACCCAGACCAGCTTACATCCAGAACAGATTTGCTCTCCGCAAGGTGTGTCTATGGTCTATTAGTATTTCTGCCATATATATATATTTACCATCTTGTCATGCGCCCTAATTACACTAGGGTCTGTACTTTAAAACATTCTAAGCTTGTACTCCATCCAATCTCATGCTTCAAATGTCGCTGTGACTGGAGAAATAGGGTTTATGTGTTTTGCGACCAGTATAGATTCAGAGCAGCATGTGCATCCGCACAGTCTGATCAGGATCTGCGCTTGCCATTCAATCAATGAAACGCCCGTCGTGCTTCTCAGGAGCCAATTGAGCAATTAAACTGCTTGAATTCAAGTAAAGTTAGAGAAGGTTGTCAGAAAGTTTTTGTCTCACCCACATTACGGTAGTGGAAAGTGAGACATAGCGGCCACAATTTAAGTGTAGGCGTCGTCGTTGAAGGCTGTCTCATTGTTGTAGACGTTCACAATTTTGGACTTAAATGTTGAATATCTCCTGATCCATTAATCAGATCATTACCAAACTTTAACAATAGCTCCTGGGCATTGATGGCTATCCACACAGTGTCATTTGGCTGACCTTGACCTTGGTGACATTCACCTTGTGACTTTGTGTTAGTGTCAACATTTTTGGATTTAAGTCAAAATGTTGAATATCTCCTGATCACTAGCTTCCGTACATTATGACCTTGACCTTAGTGATTTTGACCTTAGTGCGAGAGGCACTCACTGGCAATCACCTTGTATAGTTACATGACCCCATGAAGTCCTGTTTGTTACTCGAATATAAATTATTACTGGGACCCGTATAACAAAACTTTCTCTGCGTTTTATATATACTTAAATCCCAGGATTAAAGGTTAAAATATTCATATCCTATACGTTAAAAACTTGATGAATAAAATGATTGCAGTAAGTGTAAAGCGCAGATTCAAAAAGTGAGTTTACACCCTTATGCTGAAGATAAACAATTTCTGACAGAAAAGTTTAAATATTTATATTCAACAATGTTCAAAGAAGTCTGTGCAGGTAAATGTCATAATGTTCTGACATCAGTAAGTGATGTAAATTGTGTGATGTACGACATCACATGCGTGTTTGCAACGTCATTTTTAGCTCGACTATTCGAAGAATAGTTAGAATAGTTAGAGCTTATGTAGTCACCCCGGCGTCGACGTCGGCGTCACCGTCACGCCTTGGTTAAGGTTTTTAGTCAAGCTTGTATATGGAATACTCCTGGCCCTACACCCACCATACTTGGACAACTTCATCTCTTAGTGATGTACATCAACAACCCCTGACCTATATTTGACCTTGACCTACATTTAACCTTGAATTACTTAGTTAATTCCCCTTGGTTAAGGAATACTATTGTGCATACAGACACCATACTTGGACAACCTTTTCTCATAGGGATGTACATCAATAACCCCTGATCTATATTTCACCTTGACCTACATTTCCTCTTGAATTACTTTGTTAATTCCCCTTGGTTAAGGTTTTTAGTCAAGCTTGTAGATGGAATAATCCTGGCCCTACACTAATCATACTTGGACAACTTCATCTCCTAGTGATGTACATCAACAACCCCTGACCTATATTTGACCTTGACCTACATTTAACCTTGAATCACTTAGTTATCCCCTTGGTTAAGGTTTGTACTCAAACTTGGTTAAGGTTTATAGTCAAGCTTGTATATGCAATACTCCTGGGCCTACAGCAACCATACTTGGACAACTTCATCTCCTAGTGATGTACATCAATAATCCCTGACCAATATTTTACCTTGACCTACTTTTATCCTTGAATTACTTAGTTATTTCCCCTTGGTTAAGGTTTTTAGTCAAGCTTGTATATGGAATACTCCTGGGCCTACAGCAACCATACTTGGAAAACTTCATCTAGTGATGTACATCAATAACCCCTGACCTATATCTGACATTGACCTACATTTAACCTTGAATTACTTACTTAATTTCCCTTGGTTAAGGTTTTTAGGCAACCTTGGTTAAGGTTTTTATGCAGGCCGCGGCCACCTTGTTTGTCAAGCTATGTGTACATCGACAACCCTCGTAGTCGAGCTATGCTGTTCTCCTACAGCTCTTGTTTTTAGTGTAAACAAAAATGGCGAACACCATACTGGATCAGCATAGCAAAATTGGGAATAAACTTGAAGCAGAACTATCCAGTGACATCATGACGGGTCAGTCTTTTAGTTGAACAGCTAATTTAGTAAATAAGACAGCTATTCCATCTGCAGGGTCAGAGGATTTTACACATTTTGAATAAGTTCTGAATAACTTTTTACCAAACTATCGGAATGTGATAAAATTGTGCCACAGTGTAGCAATTAATGAGCTCGTTTATTTCAAAATCCACATATTTTATTATGACGTATGCGAGGCTAAATTTGATATGAATTGCGCATTAGCCGATGCGCAGAATTAGCCAAAATGACAGTACGTATGCAAGGAAATGAAGTTCACCTATATTTTCTCACACGCGCAACACTATGCTCACTATGGCAATGTCGTGTAACGCTGAGCAGGGCAACGTCAAATTTTTGCGTTGTTAATATTATGCAGGTTGCAATTCAGTTTGCATACATGCAGAAAAGTAGTTTATAGCTTCTCAAAAAACTTCCCCGAGCACTTCTTCCACCTGGAAACCACATTTCAAAACATTTATTGTAATCTTTTGCGGGGATTTTGTGAATGCATTCTCTGACAGCTACGGGGACGTCATCGAAGTGTTTCCCACACATTTCCGCTTTGATTGTCGGGAAGAGGTAGAAATTGCATGGTGCAAGGTCCGGAGAATATGGTGGATGTTGCAGAGTGTCTATGCCGAGTTCCGCCAGTGTCACCAGGGATGTGTGGGAAGGCGCGTGGTGCAAGTTCCGGAGAGTACGGAAGGCGCATTGTCGTGGTGCAGCACAAATTTCTCCGTCAGTAAAGGACGTTTCTTTCGACCAGCTCGTATAAGATTCTGTTTCAGTACCTGCAAATGTTAAGTGATTATCATAGTTTTGTTTACGACTTTTGTATTTATGCCCCCGCCACCGAATGGTGAGGGGGGCATGTAGTGTTACCGGTGTCCGTACGTCCGTCCCGAAACCTTAACGCTCGGGTAAATGGCTTATAGTTTCCTTGCTAGGATCTGCTTCACATTTCACACACGCATTGCTCCAATGGTCCTCTACCGCCCTGTGACAAATCCACATTCGTCCCGTCCCCGCTAAGCCCAGGGTCAAGGTCACAAACTTGGTGCGTTCGAAACCTTAACGCTCGGGTAAATGGCTTATGATTTCTGTTTCCTTGCTCGGATCTGCTTCACATTTCAAACATGCATTGCTCCATTGGTTCTCTATCTCCCTGTGACATCCACATTCGTCCCGCCCCTGCCAACCCCAGAGTCAAGGTCACAGACTTGGTGCGTTCCGCTCCGGTAAATGGCTTATAATCAAATATGCCTCGTTTCTTTGGCTGCCAGCGGGGGCATTCGTGTGCAGACAGGCCACATTTCTAGTTATATATAAACTAAAGAGTTTGCGTGTGAAAATTAAATTTAAAATCGTATCTTTGAATAGTATTGACCAGTTACTGTTATGCCGACAGGCACTGCAACGCACAGGACGACACCACTGTCGAAGAAGATGATTTATATAAACATAATCTTTTTGGCGGACGTTCATACAATAGCGTTAGTTGGCGACGGTGAATTAGGTGTCTTCCATACACTGGACTCTTGCTTAGTTTCGGGATCATAAACACTTATCCAGGTTTCATCAGCAGTTATAATGTTTTGTAGAAAACGGTTACCTTGGTGATGTGATTGGAGAAGTGATAAAAATCATAATTTCACTGAACATTTCTCTTACGGTTATCGCGTAACTGTAAACTCTATGTGTACACACCAGGGGTCATCAAACAATGGATACGATCCAATTGTACACGCCTATTTGGTGGGATTAGCGCATTTATGACATGCACTCGCCCCAAGGGTCTGAAATTCACATTAAAAAAATAATAAAAAATAAAAAAATAAAAAAAATCCAGAAAATTCCAGGGCAACTTGATTTCCCCATACGGGAAAAATAAGGCGACTTGGCCAGAAAAAAAGCGACCACTTCGCCCATGTCGCCCTCAAACATGAACCCTGTGTTATATCTCTGCAACTGCTTCACCGATTGACTTGAAACTTCATATGCATGTTTACCATCCTCCAAATAGTCAGTGTGTGCAATACCCATGCTGCCCACATGCCCAAGGTCAAGGTCAAATGTCTTAGAAGTTTACGTTAAAGTCTTTGTAAACTTTGCGTTAAAGTTTTTACGTATGCTACATCTCCTCAACCGCTTCACTCATTGACTTGAAACTTCATATGCATGTTTACAATCATCCAAATATTCCTTGTGCGCAATATCCATGCTGCCCACATTCCCAAGTTCAAGGTCAAATGTCTTAGAAGTTTGCATTAAAGTTTTTATGTATGTTATATCTCCTCAACCGCTTCACTCATTGACTTGAAACTTCATATGCATGTTTACCATCCTCCAAATATTCATTGTGCACAATACCCATGCTGCCCACATGCCCAAGATCAAGGTCAAATGTCTTAGAAGTTTGCGTTAAAGTTTTTATGTATGTTATATCTCCTCAACCGCTTCCCTCATTGACTTGCAAACTTCATATGCATGTTTACCATCCTCCAAATATTCATTGTGCACAATACCCATGCTGCCCACATGCCCAAGGTCAAGGACAAATGTCTTAGAAGTTTGCGTTAAAGTTTTATGTATGTTATATCTCCTCAACCGCTTCACTCATTGACTTGAAACTTCATATGCATGTTTACCATCCTCCAAATATTCATTGTGCACAATACCTGGATACTTTATTTATGCTTATAAGTCTTAACCAGTAGCCCCTGCTTTTCATAGGAGCCGAGTAAAAGGTTGTGAGGCCAAGAGATTTTGTTGTGGTAAGATCATGTTGCAACAAATCAGGATATTGTAAATTCAACTGCTGAATTTGGGCATTCTCCCCAGGTGTATTCTAAGTTCTAAATGTGTTAATTTACAAGTCACTGAGCCATAAAACACCATAACATCATGCATATATTATCCATTCTATTCCTCGGCGGGCGTGACATGCTGGCCGCGGCCATTCTAGTGTTATCGCTGTTATCGGCCGGCCAGAACGGCGTTTATCTTCAACATCTGCACCTTCCTTAAATCTTCTGTACCATTCATATACCTGGGTCCTTGATAATGCATCACTCCCGTAGACTTGTTGAATAATTTCCAATGTTTTCGTGATTTACCCATTCGCACATACAATTTAATTGAATATCTCTGCTCAAGTGACATGTTTAGGTAGAAGAAGCCCCTGTGGCATTCTGTTTACACAAAACCGTCACATACACGTGTGCACAAATGGCTGTGACGTCATTTCCATATATTCACGCGACATTTGGCATGATTGTAGCCGATATGCTTTTTAACAAAACAATTAAATGGCTGTTCCGTATTTCGCAATGCAATGGTGACTCGATGAAATCAGCTTGCATATACATAGCCAGAATGTGTATGTATATTGTGCCTAAACTATATTACTCACGGACATCCCAACCAAAATTTACAAATGTCGTCCGGTTTCTTTCCGAACACCCCTCGTATGTTGTTACGACTCATTAGAGCCCCGCCGATTCGGTGCCCTATAGATTTCGCCCTGTCTGTCTATCCATCTGTCTGTCCGTCTGTTTATTTTTTGAAAGTTTTAGTAAGAGTTTCTCAAATCATCGATAATTTCTGTTTGTCTTAGCTAATATTTTCATATTGCACAAATGCATTACTTAGTAACGATACATCCTTCCACATTAATACAATTACGCTCGCTACTTATTGTACGTCCGTCTGTCTGTTTATTTATTTGAAAGTTTTTGTAAGAATTTCTCAAATAACATATAATTTAGGACCCCGCTGAGTATCAGCTGTGCCCTATAGGTTTCGCCCTGTCTGTCTGTCCCTCTGTCTTATCTGTCTGTCCTTCCGTTTATTTTTTGAAAGTTTTGTAACAATTTCTCAAATCATCTATAATTATACCCCCGGCATACAAAGTATGTAGAGGGGTATATAGTTTTTGTCCGTCCGTCCTTCCATTCGTTCGTTTGTCCTTCCGTCTGTTCTTCCGCCCGTCCACGTTAAAGTTTTTTGGTATCCATTATCTCTGCAACCGAACGGTAAGTCAGATTGACCTCAAACTTCATATACTTCCTTATTATCATTCATATTGTCATTCCATACCACACTCATGTGGCCTTCATGTCCAAGGTCAAGGTGAAATTACTTAGACGATTTGCATTAAAGTTTTTGTGTACCCATTATCTCTGCAACGGTAAGTCGGATTGACTTCTAACTTCATATACTTCCTTATCAGCATTCATATTTTCATTCCATACCACACCTATGCGGCCTTCATGTCCAAGGTCAAGGTCAAATTACTTAGAAATTTGCGTTTAAGTTTAAAATATTTGCATTAAACTTTTTTCAAATCACCTTTAATTTCTGTTTGCCTTCAGCTAATATCTTCATATTGCACAGTTGTTATTCCTAATTCTATTACTTTGGGGGAAAGGGGCCAATTGGGTTTGGTGTGATATGGACCTGGCGCCAAGTCAGGTTTTTCCAGTTTCAGGGCTGAATATATTTATTTTTTTTCGATATTCTGTTCTGATTTTTTTTTAAATAACCGCAGCTGTTGATAAGACGTTCAACACCAACAACAACAACAGATCCCTGTGAGGGGGGTTTCTGGAATGAAATGAGTCAATATACTTCTGAAGTATACCTTATATTAGTGGTTTTGACATGTGCATCACCAGCATCTGGCGTTGCCAATTTAAAGGCCCTGGGTCTCAGAAATGTGAGCAAAACACGGAGTTGGTAAAAGAGCTTTTCATAGTTGATTTGTATTGGCTTTCTGAATATAATAGGACCATCTGGGTGACCTGAAAAAAGATGGTAAAAATATAAAAAAAAAATATTATAGAAAAAATAACGAGCGTTAAATATATTGTACTAAAGATAGCATTCATATTTCCTGCAGATGCACTAGCAATAATATTGTAGTCGCATTACAAACTTGTTTTGACTGGACACTACATGTATGTCATCGATGACGGCAGTGATAACATTCAGTTCTCGCATTGCTAAATTGGATTTATTTTTACTTATCATGCATGCACATAGTGTGTCAAGGTTTTTCAGTATTTGTGGTGATTATATAGAAGTGTGCAATGCTGAAAATATTTTGTAATAAAGATTTTGAAGAGTTTCAAGCGGGTATGTCTTATCTTCAGCAAAATGAGCCTCCGTGGTAACTGTGAATCGGTGAAATGAAGTATGCCACTATTCGCGAGATTGCCATATATATAACGCAATACGGCCAAGTTAAATTAGGCATGGAGTTTTCTGGACTTGCTGTTTACCACATCGAAAGCTGAAATGCAAATTAGCCAGTTCGTACTGCACTTCTTTCTGCCAGCGAAATTGCATCTCCTCAACTTAATTATAATAGATAAAATCAGTGTACTGAACTTTACTGCTGCATACACTAGATTTCCTCTATGGATATAGGCTTGGATGGGACACTCAGCCTGTATGAGACAAGACAAGCCATGTCATTTTGTACCCAAGAAGATGAGCAATTTTTTCATGAAATTATTTACACAAATTTGATATTTTCCAAAGGCGACAAAATATTGAGAGCAAATGCGGAATTTGCTATGATAATTTCATCAGTTTCAACATCATTTACAGGAAATATAATTATTTTTGTAAATAGTTGTCATGAAATATTTCAATAGGTACAAAACCGCATGGCTTAATTGTCTCATATATACTTAACTTTCCAATTAAGCCATCCATCGCTTGATTGCACACCGCTTGGTAGATGTATTTGTCAATGGGTGAACAACTCGTCATTTAAATACACACCTCATTACCGGTATACCTGTAGACTTGTAAACATGTGTGCTACAAGTGGTTAAACTACTTACTGGTATGCATATTTGTGGACATATACCCAGGTAGATTGTACTGTGATGATAGGGCGTGAATACCAATGGATTAGATTTATACAATACCGCTGACTGTTCCAGTGACACTAAAATGAACTGGCTAAGGGGAAAGTCATACTCCTTAGAGGTAAGAATTATTATTTAGTAAATTTCTTAACTAAGAGTGTTTAAAAACAGTAAATAGTTAGCTTTATATAAACATTCTTATAGATCTATATATAAACTGTAAGCAGTTAACGGCTTGAATGGTGTTTAACATAATAATCCAATATTATATAAGCGGCATAGGCACATGATTTTGAGGTGATTATAGTAAGCAGGATACTGGGTCAAGTATATATGTACTATCATGATTTATGGGCTTGTCAGACTTTGTGTGTATTGGTATTTTGTCTTCTGTTTTATATACAGAGGTTTAGTTTGATTCTTGTCCATGCCTCAGTTACATATGTAGGTTTTTGTCGCGCCTGCTTACGAACAGCGCAATATAGTCGACACGTCCGTCCGTCTATCCGTGTGTTCACATTAAAAAAAAATTTGCGCCCGCTTACAAACAGCGCAATATAGTCGGCATGTCTGTCCGTCTATCCGTGTGTTCACATTAAAGTTTTTGTCGAGCCTGCTTGCGAAAAGCGAGACATAGTGATCACAATGACGTCCGGGTGTCCGTGCATCTGTCTGTCCGTCAGTGCGTCCATGCGTCAGTCCGTCCGTCCGAAATCTGCGTTAAAGTTTTTATTTACCCTATATCTCTGCAGTCCTAAGTCATATTGACTTGAAACTTCATATGCTTATTAGTCATCATCCATATATTCATTCTGTATCACATTCATGTGGCCCCTGTGCCCCAAGGTCAAGGTCAAATGATTTAGAAGTTTGTGTTAAATTTTTGTCAAAATTTGAGAGATTTGCTTGAAACTTTATATGCTTATTGGGCATCATCCATATATTCATTCTGTTTCCCACTCATGAGGCCCCTATGCCCCAAAGTCAAGGCCAAATGACTTATAAGTTTGCGTTATTATAAAATCTGCGTTAAAGTTTTCACATACCTTATATCTCCACAATTTTTACTGCAATTTACTTCCAACTTCCAATACTTTCTTTTCATCATCCATATTTTCATTCCATAGCCCACCCATGCGGCCCACATGCCCAAGATCAAGGTCAAATGACTTTAAAATTTGCGTTAAAGCTTTTACATATCTTTTATCTCCTCAACACTTAATTCAAACTTCAAATAACTAGATTGGTCAGTAAGCAAGGCTTACGGAATACCCCCCCCCCCCCCCCGCGTGGGCCCAGGTACCCCTAAATATGTAAAAAAAAATCAAAGTGTGTGGGCTTGTGACCTTGACTCTGGGCTTAGCGGGGGCGGCACAAACGTGATAGAGGTACATTGTAGCAATGCGTGTATGAAATGTGAAGCAGATCCGAGCAAGGAAATAGAAGTTATAACGGATTTCTCTGATGTTAAGTTTTGCAGACTAAGTATGTGACCTTGACCTCGAGATCAGCGGGGATTTGTCACAGCATGATAGTAGAGCCTTAGAGGAATGCATGTGTGAAATATTAAGAATTTTCGATGAAAGAAATAGAAGTTATAACATATTCTCTGATGTTAAGTTTTGTAAAAGAGACTAAGTATGTGACCTTGACCTTGGGATCAGCGGTGGTTGGACGGTCGTAGAGTTGTCACAGCATGATAGTACAACCTTAGAGGAATTCACAAGTGAAATATTAAGAATTTTCAATGAAGGAAATAGAAGTTATAACATATTTCTCTGATGTAAAGTTTTGTAAAAAGACCCAAGTATTTGACCTTGACGTTGAGATCAGCGGTGGTTGGACGATCGTAGAGTTGTCACAGCATGATAGTACAACCTTAGAGATATGCATGTGTGAAATATTAAGCATTTTAGATGAAGGAAATAGAAGTTATAACAGATTTCTCTGATGTTAAGTTTTGTAAAAAGACTACGTAAGTATGTGACCTTTGACCTTGGGATCAGCGGGGGTTGGAGGGTCGTAAATTTGTCACAGCCTGACAGTACAACCTTAGAGGAATGCACGAGTGAAATATTAAGCATTTTCAATGAAGGAAATAGAAGTTATAAGTTATTTCTCTGATGTTAAGTTTTGTAAAGAGACCATGTATTTGACCTTGGACTTGGGATCAGCGGGGATTGAACATCGTGGATTTGGCACAGCATAGTAGTAGAGCCTTACAGGAATGCATGTGTGAAATATTAAGCATTTTAGATGAAGGAAATAAAAGTTATAACGATATTTCTCTGATGTTAAGTTTAGTGACTTAGTTTAGCACGCACTCACCCACTCACGCACGGACAACCTGACTTGTTGCAGGGGGTATAAATACAGTCTGAGACCATGCCTTGGCGGGCTCGACATGCGGGCCGCGGCCATCTAGTTTCTGTAGCACACACTTGTATTTATACTGGTTTACAGTACAGTTTATACTGTTTAGAAGAAGCATGACGGGACTGTTTCACTGACTGAATGGCGACCAGTTTAGACCCTGTTCAAATGAGTTGTAGCAGCTTATACGTTTTATCTTATCACGTAGCGAAATGGCATATAGAGATACAATTTTCCGTCACTTATTTAGTGTAAGACCGATGGCTTGAAATTTCATGTAGAGGTTTATTATCATCCATATTTCATTCCACGTGTCCAGTAGATGCGCCTGCGTTTCTGCATTCTCCTATAACTTCTTTACTGTATCAGTGATTGGCTTGACACTTCATGTTCGTGTTTCTCATCATACATATTTTCATTCCCCATCCCCAGCCAACCTCCACCCGTGCCCAAGGTCAATGTTAAATAATTTTCTGTCCATTCTCCTATACTGTAAACCAACTTATATTCGTGCGCGAGATACCTTAGCGAGGGATTAAAAATCGCGAATATTTCCACATTTCCTATCATAAGATTGTTAAAAATATTTTGCTAATAGATGTCGGGCCTCTTTTTAATTATATTTACCTTTCCCATATATCTCGGTGTCATTTGGTGAAACTAGTTAATCCTGGTTGTTTTGAATGAACTATATTCATACATGTTCTGCGTCGTGTATTCCGGTAATATAATTCTATAATATATGAACAGTTTGAAAACTCGTACAAAACAGCTTCGGGATAAATTTACAACAGCATTATCTTATATTGTTTAACCGACTCTGATTGGTCTAAAGTGACACGCCTGTGACAAGTCAGCTTGTTGTGTTGTTGAGTTCAAAGAGATGTGTCAATTTGAAGCAAGTGTAAAGTACATGTCGTGGGCACTTAGTCATACTGATTATTCAAAGATTAATACACACGATTGCTGACGTCATTCGCGTATACACCACGGCTTGTGTTTTCTGAATGGGACCGCTATCCTGACAAATCACTGCGTATTGCATCAGTGGGAAGTCTAGAAGACCAATTTGCTGATTATCGTCATGGTTTACAATGTTCGAAATTCACTCAATAAAATATTGAGTAATAGATCAGCGGACAATGCGAATCAGTACTAGGCCGTTTATATACCCAGTGTGAACATACAGTACAGGCACCGCGAAACCCGCATATTTTTTGTTATTGCCGCAACCAATTTAACTTTAGTGCGGAAAATTGCCGCAATCTCTTGCAAAACTTCCCGTGGCCAAATGCGGCATAAGGAAAAAATGCCGCAAAGTTTGCGCGGTGATTCCGCGCTGTTCCTCGGCAAAACGCGGCAAAATAATTGCGGCGTTTTGCGACAAAATTACTCAGCAAAATGCGACGAATCACTATTATTACTTTGTACATCGACACAATGACTCGGCAAAAATGCAACAAACCACTGTGTTACTACGGTACTTTGTACACACAACCTGCAGATTTGAAGTCAGGTGTTCTATCCCCTAGGCAACATCCCATCACTTTTAAAAGAAGTAAAGAAATGCCCCTAACGAGCGACCATACATACTTAGAATAACAGCTGATGTAACATCGGTAAACTTAAATATCGTACGTGACAATTGGCCTTTACGTTCCAACAAGATTTTCACGGTGTGTAATCGATCGTATTATTTCCTCTTCACCATATGGAACCCGACTCGAGAAACACAAATTGCATCGTTTATTATGCCCAACCCACCCCCCCCCCCCCACACCCATATGGTGAGGGGGCATATAGTGTTACCAGCGTCCGTACGTACGTCCGTCCCAAAACCTAAACGCTCGGGTAAATGGCTTATAATTTCTGTTTCCTTGCTCGGATCTGCTTCACATTTCACACACGCATTGCTCCAATGGTCCTCTACCGCCCTGTGACAAATCCACATTCGTCCCGCCCCCACTAAGCCCAGGGTCAATGTCACAGACTTGGTGCGTTCGAAACCTTAATGCCACATTTCTAGTTTTTGAATGTGTCAATTGTTTGCCCGTTCTAACAGTTTCCCCAATACAATTACATGAGCTAGATGCGACATTTCATTCAATGTTGCATCGCCGGTTTTCGGTCGTCAACAATTAAAAATACGGACGGACGGACGCACGGACGGACACCCGAACGTCATTGTGAGAAGTGCACTATGTCTCGCTTTCCGCAGACGGGCTTTACAATAATGATAATATTTGTACAAAATATAAATGGTTTTGTCATGGGAGACTATTCTCATGTGTTGCCAAAACATATGTTATTATTAAGAAATAAATATTTTTTTTGAAGAAAAAAAACCCATTAGTATCGCCTAATGAGACGATTCTCATGTGTTGACAAACCTATTTTATTAAGAATTTAACAAATGTGAAAAGAAAACATGAATACATTTGTATTTCTTTACAAAGAATCGACTTAGGAGACGATTCTCATGTGCTGCCAAATCTTGCTTTATCAAGAAATCAAACAAATGTGAAAATGCACTATGTCAAGCTAATGCGTAATTATCAATTTATCGGCGATGCGATGGACGTGAGCAACTACATAACTCGCATTCACAAAAACGCGCGATCACAAGGCGAAAACGCGATACTGAATACAATAGAATATCATGTTTTTGCCTCGCGATTTTGCAGTCTCGCGTTTTCGCGATCTTGTGTATAGGTCGACGATGCGATACAGCAACCAATAACACGTATCGAAATATGTTTTCTTTTCAATAAACATGTATTGGCAGTACATTAGAATCGTCTCCTAAGACAATTATTATGTTTTTGTTGTCAAGAACTACTGATGTTTGTCCACATTTGTTCTATTCCTTAATAAAAACATGTTTTGGCTGCACATAAGAATCGTCTCCTAAAACAATGTGTACGGTACGTGTCATGTTAGGGACATGTGACAACCTCGCGGTTTCTCGCATAGGTTGCGATCGTGAAATGTGATCGCGAGATTTCGAGTGAACAACTTACTCCACCCCCCCCCCCCCCCACACCCCCCCCGGCTACATACGGACATGTCGCTCTTGTGTATTATTATATTATTATGAGTTGGCTGACGGACGAGTTGGTCGAAGGCCGAAACGGAAGTAGTCGGTCATATAGAAACATAGAAACGCCGCATTTTCTATCGATCAAAATGCCGCAAATTGCGGCAAATGTGTTGGTGATATGTTTGACGATTACGCCGCGTTTTGCCGCAATTCAGTTGGTCATGATTGCCGCAATTGTTTTTATCAATTGCGGGGAATACCGCAGGAGGTTGCGGAGTTTTTCCACAAAACAGCAGTTTGCCGCAAAGTGTATGAGATTCCGCGAGGCCGAAAAACTCGATAAATAAAAAAATATGCGGGTTTCGCGGTGCCTGTACTGTATCTCACACGCAACTATTGTTGATTTACTTAAAAGTTAAATGGGGGATTATGATTGACACAGCGAGGTCAGCCCAATGTACAATGTATACCGTTTCTTTCGCCGAGAAACTCGTCCACTATTTGGAGTTGGTTTGCGAACGAGTTTATCAAAGGACGAAATTGATTCAGCACTTCTGTTTCCGGGTCAAAAAGGCCATGAAAATATATTATTTCCAAAATTGGTGGCGAAAGTTAATAGCGCACGTCGTCGTAACGCGTCGCGTATATGGCCAGGTTCGAAAATCGCGAAATTTAGTAGCCGCGAAATTTAGTGGGTTTACATTATTTATTGTCTGAATGAGTGATTTTTTTACGCTTCATGTGCATGTTTGTCATCATCCATATGTTCATATCCCACCGAGCAATTGTTCCCCCTCGTCCAGCCCCGTGCAGGCACCGGGGCGGGATCAACTGATCCTGAGAATAGTGCTGCAGTAGCCATTGCTTGTCGTAAAAGGCGACTAAACTGGCTTAACGATTGGGTTCATACTTTCCGGAACCCACTATACCGGATTTGGCCCTCATGTACATTTTTGGCTTTCTTGTATGTGAGAGTTGAGTCGGGCTATGCCCCATATATAAAAGTAAGATTAGCGCTAATCCTATTACTTTTATTAGGGGATGGATAAATGATGCTGGTGTGGCGAGGGCCTGGCACCAGATCAGGTTGTTCTAATTTCAGGACTGAATATATATTTTGATTGTAAATATTGAGTTCTGAAGTTGGGATTTACCCCCCTTGGACAGGTGGATATGGGACTCGACCCCGTTGACCCGTCTGCGTGTAGACTCCCTGAGGCTTGTACCTCTATGTCAGAAAAGCGGACGTTAAACCCTATTCACTCACTCACTCACTCCCCCTCGTCCATGGTCAAGGTCGAGTAACTTCCAGTTCAGTAGCTGCATTCTTCTGTAACTTCTTTTACTATATCAGTGTGCATGTTTATAATCCAGCCACCACAGCGAGGGCATTCCTGTTGTGAGAAATTTGTCAATTTTTATACTTGTGAATCAGTATTTGGCATGATCTAGGTGGGTTAATAAAGCCAACATTAGGTTCGTTTTTCCTTGATGTGTCGCAATACTCCTGTAAAATTACATGTTATCCAGTGATTTACCATGATTCTGGAGGGATTTATTTCCAATTTCCTCCTAGACGTTCGCGAGACGTAATTGACGTCACATTTTGATGCCATTTCCGTCGAAGAAACATTTCATACGATGACGTCAAAATTTTTAATTTTGGAAATGTTATAATCTGTTCTAAGAGCATTTCACATGTTTTGAAGAGCATGTCATATACACTATATTCCATTCGTTTCTTTGTAGGATTTCCAGATGTCTCGAGGAAATAAATCTGATATTTCAAAATGGCATATAAATAAACACTATTTATCTTGTTATTATTGAAAACTCAAACAAGTGTCATAAACTTAGATACACGCATTGTATTAAACACAATTAAAATTACAGCTGTCATAAATATACTACCATATACATGTGTACACATGCACGTGGTTCACAATGTGACAAAACCCAGCTTCAAGTTATTGCCTGTACATGTGCCAGTGGTGTAGGAACATGTGTTAGTTTCCCCATTCAGTCAGTGAGATATCATTTGTGACTGTAACTGGAGAGAAATGGGGCTTATAAACATTTGTGAGGAATGTAGTCCCAGATCAGATTGTGCAGATATATATTCAATATGTGTGGTTCTGTTTTATCAACTGCAAATACAGTTGAAATTCGATAGCTAGAACCCGGGAAAACTCGTCACCCATTCTTACCTCGAACTGGCCTGACAGTCCCGGCAGAATTCCTATATAATTACATTAAAATTGTCCAGGAAAAGTCGAACAACCCCCATTGTCTCGAACCACTATCATGCCCTGCAGTGTAAAAATCCACTATAAACACCATCAAAAACTTGAACATGTTATATCGCTGTCACCAGGTTAGTTGATTGAACTTCACACCTATTGTTGACCAGTTGACCAGTTGACCAGTTGACCAAACGAATTTCAAGGAATACTGACTAGAATATGTAACAATTATGTATTAATCAACGTCGGCAAAGTTGTTAATTAAAAGGGTAATTTATGGTTCACAAGCTACAATTAATTATAGTTCAGTGGACAAGTCTAGCTCCTGATATCTACACGGACTTGACTGTTAGAAGCTTTCAGGTAGTCCAGCCGTATGGTGAATATATTTGATACAATTGCGCATATTGTGTTACAAGCATGAAACTTGGCACACTGATAGAGCTTAAGGTACTCAAAATTTTGGGATATAGACCCACCTGAAAAAATCCAAAATGGCCGCCATTTTCAACATGGCCGACCTCTAATAACTAATTTAGCAGTAGTAATGTTAATGTGTTTGAAAACAATAGAGTATTTCATTATACAAGCATGGAACTTGGCATTTATGTGTATTTTTAAAATACTGAATATTTTGGATGTGAACCCACCCTGACAAATAGTAAAATATGGCCGCCATTTGCAAAATGGCCGATATCTTGTAGCTAATTTCGACATACACACTTGGTGTCATGTCTCTAATAATATACATGAATTTAGACGTAAAACTCGTTTGTTAAAACCAGAAGACAAATAAAACGTATCTGCTTGGATAAAATGCACAAATATCCACACTTTCATGATGGCCACCATGTCAGAATAGACATCATGTGAGAATCATGTCTCATACCTACCATTTCACACCACACCACCCTCCGTACCACATACATATCAGTGCCTTCACAAATTACTCATTTTTAAGGTAAATCGAACACCACCGCATTCTACGTCCTCTCTTTCACATGTTCACACTGATTGTGGTGATATTGATTATTTCAGTAGCACACAGCGCACAATGACGCCGTTAATTTAACAACGCTGTAAGTTTAGCCACTAATTCAACAATGCTGTGATTTTAACTATACTATATGTATGTGCTTACAGCTGCTGTCTGTATCAAATCAGTTTTAAGGTACAGCGCTGTTAAAACAGGTTTAGCCAATTGGCGACGTTTTGTTAGTTCGTAAGTTGTTTCATGTCGTGTTGCATAGCACGAGTTATAGAAACAATATATTGTCAATGTCACTGACAATGGCAGAGGTCGATCAAGACACTAGTGTAGCTTCTGAGACATCTGAGAGCGATGAAATGGTTGATGTTGATAAACATAGACACCCGGCAAAACTGATCAATTGGGGACAATGCATGTTGTGCCAACAAACGACTCGTGATGCTCTTGTTTGTCCTGCAGATACATTACGAAAAAGTGTTGGCGCTGGATATGAAATGCTAGCAAGTAATATCAAGCAGTTCAAAAGTCTCGGGTGTTTACCCATTGACATTGATGTAACCAGCTTATCACAACCTGATGGTCTACTGGCATCACGATGATCTCGGCAGAGAGCGAAGTGGCATAAGACATGTGTAAACAAATTCAATAGTCTGAAGCTGCAGCGAGCCAGGAAGAGAAGATGCCCAGATGATCGATATGCAGCTGGGCGTAGTATCCCACAGGTAACACGTTCAAGCATCGGCGTAGAATCAGCTGAAAAGGAAATATCGTGCTTCTTCTGTGGTGAAGGGCCAGAATCAGGTGATCTTCGGAAAGCGTCCATGTTTCGTTTACACAATCGGGTCAAGAATTGTGCGCATGTTTTAGAGGATAGTGTGCTGTTAGGTAAATTAAGTACAGGAGACATGATGGCGCAAGATGCTGTATATCATGTGAGATGTCTCATTTCACTATACAGGAAAGCAGAAAATGCAAGTACTGGTGATCAAGAAAGCAAAGATAACCGTCATCACGGCATTGCACTTGCCGAGCTGGTTGCATATATTGAAGATGCTAGAGCAGAAAGCGGTGACACACCACTCGTGTTGAAACTAGTTGAGCTGGCCAAGATTTATACGCTGCGTTTAAGTCAGCTAGGTGCTAATGTATCGTCCAGGGTACAAACAACACACCTCAACAATAGACTTCTTGATCAGTTTCCAGACATGGAAGCTCATAAGCACGGTCGCAACGTTTTGCTTGCCTTCAACGAGGGGATTGGTATTGTTCTAAATGCATTTGATTATTGATGGACCGAATATTAAAACCCAGTCTTGTAACGAACGCGCCTCGCAAGCAACCCTGTCTGCAGCGCAATTGTTGTATTTCAACAGCACAATACGCCGACGCGAAGGTTCGTCTTCACAGTATCATAGCAAATCACGGGAACCGCCTCTTCCTATATACGCAGGTCTCCTTGTGCATGCAGAAACACGGAAACGCGTACTTGTAGATAAGCTATATGATCTAGGACTGTCCATTTCTTATGATAGAGTACTAGCCATATCCACGGACATGGCGAATGGTGTATGCAAGCAATTTCGGAAGGAGAATGTTGTGTGCCCACCTAAACTTCTCAAAGGCATTTTCACCACATGTGCAGTTGATAATATCAACCGTAACCCATCATCAACTACAGCACAAGGATCTTTCCATGGAACAGGGATATCAATATTCCAGCATCCTACAGCTGACTGTCCTGGAGAAGACAGACGGTGTCGTCCTTCCTCCATCTGAAACACCAAAGAATATATTGCCATTACCTGAGGCTTACACAAGTGTGCCCCCAGTTATCCTACAGTGGATCGCTTAGAAGTGAGTATCCAGTCATATCAGAACATATTGTACAGCAATTCCAGTGGCTCGAGCATTCGAAAGACGTATTCCAAGCTGTAACAAGTGAAGAACAGGACATGGAAATGTCATGGGCAGCGTATCATGCATCTAGACAAGACATGGATAACACACCGGTTAACATTAGTGCGTTGCTTCCTCTCTTCCAGGAAGAGGCGAAATCGCCTGCAATGATACGGCATGCGATGGATGTTATACGCCAAGTTGTGCAGTTCCTACATCCAGGCCAAACACCTGTCATTGCATGTGATCAGCACCTCTATGCTGTTGCCAAAACAATACAATGGAATTGGCCAGACACACACGGAGAAGATAAGTTTGTAATTATGTTTGGAGGTCATCATATAGAAATGGCTGCCCTGAAGACCCTAGGAGATTGGTTACATGATAGTGGATGGACGGCTGCTATTTCTGATGCCAACATTGCATCATCTGGCTCAGCTGAGTCATTTATCAAGGCAGTACACGTGACACGGACCCGACATGCGCACCAAGTGACAGCCAGTAGTCTGTACATATTGATGCACAATGCATTCACACACTATCTAACTAGTGTAGAAGATGGTGAAGATACATTGTCATTCGATGAGTGGCGAGCAGTCAGTGGCTCAAATAGTCCTCAGTTTTTGTATTGGTCTATTACACTGGACTTTGAGTTGGCTACCTGTCCACCTTCGCGATATGATGTCCCTTTCTCAGACTCATCCGAATATCGCAACAGAGTTTGAAGCCGGAAACTTTGTAGTACATAAAACTCAAAACATATTCTCGACAATAGCCATCGATCATGCGCATGAGCAAAATAACAAGTGTGTCAAGGGTGACGGAGGAGCTGTAGGTCTAACAGAAAATTCTGCAGAACTTCTACGATGGATGGTAGCAGGTCCTGAGGTTGGGGAGTTATTGGTGAGTTTGAAGCATCACTGGTAAACATCACGCATAGCAGCAACAACTCTAGAGTTCTTCATCACGAACAGGTGAAAAGTACACAGATGAATTTCCAAAAACAGGTACTCTCACTTTGTGGAGTCATTGAACGAATGGGTAATCCATTTATATATGACAGTGGGGATCTGTTAGTTCTAGACACGAGAGACATTATCAATGGTGATGTAATAACCACCGTGGAGAAAATCCAACAGGTAGGGGAAGAACAGTTTGCAAAGCTCGTGAGCTATTGTTATGGCAAAGTGTCCGTCGTCGTCCGTCCGTGAACATTTTCAATCATCTTCTTCTCCCGAACTGCTGAGCCGATATTGGTTAAACTTCACAGGGATGATATATGGGTGATGCCATTTCAGATTTGTTAAAATGGAGGTCATCGACAATCCAAGATGGCCGCCATGGAAAAGTAGGTAAAATTCTTAAAAAATCTTCTTCTCACGAACCGCCAGGCCGATTTCGACGATACTTGGCATGAATGATCGATAGTTAGCGCTGTTTCAGATTTGTTCATATGGTGGCCCGTGGGTCAAAAATGGGCGTCGCTCGAGGGGTCAAATAGGGGTCAAATTTTATTTTTAACTGAATATAGTCATGTAATATATCAAATCGAAGGTATTGACGAGACAATCACTCTGGAACATTTTTTGTCTAAATCATATGATTACGTCATCCAAGATGGCCACCGATAGTTCAAATGGTCATTCTTTTACTAAAGATTTCAAATCTTTTGTCTTTTTCTTGTAAACTGCTTGGCCGATATTGGCCAAACTTAACTGTAATGGTCTGTGGTTGAAGCCTGTTAATTTTTGTTAAAATGGAGGTCATCACCAAATCCAAGATGGCCGCCGTTGAGAAGTAGGTCAAATTCTTAAAAAATCTTCTTCTCACGAACCGCCAGGCCGATTTCGACGATACTGGGTACGAATGATCGATAGTTAGCGCTGTTTCAGATTTGTTCATATGGTGGCCCCTGGGTCAAAAATGGGCGTCGCCCGAGGGGTCAAATAGGGGTAAATTTTATTTTTAACCGAATATAGTCATATAATATATCAAATCAAAGGTATTGACGAGACGATCACTCTGGAGAATTTTTTGTCTAAATAAGACTGATAGTTCAAAAGGTCATTCTTTTACTAAAGATTTCAAACGTCTTTTTCTTGTGAACTGCTTGGCCGATATTGGCCAAACTTAACTGTAATGGTCTGTGGGTGAAGCCTGTTCATTTTTGTTAAAATGGAGGTCATCACCAAATCCAAGATGGCCGCCGTTGAGAAGTAGGTAAAATTGTCAAAAAATCTTCTTCTCACAAACCTCCGGGCCGATATCGACGAAACTTGGTAAGAATGATTGATAGATACCGCTGTTTCAGATTTGTTCATATGGTGGCCCCTGGGTCAAAAATGGGTGTGGCCCGAGGGGTCAAATGGGGGTCAAATTTTATTTTTGACAGAATATGGCCATATATATAGTATATCGGATCGAATGTATCGACGAGACGATCACTCTACAGCATGTTTTGTCTAAATCAGATGATTTTGTCATCCAAGATGGCCACCGAAAGGTAAAAAAGTTGTTCTTTTACTAAAGATTTCAAACGTATTCTTCTTGTGAACTGCTTGGCCGATATTGGCCAAACTTAACTGTAATGGTCTGTGGGTGAAGCCTGTCCATTTTTGTTAAAATGGAGGTCATCACCAAATCCAAGATGTCCGCCGTTGAAAAGTAGGTCAAATTGTCCAAAAAATCTTCTTCTCACAAACCTCCAGGCTCATTTCGACGAAACTTGGTGTGAATGATTGATATTTAACGCTGTTTCAGATTTGTTCTTATGGTGTCACCTGGGTCAAAAATGGGCGTGGCCCGAAGGGTCAACTAGGGGTCAAATTATATTTTTGACCGAATATGGTCATATAATATATCCAATCCAAGGTATCGACGAGACGATCACTCTGGAGCATGTTTTGCCAAAATCAGATGATTACGTCATCCAAGATGGCCACCGACAGGTCAAAAGGTTGTTCTTTTACTAAAGATTTCAAAGGACTTCTTCTTGTGAACTGCTTGGCCGATATTGACCAAACTTAACTGAAATGGTTTGTTGGTGAAGCCTGTTTCATTTTTGTCAAAATGGAGGTCATCACCAAATCCAAGATGTCCGCCGTTGAAAAGTAGGTCAAATTGTCAAAAAAAATCTTCTTCTCACAAACCGCCAGGCCGATTTCGACGAAACTTTGTATGAATGATCGATAGTTAACGCTGATTCAGATTTGTTCATATGGTGGCCTCTGGGTCAAAAATGGTCATGGCCCGAGGGGTCAAATAGGGGTCAAATTTTATTTTTGACCGAATATGGTCATTTTATATATCAAATCGAATTTATAGCAGTAAATCACATGCACATTCGCAATATATGTTAGATCAGAAGGTATCCAACAAATTCTGTGGAACATTTGAAGTTGTAAGTGAAGAGTCTTTGTGAAATCAAGATGACCACTAAGGAGGCTTTTAGGTGAGCGATACAGGCCCATTTGGGCCTTTTGTTTGATTGTAGACTGGGAAAACGAACGTTGTCACTCTTTCAACCAGTTACTAGAAACAAACTTCCCTTGTTTGGTTCTTTGCCTTCAAGAAAAGTGTCACAAGAGAAGCAGCAAATTATGTCTTTGAAGAAGACCTGTGCATTGTTCTCTCAACTGTATGTTTCATGTCAGGTTCGAGGTGGTGACCAAAATGTCCAATTTTGTCAACTCCTGGCTGGTACACTGTGATGATCATTTGCATGAATGGCCAGACTGACCACCAGATAAGCCTGCCATTGGAGGTTAGTGGGACCAGCCGTGAGTGTGAATATCTTCACTAGACTGATGAATATTTGGGCCGCCGGCTGAGAAAATGTGCCTTACAAAGTTACGACATCTGCGACCAGCATAGTCCCTGACCAGCCTGCACATCCGCTCAGTATGGTCAGGGCCTATGCTGTTCATCTTTCATTCACTGAAGCAGCTTTGATGTCATCAGCAATTCCTTTTGACAATACCGTGCACAAATGTAATTGGTGCAAATATCATAAGGTGTCTTTTCTCTGTCGGTCGGCCATTTATCTACAATACAATTGCCTACCTGTCCTGGAGGCATCACTTCAACAAGATTTCTCCCTGTGGGCGAATCATTGAGTGTTCGTTTGTCTATGGACCTGTTAATAATTAAATCATCCGTGTACACACCGACATAATTAATCACTTACAGCTGTAGGTGGCCAGGCAGATTTATCCCTAAATATGATTTCACGTAAACTGATGAGCTTATGGGTATTATCAGTAGCCTATTTCATCAACATTGCAAAGTATACTTTACTAGCAAAGTATACTTTGAGGGAGTAATCATTTATTTTCCCCGAAATGCATTATTTCATATAGAGCTAACGACTGCATATATTTGATGATTAAAAGTATGCAGAATTATTATACTGAATTTATTACATTATCACAGCCAAATTGGCTGTGATAATGTAATAAATTCAGTATAATAAAAATTAATAAATTTCTCCTAAAATTTAAAATTTCTCCCTGAAAGTATACTTTGCTAGGAAAGTATACTTTGCAATGTTGATGAAATAGGCTACTGAACTTATCTATTTATTATTAGGCCATAGAAAATTAAGGGAGACTTTTATATTTTGTTGACATTGGTGTAATACTGATGTAACATAATAGTTTCTTTGGTTTTTTTTAAGAAAATAGGGCTTGCGGGTTTTGCGACCAGTGTAGATCCAGATCAGCCAACCAAATGAGGAACATTGTAGAACCTGGGTCTATAATTAAACCTTTTTTACCATGGACTCGAATCTCTTGCTTGAAATCAGAAAGTTTGATTGGTTGAGGCTGAGCATCGTTCAGTCTCGACATCGTTCAGTCTCAACAAATCATACTGCTTGATTTTGAGTACAAATTCGAAGAACATATTCAGAGAGTTGTTAAGTTTGTGCTTCGTGGTATATAATAATAGCAGAATTGCATTATCAAAATATCTCCCCTACCAGTGACTGTGATGGTATATACATGTAGTAGAATCACTCATCAACTCCTGAGAATTTGATGAAATAAAATGTTGTGTTTGGTTAATATAGGCTATTTGCCATTGAATATTTGAGACACTGTGCATTTAATAGTTGATAAATGGCCTATTTCTTAAATGTTACCATGGCCTCTCACACTGACCTTCCATTGTTGTATTATGCAGAACTGAAAGTTCGTGACCACTCCAACTTGATAGGTACACTGGTAATAAAACACCAGGGAATAATGCCGGTTTTATATTGGCCCAGGGTATGACAATACGGCTAAGGTATTGTAGTGCTATGAAGTGTGACTTGGATTGAGGTAGGATTCCAGTGTTATATTATGTGTCACAACATTAGAATAAGACACCTGTGAAAGTAATTTTAAAATGGAAGAACAAAACTCGGTGAATCCTCGGTGTTTCCTGCTTGTCTGGGAGTCGGAGGATGGGGAGAGTATCATGTCATATAGCCTGATAACGATATATATTGCTTGAAGCATGACAGGTGTTTCATTGATGGAATGACAATGGTTATTGTAAGTTCATTTCTGAATGTTCAGTGTTGACCTCCAGCCACCCCACCTTCCCCTTGCTGTTGAACGTAATCCATCAACCCTCTGGGAAGTTATCACTATTTCCTGTTACGCAGCATACATTTTGTCTTCTGAACTGCTGGGCCGATGTTGACCAAACTTCACCTGCGGTGTCAAGTAGGGGTCAAATTTCACATTTGAGCAAATCTGATCATGTCAACTATGCTCTTTCTGATTTGTTAAGGTGGGTGGCAGGTGGGCATGCGATGGGTAATTTAACGATCGGGGTTCATTCTTACCGGAATGCCAACCGCAGACCTGGTTTGGCCATCACGTACATCTTTGGCATTCTTGTATGTGACAGTTGAATCTGGTTTTTCCCCTTATATCAGTAATACGATTATTCCTAATCCTATTACTTTTCGGGAAGGGTCCAATTGACTTTGGTGTGATATGGACGTGGCACCATGCCGTTTTTGGATTTTTCCCCCAATGCAGCAGGTTAAATACAGTATCGAACCCGTTGGCCCGGCCTTAAATGACGTTAGTTGTTGATAGGCCGTTAAACACAAATAAATCAAATCAGATTTGTTAAAATTATGACCCCGGGATCAAAAATTGGCAGGGCCCGGGGGATCAAGTAGGGGTCAAATTTCACATTTTACCAAAAATGGTCATGTCATATAACTAATTGACGAAAGATGGCTGCCGAAAGGTCCAGAGGTCTTACTTTTATTATATGCCCGTTTGAAAAAATGGGACATACATGTATTATGTATTCACCTTGTATGAGCGGCGGGTAGGCGAGCACAGCTTGTCCACGCAATAACTAGAGTTCTAGTTGAGGTTTATCACGGCAAGATGAAGAAGCCAATTTATTTTCAAAGATTTCCGATGACTTATCTCCCCTTGGATGCCATTTTTTAATTTCACACTGTATCCGTGTCCACGCAATAACTTGAGTCTACTTGACCGATCGGTATACATGTTTATCACGGCAAGGTGAAGAATCCTATTCATTTTCAAAAATTTCCAATGACTTATCTCCCCATTGGCAGCCATTTTTATTTTTGTTATTTCTGTATCCTTGTCCGCACAATAACTGGAGTTCTATTTGACGGATCATAACCAAGTTTGGCAGACATGTTTGGCAAGAGGAAGTAGGGGTCACATTTGACATTTTTCCGTCGTCGTCCGCGTCGTCCGCGTCGTCCGCGTCGTCCTGTTTTTTTGTAAGGCAAATGCGTTAAAGTTATTGTTTTTTTTACAATATCTCTTTAACCCCTTGCCAGACATTGATAATATTTCACATCAATGTTTGTCTAGGGATGATGCTTCACTACGCACACCCCCACATCCAAATTTTGAAGGTCAAGGTCATTTATTTCCTTGTAATGTTCACCGGTTTTGTAACAGAAATGCGTTAAAGTTATTGTTTTTTCACAATATCTCTTTAACCCCTTGCCAGACATTGATAATATTTCACATCAATGTTTGTCTAGGGATGATGCTTCATTAAGCACACCGCCACATCCAAATTATCAAGGTCAAGGTCATTTATTTACTTGTAATGTTCACCGGTTTTGTAACAGAAATACGTTAAAGATATTGTTTTTTCACAATATCTCTTTAACCCCTTGCCAGACTTTGATAATATTTCACATCAATGTTTGTCTTGGGATGATGCTTCATTACGCACACCCCCACATCCAAATTCTCAAGGTCAAGGTCATTTATTTACTTGTAATGTTCACGGTCAAATGCCTCGGCAGGCACGACATCGCTTCCGTGGCGGAATTCTTGTCTACTATCTGAACAAAAACATAACGAAGGGACGTTACTCTCGAGCGTCTGCCGGACTTGATTGTACTGTCTGTCAGTTTATGAATATTTTGGACCAAGACGTTTCGGCCCACTAGGGTCATTATGGTACAGTCGGTAAAAATGTTAAAATACTGGTACTGTATATATCAAGTCAATCATAAATGCTGATCAGATTTACGCCTACGGACGTTTCGGGCTGTCACCGTTTCGGAACATGGACGTTTCGGCCTGTGGACATTTCGGTCCTTACCTGTGCCCACGGCCATTTCCAGAACAAGCCATATTTATTTTTCATCTCATAGGAAATATCGTCCAACAATGATGTCAGTTTCACCCATATTATACTAGACGGGTTTGAGATGCTTTAAAAATGGTGTCTCTGTAACCGTGTAAATTCTGATCGCCATGTGTCCGTGCAAATAGCTACTGCTGATGAGGAATTTACAGCGACACCGGAAACAGTCGTATTTCACTTCCGCTTTTGAAAATGAAAGTAGTAATTATGTTTTTTTCCCCAATTTTCAAGGAAGTTGCCTTCGAAATAATGGAAAGAAAATAAATCTAGTTGGACTTAGCACCGATTTTGTTTCAAGTTAGTACTGGGCGTTTATTAGAGGCATTAATTTCGTGAAAATAAGGCAAAAAATGTGTCGTTTTCAACGTAAAAAGTGGGGTGTGGGCGTCTATTGGGCTATTCCAGTTTATATAAGGACCCCCCCTACGGAAGAGAACAAAAAAAGGGGGGGGGAGGGGTAGCCGCGCGAAGAAAATTGAGGGGGGTATATAGGCCGATGGGGTGTGGAAGAGATTAATTTATTGAGGTGGGGGGGGTGTTGGTCTTCAGGGGGGGGGGGGGGGGAATTGAGGGAGGGGGGGGTCATCTGGATAAAAAAATGAGGGGGGGGGGGTATCCGGATAAAAAATTGAGGGAGGGGGTGTCATTTGGAGGGGGTATATAGGCCGATGGGATATGGAAGAGATTTATTGAGGTGGGGGGCGTCATTTGGATAAAAAAATTGAGGGGGGTATATAGGCTGATGGGGTATGGAAGAGATTTATTGAGGGGGGGGTCTTCCGGGTGTAAAATTAAGGGGGGGGGGTCAGTTGGATAAAAAAATTGAGGGGGGTATATAGGCCGATGGGGTATGGAAGATATTTATTGAGGGGGGGGGGCAGGAGAAATTAGAGGTGGGGGGGGTGGGGGGGTCATTTCCGTAGGTAAAAGTCTCTTCCATAGGGGGGTACTTATATAAATAGCCCATTAGAGCATGAGCGTCTATTAGAATCTTTACAGTATATGTTTTATCAATTGGTTATGTTTTCCCTTCCGGGACTTGAACTGCAAAACTGACCTGTTTTCTGATGATCCATCCCCCCACCGCCACGCCAATGGACTGTACATATTTTGAGACAGCCTATTATTCAATTATTCAAATAGCTTTACAAATATTGATGGAACTTGTTACGGTATATATAATTGACAGTCTGTGCCATTTCTGATTACTTTATAATGGGGATAATAATTTCAGGTGAGCAATGCAGGCCCATTTGGGTTTCTTGTAATATACCAATATTTTTATGGGTGCATCTGTTTGTCTGTCTGAGATTTGCGTTTAAATTTTCGGTTACCTACTATCTCTATTACCATAAATCACCCATATTGTCATTCTATAGCCCACACATGCGGCCTCTGTTCTCAAGGTCAATTAAAATATGTATTAAAGTTTTACATCTTCTGCAGATTTAAGATTTTTTGTTATCCCCTCGCCGATAGGCAGGAGGGGATATAGCGTTAGTCCATGTGCGTGCGTGCGTGCGTGCGTGCGTGCGTGCGTGCGTGCGTGCATTAGTAAGACCTTGCATTTTTCAGTAACTCATGAACGCTTCACCGATTTTGATAATATTTGACCACAATGTGTGTCATGGGATGGTGCTTTGTTTTGCATATGGCCCATGTCCGACTGCCCAAGGTCACTGAGGAGTTATGTTTTTTATGTCCCACCACGATAGTGGGTGGCAGGTGGGAACACGCGATGGGTAATTTAATGATCGGGGTTCATCCTTACCGGAATCCCGACTGGAGACGTGGTTTGGCCCTCACATGTGTCTTTGGCATTTTGTATGTGACAGTTGAATCTGGTTATACCCCTTATGTGAGTATTACGATATTCGTAATCCTATTTTAGGGGAAGGGGCCAAGTGACTCGGTGTGGTATGGACCTGGCACCAGGTCAGGTTATTCTAATTTCAGGGCTGAATATATTTGTTCTCGATGTAAATATTCCGTTATGATTTTGGGATTTCCCCTCAATGCAGCAGGTTAAAATGGGATTGAACCCGTTTGCCCGGCCTTATATGACCTTATCTGTTGATAGGCCGTTAAACACTAATAAACAAACAAACAAACCTACCACGATAGTGGAGGGGGCATTTAATGTTACTCTTGTCAGTCCCGTCCCGGGCTGTCTGTCAACCAACCTTGTAAGTAGTAAGACTTTTAAACCATACTAGCTACAGACCTGAAAGTTGGTATGTAGCTTCCTTATGATGAGTATATACACAAAGTTTATTTTTATTTTTTATTCAACCCTCGGGTGTTTTTTTTTTTTAAATAATTTTTGACTCCCCCATTTCCATATGATGAGTAGATACACGCAGTTTATTTTGATATTTGATTTGATCCCTGGGTCATGGATTATCTCTCCCTTTTCAACTTAGAATTTCCCAATTTTGTCTTGTAACTCATAAAACTTTTAAATCGTACTAGCTACAGACCTGAAACTTGGTATGTAGCTTCATTATGATGAGTATATGCACAAAGCTTATTTAGATTTCTGATTCGACCTCTGTGTAATGGATTATCTCCCCCTTTTCAACTTAGAATTTGGCAATTTTTGCCTTGTAACTCGTAAAACTTTTAAACCGTAATAGCTACAGACCTGAAGCTTGGTTTGTAGCTTCCTTATGATGAGTAGATGTGCAAAGTTTAATTCAAATTTTTATTCGACCCACAGGTCATGAAGTATCTCCCCCTTCTTGACATAGAATTTCACCATTTTGTCTTGTAACTTGTAAAACTTCTAAACCGTAACAGCTGGTGGTTTGATATGCAGCTTCTTTATGGTGTGTAGATGCACAAAGTGAATTTCTATTTTTGGTTTAACACTGAGCCATGGATTATCTCCCCATTTTGGACTTGGAATTTTGCCTCGTTTACTATCAAAGCGATATGTGGGGCATCCGTGTTCTATGAATGCATTTTCTATTTGTTTTTTCTTTCTTTTATTATTGTCAAGGCTGCCAGTGAAGAGATTAGCTCCGATGCCAGTTCTTGTTAGGATTTGTTTCACCCCAAAGACTTTTACATCTTCACCTTAATGTACTAGCTCGCTGCAATGTACTAGCTCGCTGCAATGTACTAGCTCGCTAGCTCGCTGCAATGTACTAGCTCGCTGCAATGTACTAGCTCGCTGCAAACTGCTGTAATCAGTGGCTGCATGTGAGCTTCGTTGTCTTATGACAGCTCTTTTTTCTTCCAATTTAAGCACTGTATACATGTGTCGTAGCTATCAGACCGAGAATTGCAAAATTACCAGATATGTACTTTATTTAGGATTATCACTCAAGTATGCAGTGAAGTATGTTGCTCATGTAAGCATGTTTGATCAACATATACAAATGCCCACCTGACCTCCATGCATATCACATGTACAGAACATCATTTCCCTATTTAACCTGATACTAGTTACAATACATGGTATTTGTGTTTCTTGTATCCGGTTGCTTAGGGTAAACTGGGACAGCGGTTGGACTTGTTTTTACCATGATATGAAAGTGTACCAGTTAAGCCTTATTTTAACTAGAAGAAAAGCAAATAACTACATTTATCAGCTTGCGCATCCATGCAGTCAGTTCACCTTTCAGTAAAAACACTCAATACTGCTTTTAACTCGCTCATACAATCTGGCTTCATGAGTGTGCTAGAAGATGAGAAGAATATCCACAATGCCATCAGCCCCATTTTGCCAGTCACAGCCATATTTTAAATCAATGGCTACAGTAGCATACGCTTTTTCTTGGAAACAAGAAGTGAATGTGGTCCAAATGCGTATTTTCTGTATTCCAATTAGCCAATCAAATCATCATTTTCTTATTTGAAAAAAAATCCCTCTGAGTTTTACATAGTTCAAATCATTTTCCGTTTTCTTGTTTTCTTATCCAATGAAAATGATGTATGTTCATGACATAGCATTTACAGAACAGGTTTTCCTACAGTGGTACAAAAACGGTTAATAGTTCCGATGAAAACAAGAAACCACATTTAAACTCGGAACCAAATCACAGATGATGCTGTAAGTGATCTCGGGTGTTGTAAGGGCATCTGGCTCTTGATTCAGATATTGTGATTTACATACTGAATTGTGGCTGTCGCTGGACAAATGGGGCTTATGGGTTATGCGACCAGTGTAGCTCCAGATCAGCCTGTGCATCCGCACAGTCTGATCAGGATCTTCACTGTTCGCCATTCCATCAAGGAAACAGCCATTATGCTGCTAACAAGGAAAGGCTACAGGATTGTACTATTTGATCAGGAATTACACTTTTCAAAAATCCCATAAGTCCCATTTCTCCTGTCACAGCCACATTTGGAAGTGTTCATATGTCTGAATTGCAGTGGAACCAGACATTGGGGCTCTCTTGTTTTCTTGTTTGTTGTCAGGTCCGTTGTCCCCGCCTCCCTGGTTCAGGTAGGTTCCACTGTATGTTGACATGACATGGGCGTGAACTGTAGTACCTGTCTGTTGTAATTGTAAGGTGGATCACAAAGATAACATTTGCTGTGATGTGTCGCTTATCACGATGTTAGTCAGATATTGGTGATCAAAGAATCTCACTAAAAGTGGGTCATCGGTAGATAAAATGGTTGGTAGGTCATGGACAACTCACTAAAAAAAGATACTTACAACAGTTGCAACAATTGTAATGATGGTTATCATCTTTACACAGTGCAGTCATGATGATTATGGTATGGTAGCTTTTCTGACTACAGCACAGCTAATTCACATGCTGATCTGGGGCGATGCTGACAGCAAATGATGTACGGTCCCTTTTCTCAGTGAGCGGCCTATTTCAGACCACTGGTGCTATTTGTTACTCTGACGATAGATCACTATGTTGAGTACCAGTGACAGAAGGGATATGTCCGTGGGGCATGGGGGGTGGGGGGGGGGGTGGCTGAAATTATTTTTTGTTGCCCATTGATTTTACAATCTTTATTTTGGTTAATTATCCCCTCGCTGATAGGCAAGTACGTCCATGCGTGTATGCATGCGTATGTTAGAAACACCTTTCAATTTTCAATAACTTATGAGCCTCTTCACCGATTTTGTTCATATTTGGCCACAATGTGAGTCTAGGGATGGTGCTTTGTTTTCCATATGACCCACGTCCGACCGCCCAAGGTCAAGGTCACTGAGGACTTCTGTTCACCTAATTGTTTATAAGCCAAATGCATCAATTTTTTTACGTTTATTGATTGATTTTGTTTATGCTCACAATTATGAATATTTTCCATTTGGATTGTTGTGCATCATGTGAGAAAGTAGGTGATTTATTATGGAAGATTTCAAAATTATAATTCACGTTTAGGCCTTTATTTTCTAATTGTTTTACGAACGAAATGCTCGACCGCCCAAGGTCAAGGTCACTGAGGACTTCTGTTCACCTAATTGTTTATAAGCCAAATGCATCAATTTTTTTACGTTTATTGATTGATTTTGTTTATGCTCACAATTATGAATATTTTCCATTTGGATTGTTGTGCATCATGTGAGAAAGTATGTGATTTATTATGGAAGATTTCAAAATTATAATTCACGTTTAGGCCTTTATTTTCTAATTGTTTTATGAACGAAATGCTGTAGGAGGAAAAAAAGAAAAGAATTTACAATTTTATATTTTTTCGTTGGGAGTTATGAACTGTACGGAGGACAATGATACATAATTTTAATAATTAGAAAAGTATATGTTTGTACGTCTACGTCTATATCTTTGCATAGATTATATGTAGTCTATGTTATTTTAAACATTAATTAATACGACATTGAACAATGAATACAACGTTACACTTACAAGTGCAACAATAACTTCTGTTGTATTTCTCCACTAGGGCACTTCATTGTCAAAGACAATGCAACATCTCCGCCGATGGGGACCGATATCAATCATCTTTGGTGCCATTTTGTGGTTCTACAGGAAGTCATCTAAAGTGTGGTCAAGTCCTTCCGGTCGCTAAAACACCTATAGGGCCTAAAAGACACAAAGGGTGCAATTAATGGGTACACAGTGATTGCATAGGTAAATCCAGAAATGCCACACTCTCCCCAGTTTTCTAAACATCAGCGAGCCTATCTTTTGCTACTGGGCGCCAGTCGATGGTCTAGGAAAGTTTATAGCTGCCCCTATATTGCCGATCAATAAGGTGTAGTAGAGGAACCATTCGCATTGCTAGGTTGAATCAGATACATGGCCAATCTGTATATGTGGACATTAGTCGTTCAGCAGTATGGCATGTACGGAGAGCATATATATAGACCCATGTAGTGATTCGCCTTAATACTTGACAGTAGCCTCTGTCATGGTTAAACTATCAACATGAGTTACCATGAATAATTCTTATTAATGAACACCTCAGGGGGTTGGGTATATGTATTCCTATATTGTACATGGATCCTGTATAAATGACATATTCAACGTGTATTGCTATATTGTACATGGAACATGTATAAATGGCATATTCAACATGTACTGCTATATTGTACACGGAACATGTATAAATGGCATATTCAACATGTACTGCTATATTGTACATGGAACATGTATACATGACATATTCAACATGTATTTCTATATTGTACACGGAACATGTATAAATGACATATTCAACATGTATTGTTATATTTTACATGGAACATGTATACATGACATATTCAACATATTGTATGTTGTATAGGAACTGTACATGACATGGTTCAACATGTATTCCTATATTTACATAGAGTATCTGAACATATTCAACATGTATTCCTATATTGTACATAGAACTGTATAAATGGCATATTCAACATGTATTCCTATATTGTACATAGAACATGTATAAATGACATATTCAACATGTATTCCTATATTGTACATAGAACATGTATAAATGACATATTCAACATGTATTGCTATATTGTACATGGAACATGTATAAATGACATATTCAACATGTACATGTATGCAGCTGCAGTTCACGTCAATTTTCTGCAGCATCTTCAGCGGTCCTGGATCATCGTTGTCATACCACACATCGCTACTGCAGATGCTTTAGCAACAGTCATTACGTAATTAGCCATTAGTCCACAGGGCTATCAACACACAGCACGGGTCATTGGGTGTTGTCTCTCAAAAGTCTAAATTGAGACATCCATCGCAATAAGTCCATGGTATGGGTGATACAGACACATAGCCTGTTCTGTATATAGCTATATTTGCTTTGTTCCGGTGTGCATCATTGTGGGCTCGCTCCCCTCCTCTCCTATGTCTTACATAGTCATCTTCATCCCAGGATGATATTTCTGACTGAGCCATGTAAAGGATAATGTCTACTCAATACCATTATCGCTTCATAGTGACTGGAATTCCATGTTTTTAGTCCAGTACTTGTTCTACTTTGCGACTTCTTCAAAGGAGTATTGCCTGAAGAAGTATTCGCACCACCACGCTGTGAAAACGTCATCTTTTCAATATTCAATTATTCAAAGACATATTGTCTGAAATAGCATTTGTCTGAAGAAGCGTCAGTACCCTCCAAATAGCATGGATCGAGCAGTGGAACAGAGTCCCAGCCATTTGGGGAGTGACTACACATGTATAGCCTCTGATGCTTGTGTGTGGCCATCAATCCATCTGTAGATAAGTGCTCCTTCAAAGACATAGTGTTTGAAAAGGCATTAATTAGTGCCCTCCATGTAGTACGAGTCGATCTGCGGGAACGGTGATCTCATTCTATCACTAGGCAGCTTCTTCGAAGACATTATCTGAGGAAGCATGATCGCTCTCCAAATACGATGAACCCGTCTGTGGACTTCATTTTACTGATAGGCAACTTCTTCGAAGACATATTGTCTGAAGAAGCGTCAGTACCCTCCAAATAGCATGGATCGAGCAGTGGAACAGAGTCCCAGCCATTTGGGGAGTGACTACACATGTATAGCCTCTGATGATAGTTCAACATTAGGATAAATATGTCAATGGTCACCAGTAAAGTGTATTTAATTGTAAATGACTAAATATCGACAACTTCTAATTTCACCAAGGAATACTGCAAGGTTCAATTTTGACACCGTATTTATTTTGTATGTATGTAAAGTATGAATGGTGATATTTACTGGTGTATCATACACATACTGTTTATGCTGGCTTCAGCTCTTATTAATGAACTATGACTAGCATAATATAGTCTTCACGTTCACTATATGCTGGCAATAAAACCATATGCAATCTAAGGGGTGATTCTGCTACAAAACTCCAGCCTTAGAGTTATATTACCACTCAGCATTTATATACGCTGCAAGTATTCAGATATTAGACCCCCAGGATCCCAGACCCAAATTGTTTTTGGTAGATTGTACCTCATACACAATTTACACCTGCCAGCATCGCATATGAATTCTGTCAGCTGTAGCACCCACTTTGATTGTATGCTCTTACCAGTGCAAATTAAAGACTGTATGACAACTAAACCATGAACAGGTAAGTCATAAACTAGCAGAAAACACATTGGTTGACCTGGTGGTGCAGCTCCTCTATCATCAGATACATGGACTGTAGGTTGTACTATCTCGTCTGAGTGGGTGGTTGGTCGGGAGCATGCGATGGGTAATTTAACGATCGGAGTTCATCCTTAACCGGAATTCCGACTGGAGACCTGGTTTGGCCCTCATATACTTCTTTGGCATTTTGTATGTGACAGTTGAATCTGGTTATATCCCTTATATACGAGTATTACGATTATCCGTAATCCTATTTTAGGGGAAGGGGCCAAGTGACTTTGGTGTGGCATAGACCTTGCACCAGGTCAGGTTATTCTAATTTCAGGGCTGAATATATTTTTTCTCGATGTAAATAATCAGTTCTGATTTTGGGATTTTCCCCCCAATGCAGCAGGTTAAGACGGGATTGAACCCGTTTGCCCGGCCTTACATGACCTTAGCTGTTGATAGGCCGTTAAACACCAATAAACAAACAAACAAAACTATCTCGTCTGTAGTCGTCTGTGCAGTCAAAGATGGAGATGTTCCAGCCGGCGCTGAAGTCTCGCTGTTGGAGATGCCGACAGCTGGATCACCGCCTGTCGTCTGGTCCACTATTGACGTTCTGGTGGGCTGTGTCGTCTGATAAAACTCATGGGACAGCTGTTGCAAAATTGGGATACCAGCTGAATCAGTGGATGTGGTCTGACATTCATTTATCGGTATCTTGCAAACCAGCTGTTGTTCTGCATTCCTGATAGTGATATCAGGTAGCAGCAATTGTCTTGGCCGATCAAGTGATTCCATTGTTTTAATGTCAGACATGTGACTTGTCGACGGTGACGTCAATTTACTTGGTTGTACACCTATATCACATGTCGCATTCGGTGTGTTGGTTTGCAATATGACTGAATCACTGCTTCTGTGACGTCCATCTGTTTCCGATGGTTCTGCATTCCCAACACAATGGGTGTCGCTTGGTAGCAGCAATTGCATCTCACGGACAGCTGTGTTTGAGGTATGTTTGATGATCACCATTTCCTCCCAATTTTGAAAATTAGAATTTGTACCACCAGCCACTGACGATTCAAATGAGTTGATGTTTATCAACGAGACATCATCAGTGAGGTAGTCACTATCATATACATGGGGCCCAATGAGCTGCTCATGTTGACCTGAATCTGTATTAGATGCTTCTCTGCTTTTATTCTGATTTGCGAGGGTTGCCGGAAGATGGTTATCCGTAGTAGCTGCCAAGTGCACTGGTGGCTGGGTGGGTGCACTTGTTTCTGAAAAAGCCTTTTCATGTGTGCAGGAGAATTCCACAAGGTGCGAAATCTCACTAGGTGAGATAACATCGTGTTGAGAGCTGCTTAGTACATGCTCAATTAATTGGAATCCTGTTTTGGTGGCTGCTGGATACTCGGCGAAGGCGGCATTAACATGTTCTCTAATTTTCGGCCTATCTGAAGCATATGTACTCGTATTATTTTCCATACCCATGGGCGGTGGCTTCTTCAAGGACAATTTGTCCAAAGAAGCACTAGCCGATTCCATTTACTAGTTGTTGGTTTGCAAATGTTTCTTGTTTCGCGGACCGTGACCGAGAAGTTGAGTCTTTGATTTTACTTGTCTGTGTAGCTCAATCTGTGCATTCAGTTGGTGGAGCCTGTTATTTGCAATTGCCATTCTATTGGAAATATTGCTCATTTCAAATTGGCAATTATCGGCCTTCCATGTACATGTAAGTGATGCTTGCTCAGAAAGAGCTTGTCCTAGCCAGGTGAGCAGATGGTACACATTTGGTGCCTCTTCAGGGGTTGAAATTTCACTCGCCCAGCTCGCCATGGCGAGTGCTTTTTGTGGCGGTCGAGTAGTTTCTACAGGCACTCGCCCAGTTTGGCGAGTGAAAGATTTGGTCAGGATATTTTTTTCTGCAGAAATTGCCAATTAATTCTATCAAAAACGGCCAACAAATGGTATTAATTCAGCGACCATTTGTTGTTTACAGTTTACGTCAATTTGCCGGAAGTAAGATTCAAGCAGTGTCTATGTACACGGTTACGGGTAGAATCGCTAGCGATTTTGAACACGGTCCATATCGGGCAAATTAATTCACGGATTATTTGTCGGCTGTACGCGGCCGGGCTAACAAATAATATGACTGCGAGTATAGACTAGTGTGGCCACATATATTGTCTCGTATACATTTGGGTTAACGCGCATTTCAAACACCGAACATAACGGCTTGGGACGAAACAGTTGGCGCCGGGTCCGAAACCATTGAATTTAGTAATTACGGCAGCGGCGCGCATGCAAACATAGCCACTATAAATCAAACAAAATCTATGTCACTCGACACTTATAGAAAATAAGAAGCGTGCAAGCCTCTGAGCAAATTCGCTGCTAAAAAAGTTTATCTCCCGATAAATAATATTTATTTGTTTATGTTCATTTAATAATTAAAATATAAATAACAATAATAGTGAATATGTCTGATCCGTTTTGGTAATGATCAAATATATGTAAAAGCTTTTTTTTTTTAAATAAGATGCAACATTACAAATAACATTTTATTTAAAAAAAAAACTGGGCAAGTAACTTTTTGACCTGGGCAAGTACTTTTTATTTGTACTTGCCCAGCTGGGCGAGTGGAAAAAAAATGATTTTTTCAAACCCTGCTCTTGCTTTTTGCAAGTTTGGTCTGGCTTTGCCTCCCGTTGTGATGAGTTGATGTGTATCGTTCCAATTTATGTGTGCGGAAGGAGCCATTCTTTGGACCGTTTCCTCCACAGGCGTCTGGCGTTCCATTGAACGGGCCCCGTGGAGTTTGAGATCCGGGTGGCTGACGTCCTTCCGTTACCTCCACAGGACTACGGTTCTCACTTGACCGGGACCGTGGAGTTTCAGGTATGCACGGCTGGTTTTGTTTTTCTTGGGACGATACATGCACCTCCACAGGCGCACGGCATTCAATTGACAAGGGCCATGGAGTTTGGGGAATGAATGTGTGAGAGTTCTCATCCCGATATTTCTCTGTGAAATGGGTAGGTCTATGACCCAAACTTGTTTTGCTATATCGGTGATGCAAAATCTGTTCATACGCAGGTTTGACCGGTTCTACAGTTCTACAGCGGGGTTGTGCGTCACAGTGTATTTCTTTGGAAGGGGTCAGAGACCTGCTTGATTACCTTTAACGTATCTGCGACGGAACCCAGTTAGTTCTGGTGTCATGCTGCACTCATTTGGCATAGAACATGTATCATTGTATGACACATGTTGAACCGGGTCTGGGACTTGCTCTAGCTTTACCCATGCCAATCAGTAACATTTCGGACTCCCAAATATAAATGCCTCGAAGTCGATCATGAGCATTAAGTTGGCTGCATATGGATAGTTTCTTTGGAATATGTATGGCGTTATATTCCCTTCAGCCTTTCGCAAGTCCATATCTTGTCTGCCATATCATTATCTACGCCAGGTAACAATAATAATTCTGAACAGGCGCAGTAATTGATTTTAAGCCTAAATTTGGAAATGATGTATTGCTAATCAGCTGTGACCTAAATATAAAATATATTATAATTACTCCGTGTTTGCAATTTGCTCCGAGTTAGTTAACTACTCCGGGTTTGTATTTTCCTCCGCGTTTGTTGTTGGATCAAAATGTTATAAATTTAGGGGTGAAACTCCACACAAATTGAGAAGAGAAAGTTTTATTTACATGTATACAGTTCTAATACATGCCCTTCATCCCTGACAAAAACAAATGCAGTAGGTTTAGTTGTCATGAGTGCAATCAGTCAAAGTCCAAAAGATAAGAACAATCTGAATATTTGTCCTGTTCTGCATAATAATTATAATAAAAGTTAGTAAAGATGAGTATTCGAAACATAAATATCTAAAATTAGTTGTGGTAAGTGAACTAGAATGCAAAAATGGTATCGTTTACTTTTCGTCCGAAAATAGGTACTACATGAAATTAGGTACTGCATAAAATAAACAGGACTAAACAATTACAATATTAGAGATTTTATTCACAAATTGTAAATAAAAATAGAAGAAAGATGGTCGAAAGAACATGTCAATAATGTAAACTATGGCTGATAGTTTAGTGAACTAATTGGGCTGGCATGACAAATGTAAACCGGAATTTGACGGATGTCAGACCTAGAAATTCCCAGGAAACTACTAAATTATCCCAATAATTTACTTGGTACAGGTCAATTGAAAAAAATACAGTTGTACGGAAGTAATATTTCGAGCAAAATTTGAAATTCACAAGATACAAAAAAATAGATAAATACACGGAAAGTTAAATCAAATGTGTCCGAATAGTATTCAAAACTGTTCAATTGAAAATATTATGACAAAATTCCGGAGTCCATGTCACGATGAAAATTCAGAAATAAATGGGGATTATCCCAAATTGGGGCGTTAAATAGGTTCGCGCCGACGACGCCATTGTTGTATTTCTCCACTAGGGCACTTCATTGTCAAAGACAATGCGACATCTCCGCCGATGGGGACCGATGTCAATCATCTTCAATAACAAGTATTGGTGCCATGTTGTGGTTCTACAGGAAGTCATCTAAAGTGTGGTCAAGTCCTTCCGGTCACTAAAACACTTATAGGGCCTAAAAGACACAAAGGGTGCAATGGGTACACAGTGATTGCATAGGTAAATAAAATCAAAGGACTGAAAGTCCAGAAATTCTGCGCAGTACGTGTGTGTGGATAAGCAATATGCTAAAAATTGGTTTGCATTCATTTTGATTGGGTCATAGAAGGGATCCAATCAATCAATCTAGCCTTCTGCTGAGTAGGACATCCTTACCATATGGTCGACCTACATGGTTCGGCCCTCTTGTACCATTTTGGCAAATGCAATGCTCGCCGATGAGAAAGCATACTCCTGAGGATAGGAACATAATCCTTGCATATACAGAAATTCTTAATGGGGCATAACAGGATTTAACTCTCAAGTACCAGGGGGCCGAAATGGTTGGTACATGAGGGCCAAACCATGTAAGTGGGCATTCCGACAAGATGAATACCGATCGCTAAATTACCCTTCGCTACTCCCTCCTACCTCCCCCTCAAAAATAAGAGAACAAATGTTTATTGCTGGTAACAAAGGCATATATTCAAATATGGTTTATATAATAGTGTAAATAGTCATTTTAGGTGTTGGGAGTATCTATCCTGTTGTAACATGTTGCGCATATTAGCTCGCAAGTACCAGGGGGGCTGAAATGGTTGGTACATGAGGGCCAAACCATGTAAGTCAGCATTCCATTAAGGATGATGGATTGATTATTGGTGTTTAACGGCCTATCAACAGCCAGGGTCATGTAAGGCCGGGCCAACAGGATGGAGTGTCCTGAATTCAACCTGTAAAAAAAAAGTAAGGGAAATTCCCAAAATCAGAGCTCAATATTTACATAAACTATATATTCTGCCCTGAAATTAGAGTGCTGTGGATTGATTGATTGATTGATTATTGGTGTTTTAACGGCCTATCAACAGCCAGGGTCATGTAAGGCCGGGCCAACAGGATGGACTATCCTGTATTCAACCTGTATAAAATGAGGGAAATTCCCCAAAATCACAGCTCAATATTCACATAAACTATATATATTCAGCCCTGAAATTAGAATCTCCTGGCCTGGTGCCAGATCCATGCTGCACCAGAATCACTTAAGTCTTAGCTCACCCCAAAAGCAATATGATTAGCTTTTAATGCTATTACTTTCTTAATGGGGCATAACAGGATTTAGCTCTCAAGTACCAGGGGGCCAAAGTTAGTACATGATGGCCAAACTATGTACGTTGGCACTCCATAAGGATGAACACCAATCGTTAAATTACCCTTCGCTACTCCCTCCTACATGTACCTCAAATTACCCTTCGCTACTCCCTCCTACATGTACCTCCCATGCAGTCTTGTTGAATGCACAGGAATGTTGGGGGGGGGTGGGGGGGTTGGGGGGGGGGGTTGGAAGATTATTTTCACATACACTTGTACCATCAATCACTTCTTCTCCTAAAACCAGAAATCTGCAATATCACTTCTTCTGAAACCAGATCTGCAGTGGAAAAAAAAGAGTAAATAATATCAATAATTGGACAATATTCACGCAAACCATGGAAATGAATTGTTAATTATTTAAATAATATGTGACCATGTTTAACCACAGGTGCCAGACAATTTTATTAATGTACGTATATGTTTATAGTAGTATATGAATAAGGTAGACAGCGAGAATCCATTCACTAAACACGACAGAACAAAAAACAACAACACGCAGAGTGATTTCTCTTGGAAGAGTCGTCTAGGGGAAATCACTCTGCGTGTTGTATATGGGATTCCCCCCTTGCCTATTTCCTTTGATTTCACTGAACAGTTTCACTTTTACACGTCTGTGTAGTATAATATCTGTGCCACAAATTTCTTGTTACGATATGCACCGCGATTGTAGTTCCCAATCAAACTCGCGATGTATCCTGTAGATGAACTCAGTAGCTGTGTTCTATTTATCATACTTTCAGTTTCGATTCCAGGCAGGCTACCAGATAATGTTTTCTTGGCATGAATTAAATAAAATAGCTTCCACCACGCTGATTATTAAAAAAATATTGTGCAATAGAAGATGAGATAACTTATTTTATAATATAACAATAAATGTGGATATATATCACAATAGAACCGATACAAATCTTACATATTCTTTGTGTTTATGGAATGGGTCGGCATAAAATGGCGGTCGGAAAATACTATACGGAGACATGCGGTTGTATCATTGCGCGTGAAAAAAAAAATTCTTCAAATGAATACATGCCAGTTTATATTATATTATATCAGATAAACATTTTCTAATATAAATGTCGTGCAGAAAAAATAACAACACATGTATTACACGACACAATACAAATTATTGGTGCCATGTTGTGGTTCTACAGGAAGTCATCTAAAGTGTGGTCAAGTCCTTCCGGTCACTAAAACACTTATAGGGCCTAAAAGACACAAAGGGTGCAATGGGTTACACAGTGATTGCATAGGTATATGCACACGACAGTTAATATTTGATAAAATAAGAAAGTTTTTTGAGAAATTATACTGTAGCGAAAAAAAAATGTAGCTGGCGAAAAATATGAGTGAAACGTTCATTAAATGCACGTTTCACATTCGCATTCTTTAAAAAAAAAAAAAAACATGGCGTAGGGTAAAATTATGAACGTGCGTGGCTGCTAAAAAAATCACTACGCGATCCTGCGAGACCTGGAAAATCCATTAAACAAACCTAAATTCAACCCACAGGGGCTTGAATAAAAATGCCACACTTCTAAAGAAAAATAAATAAAGGCCTTAAAGGTATTCCGAAGATACTGCCTCAATATAAATACATCACGAAAGACACACATACATGTATAATGAGGGTATACTTAACTATTTGATTTTCAGCATGAACAAGTCTAAACAAATAATTGGTTGCAATTATTCTGAAATTCCTGTCATTTTGTGGAGATTAAGTTGTGTATTGCCTTTCCTATAATGTTTGACCTGGGACATGTATAGTGAACTTACTGGTACTATGTTTTGCCCCAGAGACATCTCAATTGCAGTTCACTCAGTCAGCTAGCTAGGCCACACACAATCATGTGGCTGTGACTGGGGAAATGGGGCTTATACGATTTGTGACCAGTGGAGCTCCTGATCAAATAGCACACTCCTGTAGCCTGATAACACTCTATATTGCTTGTTAGAAGCTTGTTTTTTATTGTTTATCCATGAACTACCTTCCCCTTTTAGTTTTTTTAGCTCACCTGAGCGAAGCTCATGTGAGCTATTGTTACCGCAATGTGTCCGTCGTCGTCCGTCGTCCGTGAACATTTTCAAACGTCTTCTCCTCGGTAACCATTGGGCCTATAGTCACCAAACTTCATGGTCATGGTCCTTAGATAGGGGGATTACAAAATTGTTAAAATGACGTCATCACGTAATCCAAGATGGCCGCCGGCTAAAAATAGCACAAATTCTTCAAAAATCTTCTTCTCAAGAACCGCTATACTGATTTCGACAAAACTTGGTAGGAATGATCGATGTACATTGCTCTTTCAAAGTGAAAAAAAAGAAAATGGTGACCCCGGGGTCAAAAATGGGCGTGGCCCGTGGGATCAAATTGGGGTCAAATTTTATTTTTGACCGAATATGGTCATGTCATATATCAAATTGAAGGTATCAATGAGGCGATCACTCTGGTGCATTTTTGTCGAAATCGGATTGTTATGTCATCCAAGATGGCCGCTGAAAGGTCGTTCTTTTATTAGAGATTTCAAAATTCTTCTTCACATGAACCGCTTGGCCCATGGTAGCCAAACTCAAATGTTATGGTCCATGGGTGAAGCCTTTTCAGATTTGTTAAAATGGAGGTCATCGCTAATCCAAGATGGCCGCCGTCTAAAAATAGCATAAATTCTTAAAAAATCTTCTTCTCATGAACCGCTAGCCGGATTTCAACGAAACTTGGTAGGAATGATCGATGTACATTGCTCTTTCAAAGTTGTTAAAATGGTGACCCCGGGGTCAAAAATGGGCGTGGCCCGTGGGGTCAAATTGGGGTCAAATTTTATTTTTGACCGAATATGGTCATGTTATATATCAAATCGAAGGTATCAATGAGGCGATCACTCTGGTACATTTTTTGTTGAAATCAGATTGTTATGTCATCCAAGATGGCCACCGAAATGTCAAATGGTCGTTCTTTTATTAGAGATTTCAAAAATCTTCTTCACATGAACCGCTTGGCCCATGGTAGCCAAACTTAAAAGTTATGGTCCATGCGTGAAGCCTTTTCAGATTTGTTAAAATGAAGGTCATCGCTAATCCAAGATGGCCGCCGTCTAAAAATATCATAAATTCTTAAAAAGTCTTCTTCTCATGAACCGCTAGCCGGATTTCGACGAAACTTGGTAGGAATGATCGATGTACAGTGCTCTTTCAAAGTTGTTAAAATGGTGACCCCGGGGTTAAAAATGGGCGTGGCCCGTGGGGTCAAATTTTATTTTTGACCTAATATGGTCATGTTATATATCAAATCGAAGGTATCAATGAGGCGATCACTCTGGTACATTTTCGATTTGTTAAAATGGAGGTCATCGCTAATCCAAGATGGCCGCCGTCTAAAAATGGCATAAATTCTTAAAAAATCTTCTCATGAACCTCTGTTCGGATTTCGACTAAACTTGGTAGGAATGATCGATTTACAATGCTCTTTCAAAGTTGTGAAAATGGTGACCCCGGGGTCAAAAATGGGCATGGCCCGTGGGGTCAAATTGGGGTCAAATTTTATTTTTGACCGAATATGCTCATGCCATATATCAAATTGAAGGTATCGATGAGGCGATTGATCTGGTGCAATATTTGTCGGAATCGGATGATTATGTCATCCATGATGGCCACCAAAAGGTCCATTTATTCAAGATTTTGAACGTCTTTTTCTCAGGAACCACATGGCCGATGCTGACCAAACTTCATAGGAAGTTAAGATCTTTGGGTGAAGCATTTTCAGATTTGGTAAAATGACAGTCATCGCTTAATCCAAGATGACCGCCATCTAAAAATAGCACAATTTTTTTAAAACACATGAACTCAATGTCGCATTCTCCACTGGTGTTCATGGAGTCAGGTGAGCGAATTAGGGCCATCATGGCCCTCTTGTATTTATTCAGTTTTGTACAGTAACTTATAAAACATTTAAAAGTTAAGCTGAATGTGTTTTACGTCCCAGCACCTGCTATGGTCATGTTGGGACGGGACCTCGGTTTCAAGTCTCATCTGAAGGACTGGAGGGATGGAATTACTATGAAAGTATTTGCTCACGCCTAGGGCGGGGATTGAAGTCCAGTGCTAACCTAGGCCACAATCAGTCCCAAATTTGTTGAAAATTTGTGTAAAACATTTAAACTGTAATACATATTTGATGTGGCTGTTTACCGGTATACTGTTTTGCAGCTGAGCAAATTGCATTAAAATGTTCCCGTTTTGTTTGGACCTTCAAGTTATAGAGTTAGTTAGTTTGCTTACGTTTAACGGCCGCACTGTCTCTATGGACTTGCACGCCGTCCGCAAAAGGCGTAATTCAAATTTGGGCCGAATGGGAATTTTGTGTCAAGGTGCTCAAGGTGCATGATCACGTGGTTACAACAACAACAACGTCGCCCACTCCAAAGTAAGTATTATTTGATATTTTCCTTAATATGCAAAGGATTTTGATGAAATATGACGCAGCAAACGCGTCTTCATGAGATGCATTTGGTGGTCCAGGGAGTTTGGCACAGACTTATGTCGTTATTGCAAAGAATCAATTCTTCGCAAAAACGACAGAACAATATAGAGACCACCAAATGCAGATTAACAAGGCGCGTTTGATGCGCCATATTTCATCAAAATCTGTTAGGTAATAAGGACAATATAAAAGAATACGTTCTTTCAATCGGATGGATTCTGGAAGGTTCAGTACTTGTTGTTGTTGTTAGTACCACGTGATCATACACCTTGATGCTGGGTAGAACCAGTTCGCGGGCTTAAGGCCCCAGAGGCAAAATGTGCAGGCAGATCACTGACGGCGGCCCCATTAAAGTCATGGAGCCATTTATTCCCCATTTGGACTTAATAGAAAAAACATTTTACCAGTAATGGTGAGCTATTTTAAAGGAGGCGTATCAGGATATTTTGAAAAAATACTATAAAAAATAAAAACGTGTTTTCATCATGGCACTGTGTAAAGTGGTTTAATTGATGGTATATGACGATATTAGCACTTGCTTGTTTTTATTCTCACCCACATAGGTACATAAATATCAGAATTCTTATCTTGTTGCATTCAACAAAATAGAAAATCTGATACCAGTACTTATGTACCGATATCGGTGAAAATTTAAACAACCCAGCAGTCCTAGTATCGACATATATCTTCAATTAAACCACATATTTACACAGGGCCATGATGAAAACACAAAAAAAACGGTACGTATTATGTTTTACCGCGGGGCGGGCGAGCGAGCGAGCGAGCGAGCGAGCGGGCGGGCGGCGGACAGAAAAGCTGCATAGTTTGTGTACACAACTCCTCTGAAACCGTTCAGTCAATCAATCTGAAACTATACACACATCTTCTACACATATTGAAGATGTGCACCCTGGTGTTTTTATGCCGAAAAACTATTTTTTTAACAAAAATATCACCTTTTTAACTTGGCCATTTTTTCTACATTTTTGTATACAATTCTATATAGGGTACAGAGTTTGTGTACACAACTCCTCTGAAACTGTTCCGTCATTCCATCTGAAACTATACACACGTCTTCTACACATATTGAAGATGTGCACCTTGGTGTTTTTATGCCGAAAAAATATTTTTTAATTAAAATATCACTTTTTAAACTTTGCCATTTTTTCTACATTTTTGTATCCAATTCTATATAATTTCTACTATACACATCTGTACCTAAATTATTATACCTGTTTATCACAACAAGAGGAAGAAATAATGCTATAGATTTTCAGATTCTCATTAATGTTTCTTGCCTTGGTGACAGCTCCACATTTCTGCATCTTCACTGTCTGGTCCATCTTCAACGGGCGTATTTTGTGACTTACGGGACTCTTGTTTATATTTTTATTTTTAAAAAAATTTGAATTTTCTTTTTCAACGGTCCTAGTATTGTCATATCTTCAATTAAACCACTTTACACAGGGCCATGATGAAAACACGTTTTTATTTATTTTAGTATTTTTTTTAAAAATCCTGATATTCCCCTTTAAGAAGTAGATTTACCAGTAGGGCATCTGTGTTATTACAGTGTTCTAGTTTTTATGGCCATTTTAAACAATCAAACCTTTATTATCACTTATTATAATAAATAATTACCGCAATAAAACTACTTGAACTTTACACTGGGCAGCAGGTGTAGTATTTATTGCAGTAGTTCATAATTATAATGTAGAATAATTGACTTGTGCATTATGATGTATATATACAAGCTATTGTTTCCGTTGCAAACGATCGAACACATGAGCCTTCCTTGTGATTTTGAACCTAACAAAATGTACTGTATCTCATGAAAAACACTTACAAAATTTACAATATCTTCTGCAAATTACGTCACAAGTTGACAAAATATGGAATATGGAATAATTTCACATATGCTATGAAAGTTTCATCAATACAAAAACTATCCGTTTCTATAAATATCTTTAATACATGTTTGTACAAAATCACACGGCTTATCTCATATATGATGTCATGGACATGGAAACCATAACTGTACCTGTCACACATCTATGACCTTAGCAGTTTGACTTTCACAACTTAGAACTTTTTCACACAATAAGGACACCTTCTATACTTGATCATCGTTTAGTTTCAAGATAATTGCATCCTATGTGTGATGGGATATATATATAACATATACGTGAACATGTATACTATACGATGCCGGCCATCTTAGTGTGTACAAGCTATCAGTCACCTCCTGTTGTGTGGGTGGTTGGTCGGGCGAATGTGACGGCGTAAATTTACGGTAGGGGTTTTCCCCCTATTTGTACAGGTAATATATGGGATTTAGTACAAAACTCGTTGACCTGCCTTAAATGACCTTAGCTGTTGATAGGCCGTTAAACCCCAACAAACCAACAAGCAAAAAACATTTTGTTGTGTTTGACACATACCACAAATAATATGACATACATAAATACAATTTGGTGCAACATCTTCTACAGATGTTAAACAACAATGTCCTATGGGTTGTTTTCATCACACTCTGACAAAGTCTGATTTGTGAATAGTTTGTTGACCTGTTGTTAATTTTTGTTGAGCCCGCTTGCGGAAAGCGAGACATAGTGATCATTTTCATTAGTGATCATTAGTGAACACATTTTCTAGTTCTCATAAAAAAACATGCTTTGGCAGCACTTCAGAATCATTTCCAATGTAAATGATTTTAAAGTGCTGTCAAACCATGTTTTTATTGTTTATTTTTGTTTAGTGGTTACAACATGTAAGTGGCGATTGGGGTTCATGCAGTAGATATATTGTGAAAAGGTAGACTTTGACACCGTACAGGTATAGTATTATATAGTACCATCAATGCCCAGGTCACTAGTAGTGAACTGTGTATATATTGATTATAGTCCCGTGTACCATGGTGGTTATAATTGCAAGGTGTGCATGTATACTGAGCTGTATCGTTGCAGCCCGGTTTTATAATAGACAGACATACACTGAATGAGTGAGTGTATAACACCGGTTATCTACAGATATATCAGTTGTCAGATTGACAATTGATTGTTATACCCCCCGCAACGAGTTGTGGGGTGGGGGTATACTGGAGTCAGGTTGTCCGTGTGTGCGTCTGTGCGTCCGTGCGTCCGTGCGTCCGTGCGTCCGTAAACTTAACATCAGAGAAATATTGTTATAACTTCATCTAAAATGCTTAATATTTCACACATGAATTCCTGTAAGGCTCTACTACCATGCTGTGGCCAAATCACGACCCCCGTCCCAAAGGTCCAACCCCCCGCTGAAATCACCCAAGGTCAATAGGTCAATACTTTATTTGTCTCTTTACAAAACCAACTTAAACATCAGAGAAATATTGTTATAACTTCTATTTCCTTCATCTAAAATGCTTAATATTTCACACATGATTCCTGTAAGGCTCTGCTACCATGCTGTGCAAATCCACGACGGTCCAACCCCGCTGATACCATGGTCAAGGGTCAAATACTTAGTCTCTTTACAAAAAACTTAATTCAGAGATTATTGTTTTATAACTTCTATTTCCTTCATCTAAAATGCTTAATATTTCACACATGCCATTCCTGTAAGGCTCTACTACCATTTGCTGTGCCAAATCCCATGACGTCCAACCCCCGCTGATCCCATGGTCAAGTTCAAATACTTAGTCTTTTACAAAACTTAACATCAGAGAAACATTGTTATAACTTCTATTTTCCTTCATCTTAAAATGCTTAATATTTCACACATGCATTCCTGTAGGCTCTACTACCATGCTGTGCAAATCCATGGACCGTCCAACCCCCCGCTGATCCCATGGTCAAGTTCAAATATTAGTCTCTTTACAAAAACTTAAAACTTATCAGAGAAACATTGTTTATAACTTCTATTTCCTTCATCTAAAATGCTTAATATTTCACACATGATTCCTGTAAGGCTCTCTACCATGTGTGCCAAATCCACGACGGTCCAACCCCCGCTGAAACCATGGTCAAGGTCAAATACTTAGTCTCTTTACAAAACTTAACATCAGAGAAATATTGTTTAACTTCTATTTCCTTCATCTAAAAATGCTTAATATTTCACACATGCATTCCTGTAAGGCTCTACTACCATGCTGTGCCAAATCCATGACCGTCCAACCCCCGCAGATCCCATGGTCAAGTTCAAATAACTTAGTCTCTTTACAAAATTAAACATCAGAGAAACATTGTTATAAACTTCTATTTCCTTCATCTAAAATGCTTAATATTTCACACCTGCATTCCTGTAAGGCTCTATACCATGCTGTGCAAAATCCATGACCGTCCAAACCCCCGCTGATCCCATGTCAAGTTCAAATACTTAGTCTCTTTACAAAACTTAAACATCAGAGAAATATTGTTATAACTTCTATTTTCCTTCATCTAAAATGCTTAATATTTCACACATGCATTCCTGTAAGGCTCTACTACCATGCTGTGCCAAATCCATGACCGTCAACCCCCGCTGATCCCATGGTCAAGTTCAAATACTTAGTCTCTTACAAAAACTTAACATCAGAGAACATTGTTATAACTTCCTATTTCCTTCATCTAAAAAATGCTTAATATTTCACACATGCATTCCTGTAAGGTGGGCTCTACTACCATGCTGTGCCAAATCCACGACCGTCCAACCTCCGCTGATCCCATGGTCAAGGTCAAAATACTGAGTCTCTTTACAAAACTTAAAACATCAGAGAAATATTGATTATAACTTCTATTTCCTTCATCTAAGATGCTTAATATTTCACACATGCATTCCCGTAAGGCTTCTTACTAACCATGCTAGTGGCCAAATCCACGTACCGTCCAAACCCCCGCTGATTCCCCGAATCCCAAGGTCAAGGTCAAAATACTTTAGTTCTTTCTTTAACAAAACTTAACATCAGAGAAATTATTGTTATAACTTCTATTTACCTTCAATCTAAAAATGGCTTAATATTTTAAAACCATGTGAAATTCCCCTTGTAAGGCTTCTTACTACCAAATTTTGGGGTGGGGGCAAATTGGGATCAAATTTTATTTTTGACCGAATATGGTCATGTCATATATTAAATCGAAGGTATCAACGAGGCGATCACTCTGGTGCATTTTTTGTCGAAATCAGATGGTTATGTCATCCAAGACGGCCGCCGAAAGGTCAAAAGGTCGTTTTTTTATTAGATTTCAAAATTCTTCTTCACATGAACCGCTTGGCCCATGGTAGCCAAACTTAAAAGTTATGGTCCATGGGTGAAGCCTTTTCAGATTTGTTAAAATGGAGGTCATTGCTAATCCGAGATGGCCACCGTCTAAAAATAGCATAAATTCTTAAAAAATCTCCTTCTCATGAACCGCTAGCTGGATTTCGACGAAACTTGGTAGGAATGATCGATGTACAGTGCTCTTTCAAAGTTGTTAAAATGGTGACCCCGGGGTCAAAAATGGGCGTGGACCGTGGGGTTACATTGGGATCAAATTTTATTTTTGACCGAATATGGTCATGTCTATATCAAATCGAAGGTATCGAAGAGGCGATCGCTCTGGTACATTTTTTGTCGAAATTGGATGGTCATGTCATCCAAGATGGCCGCTGAAAGGTCAAAAGGTTGTTCTTTTATTAGAGATTTCAAAATTCTTCTTCACACGAACCGCTTGGCCCATGGTGGCCAAACTTGACAGTTATGGTCCATGGCTGAAGCCGTTTCAGATTTGTTAAAATGGAGGTCGTTGCTAATCCAAGATGGCCACCATCTAAAAATAGCACAAATTCTTAAAAAGTCTTCTTCTCATGAACCGCCAGCCGGATTTCGACGAAACTTGGTAGGAATGATCGATGTACAATGCTCTTTCAAAGTTGTTAAAATGGTGACCCCGGGGTCAAAAATGGACGTGGCCCGTGGGGTCAAATTTTATTTTTGACCGAATATGGTCATGTCATATATTAAATCTAAGGTATCAATGAGGCGATCACTCTGGTGCATTTTTTGTCGAAATCAGATTGTTATGTCATCCAAGACGGCCGCCGAAAGGTCAAAAGGTCGTTCTTTTATTAGAGATTTCAAAATTCTTCTTCACATGAACTGCTTGGCCCATGGTAGCCAAACTTCACAGTTGTGGTCCATGGGTGAAACCTTTTCAGATTTGTTAAAACGGAGGTCGTCGCTAATCCAAGATGGCCACCATCTAAAAATAGCATAAATTCTTAAAAAATCTTCTTCTCATGAACTGCCAGCCGGATTTCGACGAATGATCGATGTAGAATGCTCTTTCAAAGGTGTTAAAATGGTGACCCCGGGGTCAAAAATGGGCGTGGCCCGTGGGGTCAAATTTTATTTTTGACCAAATATGCTCATGTCATATATCAAATTGAAGGTATCGATGAGGCGATTGCTCTGGTGCAATATTTGTCGAAATCGGATGATTATGTCATCCATAATGGCCTCCAAAAGGTCAATTTATTCAAGATTTTGAACGTCTTTTTCTAAGAAACCACATGGCCGATGCTGGCCAAACTTCACAGTAAGTTAACATCCTTGGGTGAAGCATTTTCAGATTTGGTAAAATGAGAGTCATCGCTTAATCCCAGATGACCGCCATCTAAAAATAGCAATTTTTTTAAAACACATGAACTCAATGTCACATTCTCCTCTGGTGTTCATGGAGTCAGGTGAGCGAATTAGGGCCATCATGGCCCTCTTGTTTTCTATTTCTGGACAAAACTTTCAGGTTTCATAGAGACGATTGTCATGTACTGTCAAGCTTAATTTTGTTGCAAAATTTTAATTCTGTAATATGTAAAGATGAAAATTGGATAAAGCAAGAATTTCAGTCTTACGTGAACGTTAGTCACAATCAGATTATCCCCAATAAATATTTGCCTTTAATTTCTTTCAAGCATGTACAAACACTCCCTGGCAAAGTATATTTATTTTTGTTTGATATTAATACATCTACTTTAAAGTGATTTCTGATGATGTTAGCTATAATTATTTGCTTGATATAATGCTTGATATAATTGCTTATTGATCCTATAACTGATCACTTCTTAACTTTTCCTTTGGTTTTTTTTTTCAAGTTTATTTTATGACAATCTGATATGTGTTAACCCTTTCACCCCTAAGTACCAACATGGACTATTTGTCGTCTCGCCGATAGGAAAGAGGGGATATAGCATTAGTCCATGTCCGTACGTGTGTGCGTTAGTAACACCTTTCATTGTCACGCCTGATTTACCTTTTTTACCTTCACATTTTTGCGGAAACACTTAGCCATTTTAGTATGTATTGGCCCATTTAGTTATCAGGTGAATATTTGTTGAATTATTTAAATTACATTACACGGAATGTGGACATTTAAATATGTACATGCTGTTAGTTCTTTAAACACATAAACAAGACATAATTTTATCTTCTCGATGACAAGTGATGTTATCCGCTGGATTCTCTTGGAAATCCTTCCATTATTTTGTGTATAATTAATGTAGACGATTATCAACATACTCTGGTGTATTCTATCTATATTTATATTTAGGTCAGCGCGAGGTCTTGCATTTAAAAGAGTTCTTACCTGACTTACATTCAATTATATAAGCTTGCAAACAGTGTTTCTATATCTGGATTTGCTGTAAATAAACTAAATAGACTGCTTTATAATCACATCACATTTACACTTGTCACTTACTGACTTCTTGCAGAGTTGTGTTTTGTCAAAAAACAAATAGAAATTGAGTTAATACAGATAGGTGTATTGTGGATGAGGTCAGAAATGCATTATCCATCTAGTATTGAACTGAACTTGAACTATAACACTGGGTGGGATTCATGATGGGTTTCACATTTGGGGCCAAGTAATCTGTGTGGCAATGGTGCCTGGCACCAGATCAGGATATGTTGGTTTCCATGCTGGACATGTTGTGTTGCACCCATTATGCAGGTACTTTTCCATCTGTGTATGTGGCTGTAGACCAATATCAGTCTACATGTGCGTGCAGTCTGATCAGGGTCTGCACTGTCATATGTTTGATAAGTGAAACAGCCATCCAGCTATAGCAAACAGTATAGTTCTCTATCTTGTGCTGGCAGACCAATACATGTGTTCTGTCACAGCCACTATGCCATGGCAGTTGAACAGACATACAATCCGATTCAATCAATCAACTAGAGAAAAGTTGATGGTGTGCCATCTCAATATACCCACTTTTCCAAATGTCAAAGTCAGCAATGAGGAGATAATCCATGAGCTGGGAATCAAATAAAAAAATTGAAATTCTCTTTGCGCATCTGCCAACTATAAAGAAGCTACATACCAAATATCAAGTCTCCAGCCATTACGGTTTAAGTTTTACTTCTTACAAGGCAAAATTGCAAAAGTCCAAAAGGGGGAGATAATCCATGACCTGGGTCTCAAAAAATCGAAATTCACTTTGTGCATTAGCACACCATAAGGAAGCTACATGCCAAATATCAACTGTCCAGCTATTATCGTTTAAAAGTTTTACTTCTTGCAGAAAATGTGTCAGACGGACGGACAGATGGATGGACACCCGTGATGAAAACCAGGGCTTCTAAAATTTCAGAATACCAATCGGTCCGGACGTAATTGCCGGTCCGAAGGAGCCGGTACGATCGATATTAGTGCTACACCCCCCCTCCCCACCATGTTTTGGCAGTATATGAGACGTACCTTTGTCCTTTATCAAACTGTTTTCAAACTGTAGATCCTGATGAGCATGCTATTCACAAGCCATCTCATCAGGATCTACGCCATTCGTACGTACGTACCCCTAATACAGCATAATATAACAGTTCCACACTTAATATGGAATAGTCCGTGTCAGTTACTTGTAACTTGGGGATGCAATGTGTAATATTAAACACGGATATTAACCACAGTGCATAGGTTCTTTATTCTATTTTAAATACGCTAAAGCCAGTCTATTTATCGAGACCTTCACCTGTAACAATTACCACGCGCGTGTTATGAAAAATCGATACGTGGAGAAATGTGTTGAAAGGCGACCAAACACACAGGCATTCAACGTGTTTCTGCTTTCATCGGTATAACCATATCGATGAATGCCGAAACATGCCGAATACCTGTGACCAAACACACAACGTGGATTGTTAACACGGATATTCCCCGGTTATGTGTCATAAAATTGACATTACTTGGTGTCAACATCGTTACATTTACACGGTTGATAGGAAATAGCAGTAAATAGGTAATTTTTCTCGGACCGATTTTTGTCGCGCCTGCTTTAGCAGAGGCGCGACTATAGTCGTCATATTTTCCGTCGTCGTCGTCGTCCGCGTCGTCCGCGTCGTCCGCGTCGTCCGCGTCGTCCGCGTCGTCCGCGTCGTCCGCGTCGTCGTCGTTTTGTAAGGCAAATGCGTTAAAGTTATTGTTTTTTCACAATATCTCTTTAACCCCTTGCCAGACATTGATAATATTTCACATCAATGTTTGTCTACGGATGATGCTTCATTACGCACACCCCCACATCCAAATTCTCAAGTTCAAGGTCATTTATTTACTTGTAATGTTCACCGGTTTTGTAACAGAAATGCGTTAAAGTTATTGTTTTTTCACAATATCTCTTTAACCCCTTGCCAGACATTGATAATATTTCACATCAATGTTTGTCTAGGGATGATGCTTCATTACGCACACCCCCACATCCAAAGTCTGAAGCTCAAGGTCATTTATTTCCTTGTAATGTTCACCGGTTTTGTAACAGAAATGTTGTAACAGAAATGCGTTAAAGTTATTGTTTTTTCACAATATCTCTTTAACCACTTGCCAGACATTGATAATATTTCACATCAATGTTTGTCTAGGGATGATGCTTCATTACGCACACCCCCACATCCAAATTATCAAGGTCAAGGTCATTTATTTACTTGTAATGTTCACCGGTTTTGTAACAGAAATACGTTAAAGTTATTGTTTTTTCACATATCTCTTTAACCCCTTGCCAGACTTTGATAATATTTCACATCAATGTTTGTCTAGGGATGATGCTTCATTACGCACACCCCCACATCCAAAGTCTGAAGCTCAAGGTCATTTATTTCCTTGTAATGTTCACCGGTTTTGTAACAGAAATGTTGTAACAGAAATGCGTTAAAGTTATTGTTTTTTCACAATATCTCTTTAACCACTTGCCAGACATTGATAATATTTCACATCAATGTTTGTCTAGGGATGATGCTTCATTACGCACACCCCCACATCCAAATTATCAAGGTCAAGGTCATTTATTTACTTGTAATGTTCACCGGTTTTGTAACAGAAATACGTTAAAGTTATTGTTTTTTCACAATATCTCTTTAACCCCTTGCCAGACTTTGATAATATTTCACATCAATGTTTATCTACGGATGATGCTTCATTACGCACACCCCCACATCCAAATTCTCAAGGTCAAGGTCATTTATTTACTTGTAATGTTCACCGGATTTGTAACAGAAATGCGTTAAAGTTATTGTTTTTTCACAATATCTCTTTAACCCCTTGCCAGATACTGATAATATTTCATATCAATGTTTGTCTAGGGATGATGCTTCATTATGCACACCCCCACATCCAAATTTTGAAGGTCAAGGTCATTTATTTCCTTGTAATGTTCACCGGTTTTGTAACAGAAATGCGTTAAAGTTATTGTTTTTTCACAATATCTCTTTAACCCCTTGCCAGACTTTGATAATATTTCACATCAATGTTTGTCTAGGGATGATGCTTCATTACGCACACCCCCACATCCAAATTCTCAAGGTCAAGGTCATTTATTTACTTATAATGTTCACCGGTTTTGTAACAGAAATGCGTTAAAGTTATTGTTTTTTCACAATATCTCTTTAACCCCTTGCCAGACTTTGATAATATTTCACATCAATGTTTGTCTAGGGATGATGCTTCATTATGCACACCCCCACATCCAAATTCTCAAGGTCAAGGTCATTTATTTACTGATAATGTTCACCGGTTTTGTAACAGAAATGCGTTAAAGTTATTGTTTTTTCACAATATCTCTTTAACCCCTTGCCAGACTTTGATAATATTTTCACATCAATGTTTGTCTAGGAATGGTGCTTCATTACGCACACCCCCACATCCAAATTTTGAAGGTCAAGGTCATTTATTTACTTGTAATTTTCACCGGATTTGTAACAGAAAAATGCGTTAAAGTTATTGTTTTTTCACACTATCTCTTTAACCCCTTTCCAGACATTGATAATATTTCACATCAATGTTTGTCTACGGATGATGCTTCATTACACACACCCCCACATCCAAATTCTGAAGGTCAAGGTAATTTATTTACTTGTAATGTTCACGGTCAAATGCCTCGGTAGGCGCAACACCGCTTCCGTGGCGGAATTCTTGTTAAGACTAGTTTTCAAATCTCAATCGGTCCGAGATATCAAAAATCGGTCCAGAACCGATAAACTGAACATTTTAGAAGCCCTGATGAAAACTATATACCCATTTTGTTTCTTCAAAAAGTGGATTGTCATGGGCCCATGTTTTAGGCACAGGTGGAAGACTCGTGACATACAAAAAAATACCCGTAAACAAAAAATCCCATTACCCCACCCACCTGGTGTCGTACTGTATGTTACTTTATCTTATACGGTAATATGATTTTTTTAATGGACATTTTTTTATGTCAAAAGTCCGAGTCTTCCACCTGTGGTTTCAGGTAGACATGTTGAGCAGGCAATGCTCCTCCCATACATACACTGCCGTCTGTGTAGGACATTTCTGTTGTAAGGAAGTAAATTGCTGATCGATCAATCAATAATGGCGGCCCATGTTTGCGTGTGTTACAGGTGGGCCGGCCCAGGAAGGCTGTGGAGAAGATGGACGTGATCCTGAAGGGGATCGTGTCGTCCACCCACCCAGACGCCGTCAAACGCAGCCTGCTCCAGAAGGTGGCCGAAAAGGGGGGCGAGGCCCAGGCCCCGGGGGCCGTGCTCACCGTGCTCGACCTCACGTCCCGTTGGGTCCTCGACGGCCAGTCCGAGCTCGAGCAAGTGTTCGGACTCACCGTGTTCCTGGCCTGGGGCAAACACAACCTCGGCACCTTCGAGCAGTTCTTCAATAAGGACTACCTGGTCACGCTGCTGCAGTCAAAGAAGGTTCGCAACGAGGGCCAGGTGCCCATGTTTGTCAGCGAGTGTATGCAGCTGTTGCAGCGGTCCGTGCTGTTCCGCAACCAGTGCTCCGTCGTACAGGCGCTCGCAGCGAGCTACGTGCGGGAACATCCCGTCTTGGAATGTCTGAAAAACTTTGCCAGTTTTGTCCTCGAGTTTACTGAATGTGTTCCGACAGGAGAGGCGACCACCATGTTCTGTACAAATGTGATTCACAGTCTCAGTTTGTGCCATGCACCGGAGGAGGAGATTAGAATCGTGCAGTATATAAAGGACGTGAACACCGTGGCGTTGCTCGTACAGCACGTGTGGAGGAACGCATACTCGGGTATCATCATGGAGTCGCTGAAGGTGATATTTACGATTATATCGTCGGACTGCGACGTCGAGCCAGCTGTGTGCCTGGGGGCGTTATCGCAGTACCTGCCGACGGACGTGGTGCATGGTGTGGTGCGCAGCGTGATTGCCGACTCAAATATCAACAACAGCAGCATGATCACGGCTATACAGCGCATCATCGACTGGCTGCAGTGGCCGACCGCACGCTCTGTCGACGACTGGGTTGTAGGTTTCCTGAAGGGTCTTGCATCCGTGCAGAAATACAGCGTGCTCATCACCGTCACCGACAATAAGGCCGACCAGGTGCGTCACTGTCACATACACATTTCCACCCTTTATATCGTGTTTATCAGGCAGGGCTCGGAAACTTGTACGAATTCCGAGGCTCTCAAGTCAATTCGCTGTCAGTCAGTATGTATTATGAAATTAGTAAATGCAAAGCTTGTTACTTGAAAAACAGAAATATCTAACCTGCCAAGATGAAGTTACATTCTGATACAGTAGTTTTATAACAAACATCAAGAATGTTTCTTGTAGTATATTGTGTAGGCCCTGATCAGAATTCACAGACTCCCCTTTTCTGGTCAACTGAAAATGAACATGGAAGAGTCCATGACACATACACGTACTTATCTTCAGTGATTGTGTTACACTCAATAATTTTAAAATTCCCATTATGTTTCCGTTCAATGCCTACTCTATGTGACTGGAGCAATGGGTGTCGTGGAATATTTTACCAGCCTAGCTCCTGATCCTGTTATATACAATCGCATGTTGTGAATCTATTACCGGGTATGTGTGTTTTAGAAGCTTGCCAGATCTTGCATTGACTAAAATGGTGAACAGTGCAAACCTTGATCAGATGGTGCAGATGCTAGTCACAAACAGCATAAGGCCCCTGATGTCAGTTAGCAGCTTATAATTGGTTGTTACTGGAGAAAATGTGACCAGTGAAGATCCAGATCTGCATGTGCATTTGTACAGTGTAATCGGGACCTGCACGGTTCTCCATACCATCAATGAAATAATTCTAACAAAAATACTGATCGTTATCAGGCTGCATAAATGTGCTATTTGATCAGGAGCTACACTGGTCACAAATCAGTGTGACTGATGGGAAACATTGGGATTATGGGTTTTGCGACCAGTGTAGCTCCTGTCAGCATTTATCCGCACGGTTTGATCAAGGTCAGCACTGTTCACCATTCCATCAGTTAAACAGCTGTTATGCTTCTAAGAAGCAATATAGATCGTTATCAGGCTACAGGAGTATGTTATTTGATCTAGGTCTACACTGGTCACAAATTCCATAAGCCCCATTTCTCCACAGCCACATATAAGGTTAAATTCAAGATTCTACTGTTTCATGTTTAGACAACTATGTAACCAGGTAATATGTGGACAGTTATTCACTTTTTTAATCAAAATCATTCAAGTGTTGAATGCTTGTTTACCAAAAGGTTTTATTACCTACACCGGCTGTTTGCAGAGTTTTAAGAGGTGCTTGGGCGTGGGAAAATATGGACTTAGTGTTTGCTAGTTTTTGGGGTTAATATACCCTAATTAGCGCTGTCACTGTGAGACCTCCATCATCAACACTTGTCATCTGCAATATTATAATATTTCCTAATATATCATGTATACTGTCACATGTTTTTTTTCGCAGTCTAAACTTTTGAAGAGAGGAGTTTGTGAAAATGTATGTGCTTGTTGGTCTAAGCGTATACTATTTATTACAACTATGCTGTTGTCACAACCTGCCCTGACATAAATATATGTCACAAACTGTAATGAGATATTAAACTTGCTTTCAGGTCCTGAAATACTTCACCTGTTTGATCACACAAAACTCAGTAATTGGGCCGACATAAATGTGACTGTGAATAAGAAATGGGGCTTATGCTAGTAGCGACCAATGTGGCCCAGCTTATGGTATTTATCTGCACAGTCTGATCAAGGTCTTCACTGTTGTTTTGTCATTGAATAAGTGAGAAAAAAAGAGCCATATTTTAAGCTCAAACAAACAGTTTTCGTGTGGTTCCAAATGGATGCGCACCTGTTTCTAATTCTATGAATATGTTGTAATATTCCCAGCTTGTTGTAATAAGCAATTATTAAGTGATCGTTAGTCAATCAATCAACAAATCAATGAATGAAGATGATAAACAGTATAGATCCTTATCATGTCGGGGGGCTAACATCAATCACAGATCAGGAGCTAGACTGTCCACAAACTATTACTATTAAGTTACTATTTCTCCAGTCACATGTGTAGTTGGTGGATCTGGTAACTGTAGCCGACCACTGGCACCACTGTCTGGCCTCGGTCGGCCTTCTCATATTGCAGATTTACCAAGTTTATATGGGCCACCAACTGGCAAACAAGACCTTCATGTGACAGTGTCACTGTACAAATGCTGTAAATTACAAATTCTGTAACATACAAATGCTGTAAATTACAATATTTGTACCATACAACATTTGTACGTTACAGCATTTGTATTGCAGGAACTATTTCTAACTGAACAATAAACTTGTAATGCCACTTTTCTCAGCCGGGGGCCAATCTATGTTAAACAACATCTCAACATTTGTCCAGTGTGTATGTTCTGTTCTCATCGCCAATGACAAGGGTCCGCTACGAGTAAGCTTCATTAAGACTGAACATTAAGCAAAATCAATTATTCTTTGATAAACCACCAGGTTACATACGGGTCTACAGTGTATATATCAAGGGGTCTCTAGTTTCTGCCATTCAATTCCACTATCTACAGTCGTTTCTGTCAAAATGTTCCGGGTTTATACGTGTACAAAGTGTTGTGCGTTGCGTATCCGTGGAGTTTCCGTTAGTTGCGTTTCAAACCGTGTCGTCTACGTGTAATACGTTTTTGGCCATGCGTTGCGTTTCCCCACTCTTGCGCTTGCGCGAAAGTCGAACAAACCGTGTTCAACGCATTGAGTTTCAAAAGCGTGTAATCCGTGTACAACGGTTGTAAACGTATACAACGGTTGTAAACAACGCATTAAGTTTCAAAAGCGTGTAATCCGTGTACAACGGTTGTAAACGTATACAACGCTAAGGTAAACCGTTTAAACGATTTAACGCTTTCTTTGACGAACGGTTACACGCTTCTACATGTACACAGCACCGTACAGATGAAACCGTGTTATACGTATAACACGTTTCCACGGGTTTTAACGCATTACACGTTTTGGTATGCCAATTGTGTATCGCGTAGAATGCGCATGCTCAGATCGTTCTTCGTGTGTGTATATATACTTCTACACTCACTGCAGGGCTTCTACAATTTTCAATTTTCCGGTTCTGGACCGATTTTTGAACTCTCAGACCGATTGAGATTACTCAATCGAACTAGAACTAGTCTAGAACTAGAACTAGAACTAGTCTTAAAAATCGGTCCGAGAAAAATTGCCAGTCGGCTGCTATTTCGCTATAAACCTTGTAAATTTACCGGTTTTGACCACCAAGTAATTTATGACACATATCCGCGGGCCATATCCGTGTTAAACCAGTGTGCAGCTCGCTGTGTATTCAGTTTTCCCCAAATATCGATTTTTCTTAACACACACGTGGGACAGGTGTATAGCGGATTAGTGACTGAAATAGACTGGCATTAGCGTAAAGATACGAGAGTTCCTAGACTCACCATTTCTGATGATATTAAAATAAAATAAAGAAACCATGCACTGTGCTTATCTGTGTTCGTAATATTTAACCCCAAGTAACTGACACGGACTATCGGCCCTGGCTATTCCATATTAAGTTAGGAACTGTTACATTACGCTGTATTAGGGGTCATTTTTGTGTATATAAAATGTACATGTACGTAGGAATGCCGCAGATCCTGATGAGCCGGCTCACGTGATCTACAATTCGCAAACATTTTGATAAACGACAAGGTACATCTGTCGTGTTAAAAGCGTGACTCATTAGGCATCAGGGATTAGGGATCAATTGAAGTGCTAAATCACACCGCCGATGTACTTTGAACTCGATCTGAGGGTATGTATTCGCGATATTTTAAAAGGGACGAAACAAGGACGCCTCAAAGCGATCGGGGACGAACAGGTATTCGCGTTAAAACGTGTAACCGTTGTACACGTTTCAACGCTTTCATATAGCTACACGCTTCCAGGTAAAGCGTTGTACACGTTTCAACTCTTTCACCTCGCTACATATGTATATGCCAAAGCGTGTTATACGCCTTGAAGCTAAACGTATTACACGCTTTAAAACTAAACGGTTTGACAATGTGTATTACACGTGTACGAACCGTATTATACGGTTAAACAACGAATACAACGCTTTTAAACTAAACGGTTTGACAATGTGTATTACATGTGTACGAACCGTATTATACGTTTAAACAACGTATACAACACTTTTAAACTAAACGGTTTGACAATGTGTATTACACGTGTACGAACCGTATTATACGTTTAAACAACGTATACAACGCTTTTAAACTAAACGGTTTGACAATGTGTATTACACGTGTACGAACCGTATTATACGTTTAAACAACGTATACAACGCTACAGCAAACCGTTGCGTTCGCATTGAGTTTGCAAGTGTTGTCTACGGTGGAACAAAAACGGAGACTGCACTGTACTTACCTTCAATGCAACTGTAATGTCAAGATTGACTAGACACTTTATATACTTGTTCATCATCATCGTTATGTTGGTTAAATAGCTGCGTATTAACCGAAGACATGCTGATACAAAATTGCCATATCAATGTCAGGATTTAAAACTATTTTCAGTGATGTTTCTTTTGTCGAACGTCACATCATATTACCGTATGACATCGGAATAATGGTACATGTACAACGTAATGGTTTTTGCATTATTTTCAATAAAAAACACACTTCACTCGCTCAGCCGAATAAAATAAGATAAATAACATAATATACTGAGCAAAACTAGAAACGTCCCTCCATGTTTAAGGAAAGATTCATCAAAAACCAAAAGGGTTACTTTTAAAAATCAAAATGGAAAAACAAGTTCATTCATTTCTGTATCAAAGCCAATAAATTGCATTTGGATATCTTGTTAAATATTCGAGAGATAACCGGCCAAGGGCGGTAGGGGTCAAAATCAAAAATCACAAAAACTCAGAAATGTGTTACTTAATGTTTAGAGATGGAATTTCAATAAGTAATGTGGAAATTCAGTAAATCTCATTAGTACCGAGTGTGGCCACCATTTGCATGAATGCATGCAATGATCCTACGCCTCATCGACGTGACGTAACGCAATACCAGTGCGTTGGGCAAATTCCTCCATTCCCGTTGTAACGCCCGTGTAAGATCGCGAACATTGTCAATCTGATGGTTAGCTCGTGCTTTTGCGGCCCAGCTCATCCCATATGTGCTCAATGGGATTGAGATCCGGGGAGAGCCGCGGGCCATGGCATGACGTCGACGTTGTTTTGCTGTAAGTATTGAGTGGTGACCCTGGCTACGTGAGGGCGGGCATTGTCGTGCATCAATGTCACACCAGGACCATGCTGACGGATAAATGGTAAGGCATGTGCATTTAGCACATCTGCAACATAACGTTGTGCATTGATGTTGCCCTGTACAACAACCAAATCTGTCGTCCGGTTTCCCATGATCCCACCCAGACCATTACGCTCCCTCCCCCAAACCTGTTCTTCTCAACAATGCAACAATCGGTGAATCATTCATTTTTACGCCTGTATACCCGTAATCTTCCGTCAGCATGACTAACTGTGAAACGAGATTCATCGGTGAACAAAACTCGGTTCCAGTCAGCCCTTCTCCAGTTCAGATGACGTCGCGCCCATAACAGTCTGGCAGCACGGTGACGTTGGGTCATTATCTGACCAGTGTACGGGCGGCGTGCCCGGATTGGTTGGGCGTTACGACGTAACCGGTTGCGAATGGTCTGCCCTGAGACACCGTATCGCCTAGCAGTGACTGTGGCTGCCAATCGACGTTGACGTAAGTGCGTCAACGTAATGTAACGATCGGCTCTAGCCGTCGTTACACGAGGCCTACCAGGTCGCTGCCGGTCGTGAACAGCCCCAGTCTGCTGGTACCGGGCTGCAAGACGATCAATCGTCTTCCGACAGCAACCAAACCGAGGCGCGACCGCCCTGGCGGCCATCCCACCCGCAAGCATCCCAATTGCCTGATTTCGCTCGTTTTCGGAAAGCCGTGGCATATCGAAAACAGTGAAAAATTAAAAAAGTTTTTTAATTTTCCGAATAGCCCCTATCGCATGAATGGTACGACATGAACTGAATCACCTTATCGATGACAAGTATAGCGTGCACGTGCAAAAAGTGGAAATCAACGTTCCGGTCACTGGCCGCTATGTAAACCGTGTGTATCGGCTAAACTCTACACGATCGTATTCTGAACATCGCCACGGTTTAAAATACATGTACTTTGAACATGTGGTACATACATAGACAGAGCTACACCGGCTATAAAACAGGGACGTTTCTAGTTTTGTTGAGTATATATGTAGAATCCCAGGTTTGTGTCCATTGTGTCTTTCCAGCTTATCCGACTCGGCTTGGAAATGGTAGCAATTTCTATGTGTTTCCTGCGTGTAGCCTCACCTGATAAACTACATATCAATGCCATAGTAGTATTTAATTTTATAACTAACGGTGAATTACCGGGATTTCTTAGAGGAATATCACTCAATATTACACTGTTTGAAACTGGGAATATCTGTTCTGGTGATGCTGTCAAGTCGATTATTAATAAATATTCTGTTATTGGTCTGCAATAGGACTACTCTAGCCTCCATTGGATATGACGTTACCAGGTGAATTACCTAATCTTTCAGCAACTGTTAACCATTGTATGTACGAACAGTCATCGCAAAATCAAACAATGACAGCCTGTTTATTCAGCCCTTGTGACAGTGGGAATTCTGGTCAGCTTCTTGAATTTACTTTAAATGGTCGAATCTGGTGCAGTACAGTGATACTGATAGTGAGTAGATTACGGTTGGTAAATCGTGTTACTTTCGTTTATCAGTTATTTTAAATCCAGATCGACGCGATCTTCAATCTTCACACAGAATGAATCACAGTCTGCTGAGTGGCGTGTTCATGTCGAGCATAAATTGTGTTGATATTATTGCGCTGTGGCTTAAAATGTCAAATATATCAATAAAATGTTTATTATTGTTAATCATATGTATGCCCCACCACGATAGTGGAGGGGGCATTTAGTGTTACCCTTGTCCGTCCCGTCCCGTCCGTCACAAAACTTTAACGCTCGGGTAAATGTCTCATAATTTCTTCATCCTTCGACCGATCTGCTTCATATTTCATATACACATTGCTCTAATGGTCCTCTACCACCCTGTGCCAAATCCACGTTCGTCTTGCCCCCACCAAGCCCAGGGTCAAGGTCACATACTTGGTGCTTAAAAAACTTTAACGCTCGGGTAAATATCTTATAATTTCTGTTCCCTTTCACGGATCAGCCTCATACTTCATATACGCATTGCTCTAATGGTCCTCTACTGTCCTGTGCCAAATCCACGTTCGTCAGCTCAGGGTCAAGGTCACATACTTAGTGCTTCAAAAACTTTAACGCTCCGGTAAATATCTTATAATTTCTGTTTTCTTTCACGGATCAGCTTCATACTTCATATGCGCATTGCTCTAATGGTCCTCTACCGCCCTGTGCCAAATCCACGTTTGTCCTGCCCCGCCAAGCCCAAGGTCAAGGTCACATACTTGGTGCTTAAAAAACTTTAACGCTCCGGTAAATATCTTATAATTTCTGTTCCCTTTCATGGATCAGCTTCATACTTCATATACATATTGCTCTAATGGTCCTCTACTGTCCTGTGCCAAATCCACGTTCGTCCTGCCCCCGCAAAGCCCAGGGTCAAGGTCACATACTTGGTGCTTCAAAAACTTTAACGCTCAGTTAAAAAAAATATTTGACTTGGAATTTGGCCTCATTTATTATCAAAGCAATATGTGGGGCATCCGTGTTCTATGAACACATTTTCTAGTATTTTATTGTTTAATTATTTGTGTAAACTGTATTTTATCTATTATATTTTAATATTATGAGACGAATATCAGCATAATAAATTATAAAATGTGGAATTATTTTGTATGCAACAAGTGATTTTAGTAAATTGGTCATGCTGAGAAATGAGGCCCCCCACAGGTTTCCTAGCGAAGTCCTAGAGGTACGATGCGGGTGCTAATGTAAATACTAAATCAGCAAAGAGCGTAAATACTGTTATATGGTCATAAAATAAACAGAAAATTTGTTCTTTTCAGTGTAAGATCAAATTATTTTTCTTCTCGTGAACACCAAACGTTATATTTCGTGAAAATACTACGGTTGGTGTTCACTCGATGAAAAATAATTCGATCTTACACTGAAAACAACAAATGTCCTCTATTTATTTACTCTGTAGCTGCACCATTCAACTATTTCAAGATTAAGTAACTTAATTAATTTGATTGATGCCATTAATGCGGTACATGTAGATTTTACAGTTTAACCAGCGACTAAATTGTGAAAGTATTAAATGCTGACATAAAAAGCGCACCATACTTATACAAATAGTTTGTATACAGGTATGCTGATACACACATTGTATATGTTTTATTTGCGTGAGCATTATTGTACAAAAGAAGTAAGCACAGTGATATAGATCACAGGCGTACAAGATATGCTTGTCGACATTTCGATTTCGACACGACAAGCTTTCTCAAAGACGCCCCAAATCACATTACATGTTTTCCAAATTAGAATTATAGTAATAAATACAGATACTTATTTGATAGTAAACACTTGACGATACAGAATCAAATAGAGTTGTAATCCCGTAACATGTACTGCGTAACTACGGTCTTTATTTCTTTGTTCAAAGACTTAGAGACATTAGTTATCAAGTAACTAGTGAGAATCGTGTAATATAATAAAACATTGTTTTATATTCATTTTAATTTGAAAGACAGCGATCTGCAAGATTAGTATGTATTTGTTTCTGTAAGAAGTATGCAAACTCTAATCTACCAGTTGCGAATCTAAAACAAAGTGTTTAAAAAGCCCGTAATAATATGTGCGTAGATCGACTAACAGCTATCATCGTAAAACCTGATCACCATTCAGACGCTCTACGGTTGATCTGAGATTATGCTGGTCGCAGACACCACTAGAACAGTATTTCTAATAATTGCCGGTTACCACTCGATATGCCTATATAGACTAGCCACTGACCGCCGACAGGAAGCAATACGTCTTATTTCACCACAGCCCAACATATACCCTAAGCAAATGTACTATCGTATTCATTATCGGGTGTAAGTAGTGAGGAATTGGTAATTATAAAGCAAACAGTGTATCACTTGATCAGATTTCACAATATATGTGTAAGCTGATCTGGTGCTATACTGAATGCAAGTGCGGTAATGTCGGGTGTGTGTGGCGTTGTTGTCCTTTTTGCTGTCGGCGGAAAGTCTATACACATGTAGGAACAATACTGACCATATTGCGTTATTTTGTTACATGTGCACTTGTTGTAGTAAAGAACATTGTATTTGTATCATTATTATATATTAAAGTATAGCCTCAGATCGGATTCTGCATTAGCGTAGTCCGATTGGAGACTACACTACTTGACGTTATAGTAGCTAAATTAATACTGGTAGCAACCGCAAAACAAGCACAGTTTAAATATGCATACTCTGTGAGGATATTGTAGAAAGTGTCTCCCAAACTCCAAAAATGTTTTTTTCCTTCTCATAGTATCAGAGACTGCACTGTTCGCCACCTTTAACTATCTACATCCGCGCAGTCTGATAGGAGCTGCGCAGTTCGCCATTTGTAACAATTTAGATTAACATTATCTCACTGTACAAAGGTGAAGCCCCCTATTGGAAAAATGGACATTAAGACACATGATAACAATGTTGGCCGAGATCAGACTGTGCACTCGCGCAGTCTGATCAGGGTCTGCGCTGTTCGCCGATTTCAACTATTTCAACTAACTTTCTCTACTGTATAATAATGATGTCCCGTGTTGGAAAAATTGACCTTACGGCATAAAATAACAGTGTAGACCGACCGGACTGTGCACTCGCGCAGTCTGATCGGGGTCTACGCTGTTCGCCAATTTCAACTAGTTTAATTAACTGTATCTACTATATAATAATGAAGTCCCCTGTTGGAAAAATGGACCTTACGACATATGCTAACGGTGTTGGCCGGGATCAGACCGTGCACTCGCGCAGTCTGATCGGGGATCGCACTGTTCAACATTTATAACTGTCTAAATTAACATTATCTCATTTTATATTAGTGAAGTCCCCTGTTGGGAAAATGGACCTTACCACACATGATAACACTGTAGGCCGAGATCTGACTGTACACTCGCGCAGTCTGATCGGGGACTGCGCTGTTCGTCAACTTTTAACTATCTAAACAAGCACCAGTAGCAACCGCAAAACAAGTAAAGTATATGCATACTCGGCAGAAATTATGTCTCCAAAACTCGCAATTGAATCATTTTCTCAACTGGAGGCCCATTCCATGCAGAAATTCATAATCCCAACAATGCATGTCTTGTAACCAAAACACATATACCAAATTATTGTGAATACTGCTACTGCTACATATTTCTATCATATTTAGACACATATGATGTAAAACTCATTTACTGTAAAATCAAGACACTGTCGTATATTCACACATATCATCATAGTTAGACCAAGACACTCATCCGTAGTAGACACATACCACTGTAGCGTAACAACACACGACAAAAAACCTCTCCCAACCGAATATGCACAACAAACAAAAACCTCATACTCAGTCTTTGCCCCTCTTCCCCATCCCCCTTTTTTACTTACGAATGGTACAAACATGGCAATACAAAAGTATATCACGCTTTAACTCATAATATTTGGTCAGTCGTACAAATAAACTAATTATTACAAGCAGTTTTGAATTAAAGATTATGTCCTCAAATAACAACAAATTATGGATACTCAAATAAAACTATGTAGTCTTAATGTTAATGGGCTTGGACATCAAACTAAACGTAAAAAAGTATTCAGTTGGCTAAAACAAAAGAAATTCTCAATATGTTTCCTCCAAGAACTTCACTGTACACAAGAAAACAAGGAAATGTGGAAGAAACAATGGGGTCAAGACATTTTCCTAAGTGGAAACAGCTCCAATAGCAAAGGTATTGGTATTCTACTGAATCTAACATCGACATACGAAATACTCGAACATACAGAAATAATACAGGGACGCCTACAGCTATTAAAAATTAAAAGTAGTCGATACAACAATAGTACTATTAAATATATATGGACCAAATGAAGATGACGTAACTTTTTTTTCAAGAATAGAACAATTAATTTTAGAGAATAATAGTGAAAGTATGGTTTTAGGAGGGGATTTCAACAATGTATTAAATGTTGAAACCGATAAACAAATGGAAATACAGATAGATATAAAAAATGTTCGGAAAAAATAAACGATATTATCAACATCAATGAATTATATGATATATTCAGAGTCAGGCATACCGGACAAAAAACGTTTCACGTGGCATTCTAATCACAAACCACCTATATTTTGCAGACTAGACTATTTTCTTATAACAGCTAATATGCTAAATATGGTCACCGAATGTGACATAATTCCCGGATTTCTTTCAGATCATTCGGCAATTACTTTAACTCTGAATGTATGCGAAACGGTTAGAGGGGCCGGCTATTTTAAATTAAATAATAGTTTACTACTACACACAGAATTTAAACAAAAGATAAAAGATACAATACACGAAACTGCTACCATCAATAATGGATGTAACCCAAACACTATGTGGGAACTAATAAAAGGTTCAGTACGAAATGAAGCAATTAAATACTCAAGTACATTGAAAAAGAAACAAAGAGAGGAAGAAACTAAAATAGAAAAAGAAATTCAACAATTGGAAAGACAAATAAATGAAAACCCAACCAATCAAGATGTAGCAGACAAACTTAATATGGAGAAAAGTAAACTTGATAACATAACTGAAGAAAAAACAAAGGGAATACTTTTAAGATCAAAAGCTGAATGGGTGGAAGGTGCTGAAAAAAATACAAAATATTTCTCGAACATGGAGAAAAAAAAGATCAGAAGAACGAACAATTAAACAGCTAAACATACAGAATAACATCGAAACAGACCATGCAAATATTTTGAATCATGTTAAATGATTATTACGAAGGGTTATATAGCGAGGACTTAAATTTAGATAATGACGATAACAGTTTCTTAAACACGACAGAACATAAATCTAAAATGATGCTGAAAAAACAATCATGTGATGGTATAATAAATGAATACGAATGTCAATTAGCCTTAAGGAAATGAAAGAAAAACATGAAAAGTCCTGGATCCGATGGTTTAACAGCAGAATTTTATAAACTTTACTGGAGTGACATAAAGGATTATTATATAAAGTCGATAAATTACTCATATGAAAATGGAACTCTAACGGAACTTCAAAAACAAGGCATAATTACTCTACTACCAAAAAAAGATAAAAATACGCTCTTTATTGAAAACTGGAGACCAATATCACTTTAAACGTGGACTATAAAATTGCAACAAAAGTAATAGCTAACAGAATCAAGAAAGTATTAAACACCCTAATAAATGTTAACCAGACAGGGTTCATTAAAGGAAGATATATTGGAGAAAATGTACGAACCCTTATGGAAATAATTGAAGACACAAATGAAAACAATAAAACAGGAATGATATTGTTTGCAGACTTTCAAAAAGCTTTCGATAGTCTAAGCCATAAATTTATAATTAAATGTCTACAGCATCTCAATTTTGCAACTCACTAATTCAATGGATAACTCTATTTACAAAGACGCTAAAAGTTGTATCACAAATAACGGTCATCTATCCAATTTCTTTAACGTTAAAAAGGGCGTCAGACAAGGCTGTCCATTATCAGCATATATTTTCATACTATGCATAGAACTATTGTCACTAAAATTAACAGTAACACAAACATTAAAGGTCAAACTCTTGGTGGGGAGGAAATAAAACAAACACTTTTTGCAGATGATGCAAGCTTTACACTTGATGGCACCGAACAATCGTTCAAAGAACTTGTTAGAACTCTAGAACAATTTGCAAATATATCTGGTTAAAATTAAACAAAGGAAAATGTACTATTTTAAAATTGGGAACAACTAGATATACACAAATAAATGGTGCAACAATAACTTATATACATGGTCTAATGAACAAGCCTCAACTCTAGGAATAACTTTTTACAAACGATAAAACAAAACTGCAACTACTAAATCTAACACCCAAAATTAAGTCATTCCAGAACTGCCTAAATAGTTGGAAAAAATGGAACCTAACACTAATAGGAAAAATAGCAGTATTAAAAACATTTGCATTCCCTAAACTGGTATATCCGCTGACAGTACTAGAAAATCCGTCTGATGAAATCATTAAAGAGATAAATAAATATTGTTTGACTTTCTTTGGATGGAAAACCTGATAAAATATGTAGAAAAACAATTATTCAAAACTACGAAAATTGTGGATTAAAAATGATAAATATTCAAGCTTTTTTGCATTCATTAAAAGCATCTTGGATAAAAAGATTAAAGGGATCACAGAATCAATGGAAAACAGCTTATAACAATGAATTGAACAAGTATGGTGGTGATTTACTGTTCAAGTGTAATTTTAATCAAGTTGATGCAAAACAGATAATAAAAAGGTATACATTTTTGGTGAGAATTATTACATCGTGGAGTAAAATTAACTTTAAACATATACACCCTGTCATATCAAATGAAATATTATGGCATAATACCAACATCAAACAAAGCAATACATTATTTTATAAAAAAGATTGGCACGATAAAGGTATAATGTTTATAAAAAATATTTACGATTATAGAACAAAAAACTTCTATACATTTCATGAACTAAAGAATTTGTACAATTTAAGCAATGGAGATTTATTTCCTAAAGTACTATACATTAATAGGTAATATCAAAGATGCATGGAAAGAAACACTTAAAACAGAAAATATTGACACTGGCACACCTGAATATCTAATTTCGAAACTTTTAAAAAATAAAATGGCCAATAAGATGTTATATGACATACAAATCGATACAATGCGATTAACTATATTAAAACACACTGTCAAATGGGAAAATGAATTAAATATTCAAAATATTAAATGGAAGAAAATATTTATCTCACCTATCAAAAATACTATAAGCACAAAACTAAGAGCATTCCAGTACAAATACCTAATGAGAATAATACCAAATAACTCCTTCCTATTTGTATGTAACTTGAAACCATCAAACTTGTGTGAATTTTGTAATATGAACGTAGATTCAAATAAACATATGTTTTGGGAATGTCAAACTATCCAAACATTTGGTCGAAATAATATGAATTATTGAAATCGAAACTAAATTACAATGCACATCTAAATTACGAACACATATCATTTTGTAATATTAACGTAGTATCTAAACAAAGGTCGGTTCTAATTAATTTCATTATCCTTCTAGCAAAATATTTTATATTCAAATGTAAATGCCCCGTGCAGGCACCGGGGCGGGATCAACTGATCCTGAGAATAGTGCTGCAGTAGCCATTGCTTGTCGTAAAAGGCGACTAAACTGGCTTAACGATTGGGTTCATACTTTCCGGAACCCACTATACCGGATTTGGCCCTCATGTACATTTTTGGCTTTCTTGTATGTGAGAGTTGAGTCGGGCTATGCCCCATATATAAAAGTAAGATTAGCGCTAATCCTATTACTTTTAGGGGATGGGATAAATGATTCTGGTGTGGCGAGGGCCTGGCACCAGATCAGGTTGTTCTAATTTCAGGACTGAATATATATTTTGATTGTAAATATTGAGTTCTGAAGTTGGGATTTACCCCCCTTGGACAGGTGGATATGGGACTCGACCCCGTTGACCCGTCTGCGTGTAGACTCCCTGATGGCTTGTACCTCTATGTCAGAAAAGCGGACGTTAAACCCTATTCACTCACTCACTCACTCACTCAAATGTAAATGTTGCTCAACACTGCCAACACTAAACTCATTCAACATGTATCTACAGAAAACAATCTTAATTGAAGAGACAATTGCGACAATGAAAGATAAACTGTTGCAATTTAATACAAAATGGAATGATTTTCACTTCAACTAACAAAACGTATACCAAAGTACCCACACATAGATATATATACTAGTAATGTCAAAAACGTTCTCTCTTTTTTTTGTTGCATTAACCAAGACCCAAACCCCCGCACCCATGTATACCCACAACACCCATACACATTATCATATAAAAACTCGTTGTTACATGTCACATATACTAAGACAAAAAAAATGTTCAATTGTTCAATCATTTTGTACACATAAATTGTAAAATTGTGTATGCACATGTATGTATTATATGTAACAAAGAGAATAAAAAAAAATTGAAATACAAAAAAAAAAAAAAAAAAAAAAAAAAAACTTAATTAATTTATATTAAAGTTTCGGGAAAATAAGTTTCTTTTGTCAATCTGTAGGGCAGCCAGGTGTATACGAGTCCCTGCACACTTACTCTAGTTTACTATCAAATAACCATAATAACCCTATATATTTGGACACCATTTATTCTGGGAACACATATAAATATATTATTTCCCACAACAAAGAGTGTATCAATATTTAGGGTTAGTATGGTTGTACTATTGTATCAAGATACAAGATACAATATTTTAGTTCCAATTATGGGTCCACAAGAGACAATAATTGCATACAAACAAGAACAACCTGAAACTGTGACTGTGAAATATGGATCAATGTACATGCAGATAGAAATACCTGAATTAATAGCAACAGTGATGAACATGATCATGGGTCTGGTCAACAAGTGCAGCCCAAGTTTCACAGCCACAGGCCCAGTTATGAACATTATACATGTAATAATGTCAAATGGACAACCAAGTTAAATACTGTGAAGATCATTATAACCTTCAAATATTGATAATATTATCAAATTATAAATATAGATAGAATTAAGATTATGTACGGTTACCAAATGCTTTGATTAAAAACATATCAAATGCTATAAAAATTGATGTGTTTTCACAAGTTAGTAACCAAATATGATATGAGACCACTAAAGTTAGGGCATTCTAATAAACACATGTCATGTATCACAATAACAGTGTATTTGGATACAATTTGTTATTTGTTTCGGAGAACTCCTATTTCTGGGTTTTCCAAAACATATGGTGTCCGAATATTTAGCGTTATCACTGTACCTCAGGGATGTAAATTTCCACTGTTTTATTAATTTTCAAGAAAAACACAGTTGCTGAATTGTGTTCAAACTGCTCAAAAATAATAATTCTTGGGTGGGATAGGTGTTTCCTCTTTTCTTTTTTTTTACCAATTTCCCCCTTTTTTCACAATCTCCCATTCACACCCCTGGTACATGTATTTCCAAATGTTGACATAGGTTACAGACTGAATGAATGACTTTGATTGTTGCAGATATTTGAGAAGCTGCAGTTCGCCCCGGTGCGGGAGCCGGGCCTCAACATCATCTCACACATGTTGCTGAGCTTCCAGCACTCACCCGAACCCTTCCATAAGGTACGAGGGACTTTGATTGATTTAATCAATATTTTATTTCATTCATTTTAACATGTACATACATGCTAGTGCAAGAAAATATAAGTTGGATTAGAAAGCAAGCTTTATACAAGCTAAGATGAATTCTTATCCAGAATTTCTCTCGACTTTTTGTCACGGCTGCTTTGGCAGAAGTCAGTCGCGTCGTCGTTATTGTCGTCGTCCGCGTCAACAATGTCAAAATGTTTGTACAAGTTTCTTCATCATGATATAGTGTGTGACAGGTGGGAGAATGCGATGAGTCGGGATTCATCCTTACCGGAATCCTGAGCGAATACCTGGTGTACATCTTTGACTTTCATGTATGTGAGAGTTGAATCTGGTTATACCCCTTATATGAGTAATATGATTCATAATCCTATTACTTTTAGGGGTATGGCTTTGGTGTGGTATGGACCTGGCAGCAGGTCAGGTTATTCTAATTTCAGGGCTGAATATGTATTTTTTTGTATATAAATATTCCGTTCTGATTTTAGGAATTTCCCCTCAATGCAGCAGGTTGAATATGGGATCGAACCCATTGGCCTGACCTTAAATGACCTAAATTGTTGATGGGCCATTAAACACCAACAAATAAAATCAAATTCATCATGATATAGCTTTAATATTACTGACCGATTGCTTCAATATTTGGACACTTGATACATGTGAGCATTTGGAACACACTCGTGCTGCCATTAACATGTCCTTGACCTTGTTTACCTTCACATTTTTGTGGAAAACACTTAGCCATTTTATTATGTATTGGCCCATTTAGTTATCAGGTGAATATTTGTTGAAAATAACCATTTTTTGGCGTCAAAATGTTTGTACAAGTTTCTTCATCATGTTATAACTTTGTTATTACTTGACGGATTGCTTCAATATTTGGACACTTGATACATGTGAGCATTTGTGAATAGCTATCATGCTGTAGAAAATCACCAACTTAGTGCGTTCATAAACTTAGCGTAGGGTTAAATTTTGTTTTACTTCTGTTTTCAGGGAGTGCATTGATATTTCATACATGCATTCATCTTAATGTGCTATATTATGCTATAGCAAACCCACGACCCACCTTGCACCACTGACCCCAAATGTCATAGCAGGCTCAACACTGCTTCTGTGGCGGAATTCTTGTTATGACCCTACACCGAATGGTATCGGAGGTATGTGACATTAGACTAAGATTGCCTTCATCTGTCTATAGTACTGTGCAACCTATCTACAAAGCTACTGGCTGTTGTTGAGAGGTGGCTGGTAGAGAGGTGGCTGTTGTAGAGAAGGATCATAAAAGAACAGCCACCGACAACATAGTGCCTTCCCACTGTAACTGTATAAACCAGAATAGAACCAAATCAATCACCGGATTCTGAATTTGTATACGCCCGTTTGAAAAAACGGCGGGCACAGCTTGTCCAGCAATAACTAGAGTACTACTGACGGATTGTACCAAATTCGTTAATTACATATTGGGTTTAGTTTTTATCACGCAAAACGAAGAAGCCTATTGATTTTGAAAACATTCCGATAACTTATCGGCCATTTTTAGCTCGACTATTCGAAGAATAGTTAGAGCTTATGTAGTCACCCCGGCGTCGTCACGCCTTGGTTAAGGTTTTTAGTCAAGCTTGTATATGCAATACTCCTGGCCCTACACCCACCATACTTGGACAACTTCATCTCCTAGTGATGTACATCAATAACCCCTGATCTATATTTGACTTTGACCTACATTTCCTCTTGAAATACTTAGTTAATTCCCCTTGGTTAAAGTTTTTAGTCAACCTTGGTTAAGGTTTTTAGTCAAGCTTGTAGATAGAATACTATTGTGCATACAGACACCATACTTGGACAACCTTTTCTCATAGAGAAGTACATCAATAACCCCTGATCTATATTTGACCTTGACCTATATTTCCTCTTCAATTACTTAGTTAATTCCCCTTGGTTAAGGTTTTAGTCAAGCTTGTATATGGAATACTCCTGGCCCTACACCAACCCACCATTACTTGGACAAACCTTTCATCTCCTAGTGAGTGTACAATCGAACAAACCCCTGACCTTATTTATTTGACCTTGACCTACATTTAACATTGAATTACTTACTTAATTCCCCTTGGTTAAGGTTTTCAGTCAACCTTGGTTAAGGTTTTTAGTCAAGCTTGTACATGGAATACTGTTGTGCATACAGACACCATACTTGGACAACCTTTTCTCATAGGGATGTACATCAATAACCCCTGATCTATATTTGACCTTGACCTACATTTCCTCTTGAATTACTTAGTTAATTCCCCTTGTTTAACCTTTTTACTCAAGCTTGTAGATGGAATACTCCTGGCCCTACACCAACCATACTTGGACAACTTCATCTCCTAGTGATGTACATCAACAACCCCTGACCTATATTTGTCCTTGACCTACATTTAACCTTGAATTACTTAGTTAATTCCCCCTTTGGTTAAGGTTTTTACTCCACCTTGGTTAAGGTATTTAGTCAAGCTTGTACATGTAATACTATTGTGCATACAGACACCATACTTGGACAACCTGTTATCATAGGGATGTACATCAATAAGCCTTGATCTATATTTGACCTTCACCTACATTTCCTCTTGAATTACTTAGTTAATTTCCCTTGGTTAAGCTTTTTAGTCAACCTTGGTTAAGCTTTTTAGTCAAGCTTGTAGATGGAATACTATTGTGCATACAGACACCATACTTGCATAACTTTTTTCTCATAGGGATATACATCAATAACCCCTGACCTATATTTTACCTTGACCTACATTTAACCTTGAATTACTTACTTATTTCCCCGTGGTTAAGGTTTGTACTCAAACTTGGTTAACTTTTATAGTCGAGCTTGTATGTGGAATACTCCTGGGCTTACAGCAACCATACTTGGACAACTTCATCTCCTAGTGATGTACATCAATAATCCCTGACCTATATTTGGCCTTGACCTACTTTTACCCTTGGATTACTTAGTTATTTCCCCTTGGTTAAGGTTTTTAGTCAAGCTTGTATATGTAATACTCCTGGCCCTACACCAACCATACTTGGACAACTTCATCTCCTAGTGATGTACATCAACATCCCTGGACCTATATTTGTCCTTGACCTACATTTAACCTTGAATTACTTAGTTAATTCCCCCTTTGGTTAAGGTTTTTACTCAACCTTGGTTAAGGTTTTTAATCAAGCTCTTACATGGAATACTATTGTGCATACAGACACCATACTTGGACAATCTTCTATCATAGGGATGTACATCAATAAGCCCTGATCTATATTTGACCTTCACCTACATTTCCTCTTGAATTACTTAGTTAATTTCCCTTGGTTAAGCTTTTTAGTCTACCTTGGTTAAGCTTTTTAGTCAAGCTTGTAGATGGAATACTATTGTGCATACAGACACCATACTTGTATAGCTTCATCTCCTAGTGATGTACATCAATAATCCCTGACCTATATTTGGCCTTGACCTACTTTTACCCTTGGATTACTTAGTTATTTCCCCTTGGTTAAGGTTTTTAGTCAAGCTTGTATATGGAATACTCCTGGCCCTACACCAACCATACTTGGACAACTTCATCTCCTAGTGATGTACATCAACATCCCTTGACCTATATGTGTCCTTGACCTACATTTAACCTTGAATTACTTAGTTAATTTCCCCTTTGGTTAAGGTTTTTACTCAACCTTGTTTAAGGTTTTTAGTCAAGCTTGTACATGGAATACTATTGTGCATACAGACACCATACTTGGACAACCTTTTATCATAGGGATGTACATCAATAAGCCCTGATCTATATTTGACCTTCACCTACATTTCCTCTTGAATTACTTAGTTAATTTCCCTTGGTTAAGCTTTTTAGTCAACCTTGGTTAAGCTTTTTTGTCAAGCTTGTAGATGGAATACTATTGTTCATACAGACACCATACTTGCATAACTTCATCTCCTAGTGATGTACATCAATAATCCCTGACCTATATTTGGCCTTGACCTACTTTTACCCTTGGATTACTTAGTTATTTCCCCTTGGTTAAGGTTTTTAGTCAAGCTTGTATATGGAATACTCCTGGCCCTACACCAACCATACTTGGACAACTTCATCTCCTAGTGATGTACATCAACATCCCCTGACCTATATTTGTCCTTGTCCTACATTTAACCTTGAATTACTTAGTTAATTCCCCCTTTGGTTAAGGTTTTTACTCAACCTTGGTTAAGGTTTTTAGTCAAGCTTGTACATGGAATACTATTGTGCATACAGACACCATACTTGGACAACCTTTTATCATAGGGATGTACATCAATAAGCCTTGATTTATATTTGACCTTCACCTACATTTCCTCTTGAATTACTTAGTTAATTTCCCTTGGTTAAGCTTTTTAGTCAACCTTGGTTAAGCTTTTTAGTCAAGCTTGTAGATGGAATACTATTGTGCATACAGACACCATACTTGCATAACTTTTTCTCATAGGGATATACATCAATAACCCCTGACCTATATTTTACCTTGATTTTTATTCCTACATTTAACCTTGAATTACTTACTTATTTCCCCGTGGTTAAGGTTTGTACTCAAACTTGGTTAACTTTTATAGTCAAGCTTGTATATGGAATACTCCTGGGCTTACAGCAACCATACTTGGATAATTTCATCTCCTAGTGATGTACATCAATAATCCCTGACCTATATTTGGCCTTGACCTACTTTTACCCTTGAATTACTTCGTTATTTCCCCTTGGTTAAGGTTTTTAGTCAAGCTTGTATATGGAATACTCCTGGGCATACAGCAACCATACTTGGAAAACTTCATCTCCTAGTGATGTACATCAATAACCCCTGACCTATATCTGACTTTATATTTCTCTTACTTAATTTCCCATGGTTAAGGTTTTTAGTCAACCTTGGTTAAGGTTTTGATGCAGGCCGCGGCCACCTTGTTTGTCAAGCTATGTGTACATCGACAACCCTCGTAGCCGAGCTATGCTGTTCTCTTACAGCTCTTGTTAATTTTCGGACTCTGTATCGTTGTCCACGCAATAACTCGAGTTCTACTTGACGGATCGTAATCAAATTCAGTATATAGAGGATATTCCCTCGTACATTTTTAATCGAGGGAAATAATACACGAGCGTACGTCGGCTTCCGCGTAAGCAACGAGTGAGCGTAGCGAATGAGTTGCTTGCATGGACGCCGACGGACACGAGTATATTATTTCCGCTATTCAAACATGTACGATGGAATATCCTATTTGTTACACTTCAATACGGATAAAATGCACATTTAGTCTATTTTTATACGCCCGTTTGAAAAAACAGGACGTATTATGTATTCATCTTGTACGGGCGGGCGGCGGGCAGGCGTCGGGCGGGCGGCGGCCGTGCGGGCACAGCTTGTCCACACAATAACTAGAGTGCTACTTGACGGATTGTTACCAAATTTGGTATACATGTTTATCACGGCAAGCCGAAGAAGCCTATTGATTTCCTATTGGAATACTCCTGGCCCTACACCCACCATACTTGTACAACTTCATCTCCTAGTGATGTACATTAACAACCCCTGACCTATATTTGACCTTGACCTACATTTAACCTACATGGAACACCTTGTTATTATACCGTCCGTCCGTCCGTCCGGGCAGACATTCAGGTACTTATGTGGCTAGCCCCACAGGGTTATGGACTTGTTAAAGGATAGGGTTGGTTACAATTAGCCACCTAAGATATCGTTTTATGTGGCTAAAAGTGGTTTTATGTGGCTAATATTTAACATGCGATAAGCCACATAGTTACCTGAAAGTAAGAACGTCCGTCCGTCCGTCCGTGTGTCCGTGTGACCGTGCGTCCGTGCGTCCGTGCGTCCGTAAACTTAACATCAGAGAAATATTGTTATAACTTCTATTTCCTTCATCTAAAATGCTTGATATTTCACACATGCATTCCTGTAAGGCTCTACTACCATGCTGTGCCAAATCCACGGCCGTCCAACCCCCGCTGATCCCAAGGTCAAGGTCAAATACTTAGTCTCTTTACAAAACTTAACATCAGAGAAATATTGTTCTAACTTCTATGTCCTTCATCTAAAATTCTTAATATTTCACACATGCATTCCTGTAAGGCTCTACTACCATGCTGTGCCAAATTCACGACCGTCTAACCCCCGCAGATCCCAAGGTCAAGGTCAAATACTTAGTCTCTTTACAAAACTTAACATCAGAGAAATATTGTTATAACTTCTATTTCCTTCATCTAAAATGCTGAATATTTCACACATGCATTCCTGTAAGGCTCTACTGCCATGCTGTGCCAAATCCACGACCATCCAACCCCCGCTGATACCAAGATTAAGGTCAAATACTTAGTCTCTTTACAAAACTTAACATCAGAGAAATATTGTTCTAACTTCTATTTCCTTCATCTAAAATGCTTAATATTTCACACATCATTCCGTTAAGGCTCTACACCATGCTGTGCCAAATCCACGGCCGTCCAACCCCCGCTGATCCCAAGGTCAAGGTCAAATACTTAGTCTCTTTACAAAACTTAACATCAGAGAAATATTGTTCTAACTTCTATTCCTTCATTCTAAAATGCTTAATATTTACACCATTGCAATCCGTAAGGCTTTCTACCATGCTGTGCCAAATCCACGGCCGTCCAACCCCCCGCTGATCCCAGGTCAAGGTCAATACTTAGTCTCTTTCAAAAATTAACCATCAGAGAAATTAATTGTTCTAACTTCAATTTCCTTCATCTAAAATTCTTAATATTTCACACATGCATTCCTGTAAGGCTCTAATGCCATGCTGTGCCAAATCCATGACCGTCCAACCCCCGCTGATCCCAATGTCAAGGTCAAATACTTAGTCTCTTTACAAAACTTAACATCAGAGAAATAAGTTATAACTTCTATTTCCTTCATTGAAAATTCTTATTATTTCACTTGTGCATTCCTCTAAGGTTGTACTATCATGCTGTGACAAATCTACGACTGTCGAACCCCCACTGATCTCAAGGTCAAGGTCACATACTTACTCTCTTTACAAAACTTAACATCAGAGAAATATTTTATAACTTCTATTTCTTTCGTTGAAAATTCTTAATATTTCATATGCTGTGACAAATCCCCGCTGATCTCGAGGTCAACTTCACATACATACCGTACCGTATAACCTCGAATTAACGCCCCCCTCCTAAGAAACGCCCCCCCCCCCCCCCAAATAAAAAATGACCGCCAATTTCAAACACAAATAATCCTTAAATCCTTATTTGTGTTTGAAATTGGCGGTCCTTGGTATTTTTTATTTTTTTTACTGGCTAATAAACGCCCCCCCTTTTGTAAAATGTAACGCCTCCGGGGGCGTTAATTCGAGGTTATACGGTAGTCTCTTTACAAAACTTAACATCAGAGAAATCGGTTATAACTTCTATTTCCTTGCTCGGGTCTGCTTCACATTTCACACACTCATTGCTCCAATGGACCTCTACCACCCTGTGACAAATTCACGTTCATGCCGCTCGCGCTAATCCCAGAGTCAAGGTCACAAGCCACACACTTGGAAATTTTTACATATTTTAGGGGTACCTGGGCCCACGCGGGGGGTATTCCGTAAGCCTCGCTTACTGACCAATCTAGTTTCATACATGTATTCCTCAGATGACCCTCATGCTTTAGCAAATCCATGACCCACTACCCAACCCTTACCCCAAGGTCAATGTCACAAACTTAGCACATTCATAAACATAACGTTGGGGTAATGTTCTTATAACATCTGTTTCCATTCATGGAACGGCTTGATATTTCGTACATGCATTCCTCAGATGACCCTCTATCATGCTGTAGCAAATCCATGACCCACGACCCAACCCTTACCCCAGGGTCAAGGTCACAAACTTAGCATGTTCATAAACTTAATGTTGGGTTAAAGGTTGTGTAACTTCTGTTTATTTACAGGGAATGTCTTCATATTTCATACATGCATTCATCTGATGACCCTCTATCATGCTGTAGCAAATCCACGATCCACCACCCAACCCTTACCCCAAGGTCAAGGTCACAAACTTAACATGTTCATAAACTTAACGTTGGGGTAAATGTTGTGTAACTTCTGTTTATTTACAGGTAACGCCTTTATATTTCATACATGGATTCATCTGATGATACTCTATTGTGCTATAGCAAATCCATGACCCACAACCCATCCCTTACCCCAAGGTCAAGGTCACAAACTTAGCACATTCATTAACGTTGGTGTAAATGTCTTATAACATCTGTTTTCTTTCATGGAACGCCTTGATATTTCATACATGCATTCCTCAGATGACCCTCTATCATGCTGTAGCAAATCCACGACTCACCACCCAACCTTTACCCCAAGGTCAAGGTCACAAACTTTCATAAACTTAACGTTGGGGTAAATGTTGTGTAACTTCTGTTTCTTTACAGGGAATACCTTCATATTTCATCCTTGCATTCATCTGATGTATATGTCTTATATAACATCTGTTTCCTTTCATGAAACGCCTTGATTTTTCATACATGCATTCCTCAGATGACCCTCTATCTGATCATGCTGTAGCAGATCCACAACCCACCAACCAACCCTTACCCCAAGGTCAACGTCACAAACTTAGCATGTTCATAAACTTGAGTAAATGTCTTTTTATAACTTCTGTTTCTTTACAGGGAACGCCTTGATATTTCATACATGCATTCATCTGATGATACTCTATCGTGCTATAGCAAATCCATGACCCAACCACCACCCCTTTCCCCAAGGTCAAGATCACAAACTTAGCACATTCATAAACTTAACGTTGGGGTAAATGTCTTATAACATCTGTTTCCTTTCATGGAACGCCTTGATATTTCATACATGCATTCATCTGATGATACTCTATCGTGCTATAGCAAATCCATGACCCACCGCCCACCCCTTACCCCAGGGTCAAGGTCACAAACTTAGCACATTCATAAACTTAACGTTGGGGTAAATGTCATATAACATCTGTTTCCTTTCATGGAACGCCTTGATATTTTATACATGCATTCATCAGATGACCCTCTATCATGCTGTAGCAAATCCACAACCCACGACCCAACCCTTACCCCAAGGTCAAGGTCACAAACTTAGCATGTTCATAAACTTAACGTTGGGGTAAATGTTGTGTAACATCTGTTTCTTTACAGGGAATGTTTTGATATTTCATACATGCATTCATGTGATGATCCACTATTGTGCTACAGCAAATCCATGACCCACCCCATCCCCCCACTTCTTTCCCCAAGGTGAAGGACACAAACTTAGCACATTCATACATGCATTCATCATGTGCATAGCTATCATGCTGTAGAAAATCACCAACTGAGTGCGTTCATAAACTTAAAGTTGGGTTAAATTTTGTTTTACTTCTGTTTTCAGGGAGCGCATTGATATTTCATACATGCATTCATCTTAATATGCTATATTATGCTATAGCAAACCCACGACCCACCTTGCACCACTGACCCCAATGTCAAGGTCCACCACACGCCCCTTAACCCAAGGTCAAGTTATATAATATTCATGTTTTTTTATGCAACTGTGCCAAGTTTGAGTGAAGGCTGCCAACAGGCGAGCTTCGTTGTCTTCTGACAACTCTTGTTAAATACCTTATATCTATGCAGTCCTAAGTCACATTGACTTGAAACCTCATACCGATATGCTTATTAGTCATCATCCATATATTCATTCTGTATCCCACTAATGCAGCCCCTGTGCCCAAGGTCAAGGTCAAATGACTTAGAAGTTTGCGTTAAATTTCTGTCCAAATTTGCGTTAAACTTTTCACATACCTACTGTCTCTGTGACCGTAATTCAGTTTTGCTTGACACTTTGTATGCTTATTGGTCATCATCCATATATTCATTCTGTGTCGCACTAATGCAGCCCCTGTGCGCCAAAATCAAGGTCAAATGACTTAAAGTTTTTGTCAAAATTTGCGTTAAGCTTTTCACATACCTACCGTCTCTGTCAGATTTGCTTGAAACTTTGTATGCTTATTGGTCATCAGCCATAATTATATTAATTCTGTGTCCCACTTGTGCGGCCCCTTGCCCCAGGTCAAGGGTAAAGTACTTAGAAGTTTGCATTCTGTATCCCACTAATGCAGCTCCTGTGCCCAAGGTCAAGGTGAATTGAGTTAGAAGTTTGCGTTAAATTTTTGTTATAATTTGCGTTAAACTTTTCACATACCTACTGTCTCTGTAACTGTAAGTCAGATTTGCTTGAAACTTCGTATGCTTATTGGTCATCAGCCATAATTATATTCATTCTGTGTCCCACTTGTGCGGCCCCTTGCCCCAGGTCAAGGGTAAAGGACTTAGAAGTTTGCATTAAAGTTTTTGTCAAAATTTGCATGTTTTTGTCAAAATTTGCATAAAAGTTCTCAGGTACATACTTTCTCTGTAACCGCAAGTCGGATTGGCTTGAAACTTCATGTGCTTATTAGTCATCATCCATATATTCATTCTCTGTCCCATACATGCAGCCACTGAGCCCAAGGTCAAGGTCAAATGAGTTAGAAGTTCACCTTGTTTGTAAGGCAAAACTGTTTTGTTTGTTTTTTTCAATAACTCGTCAACCGCTTAACCAATTTTGATAGTATACTTAGCCACAAAAGAAACGATACACATTTTGAAAGCATAAAGTATCAACACCAGCAAACGTACGCATTTGGTCAGAGTATACCTTGTTGTACAAGTTGTGTCGCAAGGGAATCTTCGAATTTGAACCGTGTCCTACTCAACCATTCTTCAGTTACGTCAGTTTTAATGATTTGCACGAGCTCCCCGATATCCACACTCTGAGGTACATGTACAGGTAAAACAACCGGTGTGCATACAGGGCTTGTACCCAAACAAACAAAAAACATGAAACGTTGAGGAAAAGTTGTGAAACGGAATGCCGAGATTAAATGAAAATCAGCGACTTTGTGCGATTGGAATGTTGGAATCTGGTCGGCGTCAAGTTGACGTCGCCGCTCAAATTGGAGTGTCGCGCATTACAATAACGGGTCTGCCAGGATGATACAGAACACATGGATCAGGTGATGATCGCCCTCGTTATGGATGCAAATGGTGGCCATACGCGCTACTGACTTCTGTGTGACTTCGTTTGGTGACCCCTACGTGACTCGCAACGGTCTGATGGCAGCATCTGGTGGTTAACTTGCCATTTTGTTAATGAAATTATCGCAAGACATTTGAATTTCATGTTATATTTGAGATTAAAGTAAAATGTTTACAATACATTTAGTCACAATCATGTGTATGTATCGTTTCTTTTGTGACTACGTATATTTGGCCACAATGTGTGTGTACAGATGGTGCTTTGTCTTGCATACGACCCATGTCTGACCACCCAAGGTCAAGGTCACTGAGGACTTGATTTTTAGGTCACCTGAGCGAAGCTCATGTGAGCTATTGTTACCGCAATGTGTCCGTCGTCCGTCGTCGTCATCGTCCGTGAACATTTTCAAACGTCTTCTCCTCGGTAACCATTGGGCCTATGGTCACCAAACTTCATGGTCATGGTCCTTAGGTAGGGGGATTACAAAATTGTTAAAATGACGTCATTACGTAATCAAAGATGGCTGCCCTAAAAATAGCACAAATTCTTAAAAAATCTTCTTCTCAAGAACCGCCAACCGGATTTCGACAAAACTTGGTAGGAATGATCGATGTACATTGCTCTTTCAAAGTTGTTAAAATGGTGACCCTGGGTGTTTAAAAAATGGGCGTGGCCCGTGGGGTCAAATTGGGGTCAAATTTTATTTTTGACTGAATATGGTCCCATTTCATATATCAAATTGAAGGTATCAATGAGTGATCACTCTGGTGCATTTTTGTCGAAATCGGATTGTTATGTCATCCAAGATGGCCGCCGAAAGGTCAAAAGGTCGTTCTTTTATTAGAGATTTCAAAATTCTTCTTCACATGAACTGCTTGGCCCATGGTAGCCAAACTTAAAAGTTATGGTCCATGGGTGAAGCCTTTTCAGATTTGTTAAAATGGAGGTCATCGCTAATCCAAGATGGCCGCCGTCTAAAAATAGCATAAATTCTTAAAAAATCTTCTTCTCATGAACTGCTTGCCGGATTTCGACGAAACTTGGTAGGAATGATTGATGTACATTGCTCTTTCAAAGTTGTTAAAATGGTGACCCCGGGGTCAAAAATGGGCGTGGCCCGTGGGGTCAAATTGGGGTCAAATTTTATTTTTGACCGAATATGGTCATGTCATATATCAAATTGAAGGTATCAATGAGGCGATCACTCTGGTGCATTTTCTGTCGAAATCGGATTGTTATGTCATCCAAGACGGCCGCCGAAAGGTCAAAAGGTCGTTCTTTTATTAGAGATTTCAAAATTCTTCTTCACATGAACCGCTTGGCCCATGGTAGCGAAACTTAAAAGTTATGGTCCATGTGTGAAGCCTTTTCAGATTTGTTAAAATGGAGGTCATCGCTAATCCAAGATGGCCACCGTCTAAAAATAGCATAAATTCTTAAAATATCTTCTTCTCATGAACCGCTAGGCGGATTTCGACGAAACTTGGTAGGAATGATCGATGTGCAATGCTCTTTCAAAGTTGTTAAAATGGTGACCCCGGGGTCAAAAATGGGCGTGGCCCGTGGGGTCAAATTTTATTTTTGACCGAATATGGTCATGTTATATATCAAATCAAAGGTATCAATGAGGCGATCACTCTGGTACATCATTTTTTGTCGAAATCGGATTGTTATGTCATCTAAGATGGCCGCCGAAATGTCAAAAGGTCGTTCTTTTATTAGAGATTTCAAAATTCTTCTTCACATGAACCGCTTGGCCCATGGTAGCCAAACTTAAAAGTTATGGTCCATGGGTGAAGCCTTTTCAGATTTGTTAAAATGGAGGTCATCGCTAATCCAAGATGGCCACCGTCTAAAAATAGCATAAATTCTTAAAAAATCTTCTTCTCATGAACCGCTAGCCGGATTTCGACGAAACTTGGTAGGAATGATCGATGTACATTGCTCTTTGAAAGTTGTTAAAATGGTGACCCCGGGGTCAAAAATGGGCGTGGCCCGTGGGGTCAAATTGGGGTCAAATTTTATTTTTGACTGAATATGGTCATGTCATATATCAAATTGAAGGTATCAATGAGGCGATCACTCTGGTGCAATATTTGCAATATCGGAATCGGATGATTATGTCATCCATGATGGCCACCAAAAGGTCCATTTATTCAAGATTTTTAATGTCTTTTTCTCAGGAACCACATGGCCGATGCTGGGTGAAGCATTTTCAGATTTTGTAAAGTGAGAGTCATCGCTTAATCCAAGATGACCGCCATCTAAAAATAGCACAATTTTTTTAAAACACAGGAAATCAATGTCACATTCTCCTCTGGTGTTCATGGAGTCAGGTGAGCGAATTAGGGCCATCATGGCCCTCTTGTTTTAATATTTTATATGCAGTTTATTGTAAATAACTCAATGGTGATGTCGAAGATACATCGTACACTCGTTCTGGTCCAACACAACGTTGGAAACTCAACACGGCATTCACCTGGAAATTATGTGTCCAAACAAACTCGGCAGGTGGTTGGTAAACGTCATCGATATCAAAACTGTCATCATCGGCATCCTGAATTATTACCCGCCATTTTGATTCAAAGATAAAACACTAAAAATACACAGAAAATCAACTAATTTTTTTTTACTGAGCATCCAGTCTGAAACCTAACGTCTCGCAATCGATTATCGGTGCCAAATTCAAACGTGTAACTATGGCTGCTGTACCGGTCTGCGGGATTGAATGGTATTATTTCTTCTTGGCCGCTGTACCTGCGTCATGTGTACATGTGCAGAAAGTATTTAGTATTTCAGTAGCATATATATTCTATATGGTCTACAGCTACTGCCGATGGTGCCCAAGATCGTGGGTCTGTGGCGGGCGGAGACGTCGCCCTCGGGCCGCGCGTTGATGGGCCAGCTCGCCGAACTGCTTCACATACAGATGTACCTGCACGCGGGCTTCCCCGAGCTGTATGACCCTGTGTACGAACTCATCAAGGTGGGTGGGCGGCACGTAGCGGGAACATAGTGTGTTACATATATTCCAAGGGAAGCGCACCATACACACCCACATGCCATACCTGTGGAATAAAATTCCTACTTCGACCCCCGCATTATGGATTATTCCCTCTTTTCGACTTTCAATTTCCCAATTTTGCCGTGTAACTCGTAATTTTTAAACCATACTATCTACAGACCTGAAACTTGGTATGTAGCTTCCTTATGATGAGTAGATGTGCATGGTTTATTTTGATTTTTTATTCGACCCCAGAGTCATAGATTATCTCCTCCTTTTAGACTTAGAATTTCACCATTTTGCCTTGTACCTTGTAAAACTTCTAAACTGTAATAGCTGGAGACTTGATGCTTGGTATCATCTTCATTATGGTGTGTAGATGCTATTTTTGGTTTGATATTGAGTCATGGATTATCTCCCCTTTTTTCCCCCTCAAAGCGATATGTGGGGCATTCGTGTTCTAGTTGAAATTGATGTAAATTTCAATTTGTGACATTGCACTAACCGAGTGACAGAAATAGAATACAAACACGTCACTTAATTCTATTACTGTTTATACTAAATCAACTTGTTATTTACAATAAAACCTTGTCCATATTGCATTGAAGTCTATGGATGTGAATAAATGTTCCATATTTCAGGCACGTTGGGGTACATGTTCATTGTCCTTCGCATTTTCGGCCTGATATTGTTTCATAAGGTCAAGATTTAGAGGGTTATGTGACATAAAATACAGGCTTTTGGGTATGATGGTTGCTTATGTACAAAAATATCTTGCCCAGATGAATTACGATGCAAAATTCTGTGAAATATCAATAAGCATGATCAATCAGTTTAAATGTCGGTGTACACTGACAATGCAACAAGTATTATGCCTTAATTTGCGGGTATGTTTGCAGAATTCTTGTTACGCTTCGTACTACTCCTGTGTAACCTAGTAGTATACATGTAGTAAGGATATAAATGTTCCACTATACACGTCCAGACTGTTTTATTGTTTGAACAGTATAAACGTGTTTTCAAATGACAAACATTCGTGATAGGCTACACTTGTTGCAAAGCAAATCGGAAAAATCTTGTTTTCTTTCCTGGCAGATCACTAGTTTTGAAGATGATAATGTCCATTAAAATTTAAGAATCTCCCAATTATTTTTAATACAAAAAGGGCCCAAACCTTGAAATTGTCCCTTACACATAGGCACAACCCTGGATCACAATCGTTTATATCTGGTGGTCGAAATCAATGACATAAATGTTATTATGTCAGATATCAGCAAGTACACATAGAGAGCACCAACAATGATCAAGTCAGAACTGATGCCAGAGCACACCCGAAAAAACTTCAATGTTTAATGTTTCTTTGGGAGATCATTGTAACTAGGCGTTTCCTCATTTTGTTGGGCAGTTTAACGATGTGAGGTTCCTGAGCTGATCTGGTTATTGGATAGTAAAAAATAACTATGGCGGGATATGCTACAAATTTCTGCAGAGTTGCAGGTATTTATATCTTCTACCATTTCATGCACATGATATTGTGGACATGACCTTTAATTGTCGTCCATCCGACCCGTCCGTATGTTGCCATTGGAGCCCCAGCAGCCGATGCCTCGGTGGCATGAAGCAACATGATACGTTCTGTGAGTGCCTGCCAAATAAGGCATATTGCTTGTTGCATCGTCATGGTACACCCACGCTCACACTGGTCCAATCACGTTTATGGACAGTTCGCAGCATTTTGTATCCTTACACAGACTGAACTCGTATGGACAAGCTATTTTGGTTCGGCAGCGATTATCCTACCCACAATCCTGTAGTTGCAGTCACATGACATGCCCAAAATTTCACAACGTTATGAAATTCTATCCACCAATAGTTGACGTCAGATCTGTTCAGTTCACTTGCCTTTTGGATAGCATACTGTAACAACGACATTGAAGTTGTAGTTGTAGGGTTAAATAGTAAAATTTAAATTTTTAAAATGAGAACTAAAAAAGCGACCGGAGTTATCAGGAAGCGCACTAGAAAACAGAAGAAGGTAATGATGGACAGTATACACTGTATATGTATGTATTGTCCATTGTAGAATAGTGCAAGTTTTTTATTAATTCCAAATTACAAATGTGAAAAACACTTTATCTCAAAGAAATTACCTACATTTGTTTACGTTTCATTTGCTCTTAGCGACACTCTTTTCCACCATATTGTTATTGTGACATTTCTTCTGACACTGATGATTTTGACATGAAACATAACAAGAATGAATGTCAGCATTGGTGTACACTTCTGCTGGAATTGGGAAAGAACGAGGTAAGATAGTATTGTAAATCATTTTAATCACTTTGAAAAAGAATTCAGTTGGAACTAATTTGTATAAGGCAAAAATCATGTTCATAGGGAAAGTTTTAAAAGTTCAACAGTACAGGCTGAAGGCCTTTCGGGATTCATTCAATATTGTTGGACTTTTAAAGTTTACACCCCAATAAATTTTCAAACCATGTTGTATATATGGCTGTGAATAAAGATATGGCGCTTATGGATTTTGTGTGCATCCGCACAATCTGATCAGGATCTGCACTGTTCACCATTCCATCAATGAAACATGTGTCATGCTTATATCAAGCAATACAGATTGTTATCAGGCTACAAGAGTGTTCTATTTGATCAGGAGCTACCCTGGTCACAAATCCTGTAAGCCCCATTTCTCAAGTCACAGCCACATATACGTATACATATGACCTGTATGCAGGAGTACCCAAACCCGTCGCCGGACGTGATCAAGTTCAAGCTGCAGTCGTCCAAGTGGACGGCCCACCGCGACGGCCTCACACAGGTACCGCGGTCATACCAGCAGAAGGCCGAGATCGGCAAGACCGGCCTCTTCAACCTCGGCAATACCTGTTACATGAACAGCGTGCTGCAGGCCCTCTACATGTGTGACGGGTAGGTCAGATGGTAGACATCGCTGCATTTAGCTATGTGTAATCAACTTGCCTCAATGTCCTCCCCGCTTGGGGTGTCCTCCACCCACATTGAGTTAGACAGCCAACCAGATCTGGAATGCCCCATAATCTTCCAAAACAGCCTAACGATTATTAGACATGATGATGATGCGCTCTTGAACCTTGGCCATACCTGCTACGTGAACAATGTGCTACAGGCACATGTGCGACTGGTAGGGCCACAATTAAATGAGTAGGTTTGTACAGACCCGACCCTACTTTACAAACATGTGCAGGTAGGTAGGCAAATTATTATATTTTTCTCGTAAAAAATATGTTCTCTATGTGTGTACATCTCTGGTAAAAGAAACCAAAAAAAACACTGACAAAAGATTTTGAGTAGGCACATATTTTTTGTGTTGTTAGCTATGTAATAACCTGCCTCTCAATGCCTTCCCTGATTGTGGTGGAGTGGCACACACCCACATGGGCTTAGTAAGCAAACCTGATCTGGAACGCTCAATAATTTGGGGGATGGGCCGTGGCCTAAGGGATATGGCATTGGGACTTCAATACCGGGCGGCTGTGAGTTCATTTATATCCCACTAGTCTGTTTGATGAGACTTTAAACTGTGGTCCCGTCTCTACATGCTAGCTAGCATCTGTAAAATCTTCCAATGAAGATGAACTCTGATGTACCACATGCTCCTCTAGGAGGAACTGTTTCCTCGATGGACAAGGTTTCCGCATGATATTTTAACGCAAATATTTCAGAACTATTATGTACTCGTGTACATGGTTTGTTGTTCTCAGTCCTCATGATTCAGGTTTCATGAACATATTTAGATCAGTGAATAAATAAATGTTCAGGTGTTTTATAATGTACATGCATAGAGTACAAAACAAATATCAAGTTATTAATGGAAAACAATTGGTCGACTAATATTAGGTGGTCAGCCCGCATGTTGAGCGCACCAAGGCGTTGTCAGAGAAAACCAAATATCTCGGTGGCCATCTTGGATTTCTCACATGGTTCAAAGATATCTGCTTGATATATGCCTGAATTTCATTATTGAGGTACTAAGGATGTAGAAGCCAGAGAAGAAAAACGTATTAGTCAATGCAGGGTTAGGCCTAAATATTATCTCCGACTTAAATTTAAACATACCGTAACCATATGGATATGTGCAAAAATGGATTCTAGTGGCCAGATGTCTTTGTGATCACTGTTGCTCACTGCCAAAGATATTATATATGTATATAGCTATAATCAGATATTCACAAATCCTTCACCAGTTCTACCCTACTCTGGAATTATCGCCATTCAGTTCTGCATGTGCTCCGACAATGTTCATGAAAAATATTGAACATTTTAATTGACAGATGTATTTGTGATCAGTTTCAGGAATGGCCTGCTGGTACACAAGCCAACCCAAGAACAGGGTCTGTTGGTGAAGTTACAGTACGTGTTCGCATTCATGTGTCTCTCCCAGGTACGTCTATACTCACACATGCGGGCTTCCGGTATGCCACAGGTCTTGTAGTAGAACCTCCACCTCTCTACAACATCAGATAACGGCCAATATTGTATATGCCAATTGGACAATTGCCTTGATATTCAACCTCCCTAAAACAGCCTCATCTCTACGACAGCCAGTTTGGTGTCTTCCAAGTGAGTGGCTGTTGTAGAGGTTGCACTGTATATCTCCTTCCCGTATGTGGCAATAATTTTCTGTATAGTCATTAAAATGGAGAGAACTGATTTATTACAAGTGTAAAGTCCAACATGAAATCACCACTTCTTAAGATACAGTGTAAGCTCTCCAAACCGGTCTCCATTTCTTTTTATGTTTGTGTGCGTCATAGACATTCTATTAGCAGAGGTGAATTTCAATGAAGTCGTAAATGAACACACATCATCAGGGTATCCAATTTGGAGAGGTTCTACGATACATGTCAGTCTGTATGTTAGTATATGTTACCATGCTGAAATATTTTGTCGTCTGCTGTTTAGATTTTTACCGCAATGTGTCCGTCCGTCCGTCCGTCCGGGCACACATTAGGGTACTTATGTGGCTAGCCCCACAGGGTTATGGACTTAGTAAAGGATAGGGTTGGTTACAATTAGCCACCTAAAAAATCCTTTTATGTGGCTAAAAATCGTTTTATGTGGCTAATATTTAACATGTGATAAGCCACATAAGTATAGTAATGTAAGAACGTCCGTCCGTCCGTCCGTCCGTCGTCCGTGAACATTTTCAAACGTCTTCACCTCGGTAACCATTGGGCCTATAGTCTCCAAACTTCATGGTCATGGTCCTTAGGTAGGGGGATTACAAAATTGTTAAAATGACGTCATTACGTAATCCAAAATGGCCGCCGTCTAAAAATAGCACAAATTCTTCAAAAATCTACTTCTCAAGAACCGCCAATCGGATTTTGACAAAACTTGGTAGGAATGATCGATGTACAATGCTCTTTCAAAGTTGTTAAAATGACTCAAAAATGGGTGTGGGGTCAAATTTTATTTTTGACCGAATATGGTCATGTCTATATGAAATCGAAAGTATCAAAGAGGCGATCACTCTGGTACATTTTTTGTCGAAATTGGATGGTCATGTCATCCAAGATGGCCGCCAAAAGGTCGTTCTTTTAATAAAGATTTCAAATGTCTTGTTCTCGTGAACCGCTTGGCCGATATTGGCCAAACTTCACGGTAATGGTTATTAGGTCAAGCCTTTTCATTTTTGTTTAAATGGTGGTCATCAAAAATAAAAAATTACCGCTGTTGAAAAGTATGTCAAATTATTAAAAAAAATTCTTCTCGCGAACTGCCTGGCCAATTTTTACGAAACTTGTTATGAATGATCGATAGTTAACGCTGGTTCAGATTCCTTCAAATGGTGGACCCCGGGTCAAAAATGGGCGGGGCAGGAGGGGTCAAGCAGGGGTCAAATGTCACATTTGACCAAATATGGTCATGTCATATATCAAATCGAAGGTATCGACGAGACGGTCACTCTGGAGCTTTTTTTTATCGAAATCAGGTAATTACGTCATCCGAGATGGCCGCCGAAAGGTCAAAAGGTCGTTCTTTCAATATAGATTACAAACGTCTTGTTCTCGTGAACCACTTGGCCAATATTGGCCAAACTTCACAGTAATGGTCAGTGGGTCAAGCCTTTTCATTTTTGTTAAAATGATGGTCAGCGCGAATCCAAGATGGCAGCCGTTGAAAAGTAGGTCAAATTCTCAAAAAATCTTCTTCTCACGAACCCCCAGGCCGATTTCAACGAAGCTTGATATGAATGCTCGATTCCTGCAAATGGTGGCCCCCGGGTCAGAAACAGGCGGGGCAGGAGGGGTCAAATTTCACATTTGACTGAATATGGTCATATCATATATCAATTCAAAGGTATGGACAAAACGATCACTTAGGAGCATTTTTTATCGAAATCAGATGATTACATCATCCAAGATGGCCACCGAAAGGTCAAAAGGTCGTTCTTTTATTAGAGATTTCAAACGTCTTCTTCACTATGATACAAACCGTTTAGCCATTGGTAGCAAACGTTATGGTCCATTGGTAAAGCCTTTTCAGTTTTGTTAAAATGGCATCCATCGTTAATTCAAGATGGCGGCTGTCTAAAAATAGCACAAAATTAAAAAAAATAATCTCACGAACCGCCAGACCGATTTCTACGAAACTTGGCAGAAATGATCGATGTACAATGTTATTTCAAATTTGTTAAAATTGTGAACCCTGGGTCAAAAATGGGGTCAAATAGGGGTAATATTTCATTTTTGACGGAATATGGTCTTATAATATATCAAATCAAAGGTATTGATGAGGCGATCGCTGTGGTGCTGTTTTCATAGAATCAGATGATTACATCATCCAAGATGGCTGCCGAAAGGTCAAAAGGTCGTTCTTTTATTAGAGATTTCAAATGTCATCTTCGTACAAACCGCTTGGCCATTGGTGGCCAAACTTCACAGTTATGGTTCATTGGTAAAGTCTTTTCAGTTTTGTTAAAATAGCGGTGGTCGTTAATCCAAGATGGCCGCCATCTAAAAATAGCATAAATTCTTAAAAAATCTTCTCACGAACCACCAGACTGATTTCGACGAAACTTGACAGGAATGATCGATGTACAATGCTTTTTCAAAGCTGTTAAAATGGTGACCTCTGGGTCAAAAATGGGCATGGCCCAGGGGGTCAAATAGGGGTAAACTTTTTTACGAAATATGGTTATAAAATCTAAGGATTGCAATAAAAAGTAGGCTGGAAGCCCTCTGTTGTGGTCTCCAAACCTCCCAAACCTCTGTAAGATATATCTGTATATATCGCGAGACAACTCGTACCCTGGTGACTTCTCAAATTTGTCGCATTGACATTTTGTGCCTGTCATGGGCTTATTTTGATGTATATGTAGTGACAACTTTACATACCAGTATTTGCTTGATGTTTGTGACATTGCACAGGTGAGCGATATAGGGCCATCATGGCCCTCTTGTTTTAATATTTCTCAATAAGAATATGTTTTGGCAACATAAGATAATCATGTACATAGAGATGATTCTCCTGCTGCGCACTACCAGGACGTGTTTTTGTTAATAATCTATAGAACAAATAAAAGGAAACCGCATACGACAAGACTGGTTTAGGTTTAGTTTCCATTCCATAGAATCTGCACCATCCACTTGCTCAATACCCACTGATTGATTTCCTTGCACATACAATCCATTTCAAATGCTTGTGCAATCTGCTTCAGCCGGTTCCCAGCTCTACTGTGTGGCTTCCATCTTTTAATTTGTTATAGTTGGGAACCAGACCAATCAGATTTAGCGATGTGCTGTTTGCCAATATTCTATTCATAAGATTTCTATTCTTTATGTATACATGGGCTAATGTGACAAAACTGGCTTATTGTAACTTACATCGACTGTTGGAAAGGACAATAAGCCTGGTTTTCTTGATTAATACCAAATACAACCAAAGGTTGTGTAAATAAAGTACAATTATACTTGGGAAGTTGCCAGAATTAAAATCTGATCTGGACCAAACCGGTTTTGATCCATGAATGGTAAATAAATGACAACAATATAGGTGCCGTTTGCTGTGTAATGTCTATTTATATCTACATTTCATGTTCTTGTTTATCTATTGATTTTGTGACAAACTTTTCAAAACATTACAATTAGGTGTTGAAGGGAGACAACTGTATACTTCACCAATTTAGTATAACAAGAGTTATCTTTCGGTTATTTATGATGTAACCTTACACTGTAGAATTAAATTTTGTCGTCTGCTGTTTATTTTCCATTTTACTCAGCAAAAACATGCTTTGACAACACTTGAGAATCATTTCCAATAGAAATGACTCAAGTGCTGTCAAACCATGTTTTTATTGAGTTTGAAGGCAACATATAAAGCAACAGCAGATGACAAGCAGTGTAAGGGTTAAATATTGTGAACCTATATTGCCGCCTGCTGTTTGGAGGGTGACCTTTTTTGCTGTAGATGAAAAAGTACTTATTTAAATAGTTTTTAGATTTAATGTCTTATTGCCAAAAGTTTGTGGGTAGCAAAACGTGGAACAGGCACTACCATGAAGTTCGGCTGGGAAACAGTCGACGTTCCTCGGAATTCCTACGTGTTTCCTAGCCTTGCCTGATAAACTTGATATGTAAACTGGTATAAACTTGACACTAAGCTGGTATTGTGTGTGTAGCGGCCGGCGTACGCCCCGATGTCATTCCTGGCGGCGGCGAGGCCCCCGTGGTTCGTTTCCGGCTTCCAGCAGGACTGCTCCGAGTTCCTCAAGTATGTGCTCGACCAGCTCCACGAGCACGAGCCCGCCGGCTCCGTCTGGGCCTCGCTCACCCCCGGGCAGGCCCACAGTAACGGGCATGCCAGTAAGGGTGCCCACACTCGGCCCGACACTCTCATACAGCAGAACTTCGGCGGGCAGATGATGACCACGTTCACGTGCCTTAACTGCCGTGGCGAGTCGTCACATTCGGAGATGTTTATGGACATTCCGCTCGCTTTCCCCGAGTACAACTCGACGAGTCACAAGTCCCTGGCGGGTGGGGACAGCCGCATGTCAACACGGGCGTCCTGCAACTCGCCTCTGGTCGGGGCGACGCCCACCGTCAGTGTCCCCAATGAGAACACAGTGAACTGTCTCCACCTGACCAACCTGTTGAAACATTACCTGAAGCCAGAGCGGCTCGTGGACGACAACAAGTACCACTGTGATGCGTGTGGCGGGCTACAGGAGGGCGAACGCAAAATCCGGATTGTCGAAACGCCGGAGTACCTCATATTGACCTTGTTACGCTTCTCATATAACACTCGCTTACAGTCTCGGTCTAAAATATTCCGGGAAGTGAAGTACCCAAAAACGTTGTTAGTGCCTGTTGAGAGTGACCCAAGCCATACTACGGACGCACGGCATGACAGGAGAAAGGTGTTAGAATCCGCGTTAGCGTACCAAATCAATGAATGTGATATCGAGTCGACAGATAAAAGTGCTGAGGTTTATTCGTTGTGTTCAGTTGTGATCCATTCGGGTACATCGTCAGATTGCGGACACTACTACTGCTATGCCAGACATTCGGTGGTCCCGAACCCCGCAGCGATGTACGACAAGCTCCAAGACTGCTCGACGGAAGACGAGGTCGACTTCCTACAGGACAAGTGGTACTTGTTCAATGACAGCCGCGTGTCGTACGCGAGCTACAGTTCGTTCAGCAGCGTGAGCCAGCGCTTCACAAAGGATACAGCGTACGTGCTCGTGTACCGCAAGGTTACCGGGGATAACCAGTGTGAGTCGCGGTGCACGGCAACGCCAGAGCAGCCACTGCGGGCCGACCTGCGCGCCGCCGTCACCAAGGACAACAAACAATACCTACAGGTAAATATGCTTATAGTTGGGCTGTCGACATTGGCGACTAGTGTAGCCCCAGGGGTGGGTTGTGGCCTAGGGGTTAGATCACCTGACTACCAATCCGGAGGATGTGGGTTCAAACCTCGCCTAGAGCATCAACAAATACTTGTAGTATTTCCATCCCACTTGAAACCTAGGTCCTGTCCCTAAATGACCAGCAGTTGCTGATTCATTTTCACTTTCCTGTCATTTTGTCGTAATTTATGAATCAGTGAGGTTGCTGGTGAAGAGCATGGTATTATTGTGTTCATGGCGATTATTGACATAAAACTTAAATCAATGAACTTCATGCAACTGTACCAAAACTAACGCTATAGAGGACGAAGTTAACACAGCGATCACAAAGGCAATATATTTACATCCTTTCTAAACGGGACACCCTGGGATGCCCCCATGCCCCCAATGTGTCGTGTTTAGAGATGTTCCACTGTAATCATTTACATAAACACAAGTGCTCCAAAACACAGATGTGTTGTTTACAGTCTCATCCATCAAAAGTAAGCACACCGTGGTTTTATGGGTGTCCGGTTAGAGGTTCTACTGTGTTACACAACAAACAACACATTTGGATACATGTTAGTTAAGGAATATTACCATGGAATATTCTCTTTGTTGTGGTATGAAAAATATTTGGTCTGTTTAAAGTGTATGGAGTCCGAGGACAGCACACAAACGTTAAACAGATGAAATGTTTTTCATACCACAATAAACGCAACTGCCCATGGTTTTATTACTTATATTTACATTGCATTTTCGGATAGTTTCAAAAATGTAAATAACCATATACAGCGTTAAAATTATAAATCATATTGTCTTTTCAATTCATAAGACGGTCAATAGCGTGACATTATTGATGTCGTGTATATTAATGACGTCAAACAAACTTTAATGAATCAATAATGTCGCTCATTTGGGCTAATATAGTGTACTGGGATATAAAAGCTATAGGTCAAATGGGCGTTTCCATTATGAATTTATGTAAATATTAACTAAGCATATGCATACAGCAACTCCCTGCATGTGCTAAGCTTGCCTTCATCATCATTCATGAGGAGTTCTATATAATCATAGTTTTGGGGTGAATCAACATTGAACATCTGGAAATGAGCATTGAAATAGATCTGAGCGAGTGCAAATCTGAATCTGAATCTGAATATATGTTGTGTGAAATCCTACACCACACATTTCTACAAATATCAAGTATAGATGGACATAGTTGTGTAAGGCTGTTCAGTTTACAAGTTTAAGAAAAGTTGAAATAATTTTACTTTTTACACCACACTTCTACAGGTATCAGGAACAGATGGATACATCAGTTAACAAGTTTAAGTAAAGGTGGAATAATTTTAGTTATGACTTACTACAATTCAAGTTGGTGGTGAACCACTCTTTGGGTGGGTGGGTGGTTGGTCGGGCGAACGCGACTGCATAAATTAACGATAGGGGTTCCTGCTTATAGGAATCACAATTTGCCTGGTTTGGCCCTCGGGTACATTTTTATCTTTGGCTCTTTTGTTACCTGGGAGTTGAATTGGGTTATTGCCTTAAAAGTAGTAAAAGTACTGATCCTACTGCTTTTGGGAGGGGGCCAAGTGATTCTTGTGTGGCGAGGACCTGACATCAGATCAGGATTATTCTGATTTCGGGGCTGAATATATATTTTTTTTATTGTAAATTTTCAGTTCTGATTTTGGGATTTTCCCCCCATTTGCACAGGTAATATATGGGATTTAGTACTAAACCCATTGACCCGGCCTTAAATGACCTTAGCTGTTGATAGGCCGTTGAACCCCAACAAACAAACTCTTTGAAAATATAATTTTAGCATTGAAAAATATTTTAGGGGGTAAAATAATTTTTAATGCTGAACTTTATCTGGAGCACCACATTCATTGAGCGTGTTCTGCACGAGCCTTGTGTGTGTTGTAGGAGCAGGAGAATGCAGCGAAGCGGAAGAGTAACTCTGCGCGGCCGAAGGCGGACAACTCCGCGTGGTACAACAACTGGCGGGACGACGATGACCAGGGGGGTGGGGGGTCGTGTGGGGGCGGTGGGGGGCTTGGGCCCATGGACACCTCTGGTGCACGGTTCGTCTTCTGACGTCTATGACCATTATACATGTCTCAGTAGCAGCTTGAATTCGTGGTTCAAGTGACGCATTATGGTGCACGACTTCTGACATCGTACAGTCGTGCTGTGACCATTATGGTAGTTGCTGGCAGTAACTCCCGCAAAGTTGACAGTTTCAGAGAACTCTTTGAGATGTTGGAATTCAATTTTGTGTATTATGTAAAACAAATGATCAACTTTCAGTGTCATTAACTTGATTATATTATTTCAGAATCAATATCTCTGAGATACAATAAGGCAGAATATTTTGTACACTGGTGGTTGTTACCAAATAGTGCTGATTGAGTGGCCGATGTAGTGGCAGTGCTGCTATACCCTGTCAGCTGTTACTGACCCTTACAATACTCAAGTCGCATTTAGTTGTCTGCAGTTTCTCCCCAACAAAAACATGATTTGACCTCGCAGATAAATTTCTCGTGTTTTGATTGGTCGGCTTGATGGGTAATATTTAGAGGTTATTGCCTGGCTAGTTTGATATCAACCCATCAGCCCGAGGTAACTTGATATCAGCCTGAGACCGAAGGTTGAAGGCTGATATCAAGTTACCGAGGAATGATACCTAGGTTGACATCAAACTAGACACGTAATAACCTCTTTATTACTTAGATATCATTGTCTTAGACATTTCTGTGGCCGATGTCAAATTTTGACCGAAACCTGCTCCATTAGAATGGGTCCCGATTTTAGATTTTACCATTTGATCTGCAAAGCAGCTGTAGAATAATAAAAAAATGGGATAAACTAGCTTACAAATGGTGTTTATCCTGTCGCAGCGTCAATGTGCTGTTAAACTTGCTTTCAGTCCCACTTTCCAGATGTGTGCTCCTTTTAAACCCATCCCCCATGCGTCATTCAGACATAACTGACATCATACTTTTGATAACGTCAATCATGGTTCATACAAGAATGTCTCACATAAATTTAGGGACTTTTTTAGGGACAAATTAAGCAAATTTAGGGTCAATTCGTCTGCGAAAAAAATAATCAATTTGAATGAAAACACCACTGTTTCGTACATACCTGTTCATTAGATAGGCCAATGTCTATTTGATGAAAAGATGTTGACTGCAGTTGTTCTCTTGAACTAAAGTCTTGAATTAGATTAATTTGTTTCAAACTGTTAATTAGTGATTAAACGTCAATTAGTAGTAACAAGAACGTTCCAAAACTTTTTACAATATTTACATTTACCGTATTCTTGCGATTATAGGTCGCAAGAGTGCATAAGACGCACCCCTATTTTCAGTCCAAAATCTGGGGGAAAATGTCTACATGAGATTATAAGACGCACCCAATTTTCCTAACAAAATGAAATAAAAAAAAAATGAAAAAAAACTCGCCAAGTTGTTGTTATTTATCCCCCCACACTGTTTTTTTTTTTTTATTCGTACCTTGGACGTTTTTGTCTGTATTTTCCCTATCATAGTTTGCTATGTCCGTAATTTGCCGACTCTATGTCCGTGATTCCCCGGTCCGTATTTCACCATGTTCTAGTATCTTCAATTACACTGTGAACGCGGTAGTACACGCTTCACTATAACACGTGCTCGGTTAGTACACGGTTGTGCATTGGCTCCCGATTTTTTTGCCTATTTGTATATCAAAATCGTGTTAAATGTGTAACACACTATTGTCATAAATCGTGTTAATATATTTGCAATCATATTGCTGCCGAAAGTGGTATTACAGTGGTATTATATTGTTAATTATTGATTGCGGTATGTATTTTCACTTTTCAACACCATTTACGGAAACTATTTTCGAAATCAATATCTGCGTATAATCCAGAGTGTTTTTTTAACCCGTTCCTTTCTGAATACACATTTACGGATATGAAATTTATTAAATATTTTATTTTTATTATTTCTCACTGAAAGTATATGTTGTAACCACTCATTTGAACCGTCTCGACGAAACGGTTTAAATGGTGGTCGCGGCATATACTTCTGATTGCATAGAAGGAACATATTTAGGATTTTCCGCAAACATAAGTGTATCCTCAGCATGAAATAGGTTACTGATTGCCCCCATGATGCAAGGATGAAAGCCGCACGTTCGCCACATCTGCGGCACACATCAAAAAGCGTGTTGACCAATCAGTGCAATTTCAAAACATAGCCTAAAGGTCACACAGTTTACAGCTCGTGCTGAATGATGACATAAGATAATAGCACCTGTTGACACGGTTGGGTGTTATCGATTTTTTTCCACAAAGCAACACACAACTTTCGCCTACAGTATGTAATATTTCAAAATCAGTTGTATCTTCCGTAAATGACGCTGAAAGCAGCCTATAGCTATGACGAATTTGCATTGTCCGCTGACGTAATTAAAGAGATTGGCGAACATTGTAAACCATGTACAGACTATGCGAATCCACTGCCTGGTCTGGCCGCTAATGCAATAAGCCGGGATTTGTCGGAGATAAAGACCCAATTTACATAAACACGTTTGCCGTGTCATAAATAGAGTCTGGTTCTCGGTAGTATTGTTTCACTGGAACGCATTAGACAGGGTACCAGTTTAGTGACGAATACGAAACGGACGTCAGCAACCGCGTGTGTTGATATTTGATATGGCTTTGTGTTGTAAATCTTGACACACGGTGTGTTTGATGTCGGCCAGCTGACTTAGGCTTGCCACTTTCATCAGCATCTTGTAAACACACAGTTTCGAAACTAATGATGGAGTTTTATAACTTTCGTGGAATTGCATTATGCATATTGGGATTTACCGTTAATGGCGTTATGCAATATTTTTTCACGGCAAAATGACACCGACCGATATGGGACCGGTAAATGTTTTCAAAAGATAATTAAAATGATAGAGGCAAGATTGTGATTCGGCAGAGAAAATGTCGACCGGATCTGATCTTGGTATACACTGTTCGCCTTCGGTATAGAAAATGTGTACCGAATGTGACACATGGCCGGAACGAGTAAGGCGCGAGTAAAGGCGCGAACTGTTTAGAATACGAAATCAATATTCCAATACCGGATTTTACCCCAAAGACTAGCCGGGATTTGTCAGAGATAAAGACCCAATTCACATAAACACGTTTGCCGTGTCATAAATAGAGTCTGGTTCTCGGTAGTATTGTTTCACTGGAACGCATTAGACAGGGTACCAGTTTAGTGACGAATACGAAACGGACGTCAGCAACCGCGTGTGTTGATATTTGATATGGCTTTGTGTTGTAAATCTTGACACACGGTGTGTTTGATGTCGGCCAGCTGACTTAGGCTTGCCACTTTCATCAGCATCTTGTAAACACACAGTTTCGAAACTAATGATGGAGTTTTATAACTTTCGTGGAATTGCATTATGCATATTGGGATTTACCGTTAATGGCGTTATGCAATATTTTTTCACGGCAAAATGACACCGACCGATATGGGACCGGTAAATGTTTTCAAAAGATAATTAAAATGATAGAGGCAAGATTGTGATTCGGCAGAGAAAATGTCGACCGGATCTGATCTTGGTATACACTGTTCGCCTTCGGTATAGAAAATGTGTACCGAATGTGACACATGGCCGGAACGAGTAAGGCGCGAGTAAAGGCGCGAACTGTTTAGAATACGAAATCAATATTCCAATACCGGATTTTACCCCAAAGACTAACAACAACAACAAATATAGGAACGCATTTTATTTTTTTTATTTTTGGTCGTTTATGTCAATATTTCGGGTGGAAAAAAATGCTCATGTATCTACATGTATTTATAAGACGCAGGGGCTTTCTGGGATACAAATCTGAGTAAGAAAAATGCGTCTTATAATCGGAGGAATACGGTAACTGTGATAGCCACTGTCAAATAATGTCATAATAATTTAAATGTTTTTTAACTCCTTGAGTTTTCTCTCCACTTTCAATTCCAATTGAGCAGCCTTTACTTTGGCCTTCTCCCTCAAACAGTTTGATTTGGCAATGTAAGTAAGATCCCTTTCATTTTCTGCCTTTACAGCAAATGCATCAGCAGACGTTTAGCTTGTTTAACTTGATTTTTAAGGTCATCAATAGTATCCTCAACACACTTCCTTTTCCTCCTCTCTGAGTCAGTTTTCTTCAATTCCCTTTGTTGACCGAGATACTGCTCATATCTGTGTCTAGACTGCCCGGCATTTTTCAACAATTCTGTAGTGATTGGAACCTTCAAAACACTCCCTACTGACCTCACATAGTCGCAAATAACATGTTGTGCGACGAGCGATTGTTCTTTGAGGTTTTCAACTTCGACTTCTTTGTTGACAGAAAAGCTACGTTCAACGGCTGCTTGTCCATGTGACAGAACTAATCACATCTTCATAACATTTGTCAGTTTGCCATACTTCTCTTGAGACATGTGTAGACTAAAGAAGCCATCTAATCTGCCTACATACGGGTTGAAACTTGAAAACTTGGCAGATCCGATGGACGGAATATTGTCTATGAATGATAATCTCGTCACAGTCGTGTTCCATAATTCTGTTGCAGCTAACCAGGTGTTCAAGTGTTCTTCTGAGCTTAGATTGACATAGGTCAGCATTTGTCACCATTTGTCTTGGGTCGAGCATAGGGAATATGTCACTGGACTCTTGTCAAGAAGTTTCTTCACCAATTTCAAAATGAAATCCCTACACTGAAATCTTAACTCAACCGCCTGTCTGTCACTTATGGTCTTCTCTTTCAAGACGGCCTTCAACCCTTTCTCTGCTGAAAATCCCATGTCTATCTTGGAATGGCTTGCAAGTATGGCTTTATGGCTTTATCATCTAGGTCGATGGCAAACAATTTTGATCCGGTAGCCTCTGTCATGACCTCTTTCTTCACCACTTCTGTAGAATTTCCTTTACTATGTTGGACAAATCTGGCATCAGAAAAGGCAGCATAGGCCGGTCTGTTTGAAAGTTCCCTAGAAATTGTTGCAAGTGTAAAGCAATGTAACCTTGACTAATGGGTCTTTCAATTTTGATGATACCACCTCAAACGACTTACAGGTTGGCTTGGTCAATTCTTTTGCCTGGACTTTCTTGACATATGTAACAATGTTCTCCCATATGAGCAATGCACGTTCACACACTGGGACATTTTCCATCCAACGGTGAGACACAAATTTCAAAGGCATAGTACTAGTGCTGGTAACTTTCTGAAAGTCCTCTCTTCTGACAGGGCTATCTTTGAACAGATAGTAAAGACTTGATAACAGCGAAGATACCCCCCCCAGTCGGTACTAACGGCCCCTGCTTTGAAAGCATTGTGCACTATGTGCAATCCACATGAACCAATATTTAGTAGTGTCATATCAGTCCTTTAATATTTGCTTCTTCATGAGGTCAAAAAAATTCCAGTTGACGTTAGGTCCATCCATCGATATCTGAATCATTTCTTTACCATGAATCAGTAGATCTTTAATTCCCTTGTTGAAATGTTCTACCATATCAACTGCTGTGCCATGGCCCATAAACACCGACCGAAGGTATCGCGTTACTACTTCATCTCCAGCCCAGTATCGCACATGAAAATTCATTTGTTTCCATTGACATTTGGTGTCGAGACTTTCATCAGAGAACAACAAAGAATCCAGTTATGTGCTTTATCAATAACGAAGACAAGTGTTCAGCAATTCCAAAGACGGTGAGGTATGCAGTTTTCCTTTCTCCGCAATGAATCTTCTCTGCGATCTTACTGTCGGGAAACATGGCTTTGAATAGATGACGGACTGTTTCATTTGACTTGTAAGAATTGTGAGTAACAATGAATGGTCCATAAAACTTTTGCTTTAAGAGCATCATTTTCAAAACATAATCATTCAGACTACTGGAGACTGATGCACTACTACTCTGAGAACTGGACGCTTCAGGATGCTGATGTGCTGGTGGTACGACAAAAGCAACAAATGATTGATGCCGAGACATAGTTGCCCGTTGGTTACTTTTATGCTTATCACTTTTTTCGTGACATTTTAGAGCGCCTTCTAGGATTTTTCCGAAATTGATGTGTTTTAAACAGGTTTTGCATCTGGCCTTGTGTTTATCGTCACACTTCGCAGCCCAATTATATGTAGCTGTCCACTTCGAATTAAACACGCACTTCCCCATGCTATTAAATCTATAAATACGTTAAAATATTCAAAATAAATTGAATACGAGCCCAATTCTTCTGGGGGCTGCCATTGTTGTTCTTCATTAAAAAATTACCGCGCTGACTTTTTGCCCCACCAATTTTTTACGTACCACAGTATTTCTGCCCATTTCTGCCCATATTTATTATCCGCTCTATACCACAGCAAATTTAACGTTTGGGTTATTATTTTTACAATGTTTATCATCTATTTATTCATGTCAATGACTCTATATATCATAATTTAGGGCCTTTTAAGGGCCAGATATGCCATTTTTAGGGCCTTTTAGGGCTTCAAGCTCAAATTAGGGCCTTTTTAGGGCAGACACTCAATTTAGGGACTTTTTAGGATTGTGCGAACCACGATTGACCCATGGCATATTTGACCCAATGGCATATTACTGCTGCATATCTCAGCCACAAAACTAACAATTACTACCGTGTTCGGCTGAGATTGGAAGATCTGTCTTGAAACTATCTGTCCCGACAGCTACAGTAGAGGACGTTAAATTGTGACAAGAATAGCCCAAGGTGAGCCTGTACATACGCAGTGTAACTAAGCCCTATACTGTTGTGTTGGAGATACACTTCCTACGTCTCTAATGAAAACATCAGATTTGTTTCCGGCTGTATACACATGCTGGCTGACCGTAAATGACGTTGAATATATATACATGTTAATGATCAAATTGCACCACTTAAATCAATTAACTGCAACTGAGAAGAAATCACATTTCATAGACATATAGCGCGGCTCAACCTTTGATCGTAATGGGATGCGGAGGTGTGAAAATTAGCCAAACACAAACTTCAACAAAAGTTTTGAGCCATTGTATAGCAAAATATGGCGAGAAATACGTCTGCGAGACTTGAAAAATGTTTCAAGGGATCACACTTTTCGAGGAGTTGCATTTTGAGCTATAACATTTAAAATACATTAAACATATAGGGAAAATGATCAGGACCACGGTACTATTTCGAGCGAGCCTTGCATTACAAGGCATAGCATTTTGAGGTATTACGATTTCACTGTTCTATTTTTTTTCGATGTAAATGTTCCGCTCTGATTTTGTGATTTTCCTCCCAATGCAGCAGGTTAAATGCAGGATCAAACTCAGGTTATTCTAATTTCAGGGCTGAATATATTTTTTGCTGTAAATATTCAGTTCTGATTTTGGAATTTTCCACCCATCTATACACGTATATATGAGATTTGACCCAGTTGGCCCGGCCTTAAATGACCTTAGCTGTTGATAGGCCGTTCAACACCAATAAATCAAATTAAATCCACATTTGCTTACAAATTTCATCAACTTCCGACAGAATTTACAGAAAATATCACACATCTTGCTGGTCAAGAATTATTAAGAAATGTTCCATTGACTACATGGGAATGTGTCTCAGTTTGACTACAAATATACAGACTGGTTCTGCCGTGGTTATTTATTTAATGGTGTTTAATGTCCTGTCAATAGCTAAGGTCCTTTTAGGCCAGGTTAATTGGGGATCCCAAAATCATAACAGAATATTTATAGCAAAAAGTATATTCTGTCCTGAAATTAGAATTACCTGACCTGGTGTCGGGTACTAACCATTCTACCCCAAAGTCATTTGGCCCCACTCCCGAAAAGTAAAACGATCAGTACTAATGTTACTACATCTACGTTCACAATGGGTATAACCAGGTTCAGCTCTCGAGTAACAAGGAAGCTGCTGGCTAAACCAGGTAGACCGGATTGCGGGAAGGATGAATTCAAGCCCAACCAATCACCTACTTGCCGTGGTTATACAAGATAACCTCATTTGGGGCGTCTAGTAGTTAGCACGCACACTCCCTCGTTTTTTTTTTTACATATTCAAAACCGGTATCTATACTTTATACATAAAATATGCATAATATACAGATTGTCATAATCAGTGTGCAGCCCGAGACACCAGTATGTGGCTGTGACTGGAGAAATGGGGCTTATGGCCATCTTGTAGACCAGTGTAGATCCAGATCAGCCTGTGCATCAACGCAGTCTGATCAACATCTGCACTGTTCGCCATTCCATCAAAGAGGAATGGGTTGTGGTCTAGGGTTTAGAACACCGGACTCCGAATCCGGAGGTTGTGGGTTCAAACCCCGCCTTAGGCATCAAAAATACTTTCATAGTATTTCCATCCCTCAAAGAAACACCTGTCATGCTGCTGCTAGCAAGTAGTATAGATCATTATCTGGCTACATGAGTGCTATTTGATCAGGAGCAACACTGGTCACAAATCCCACAAGCCTCATTTCTCCAGTCACAGACACATTTCTGTTGAAGAATATCACCATGACGACATGTGATGCGTTATAACCAAATTGGCTCATTGGCAGATCAGCATGCACATCTTGTCGTCTGATCAGTTTGCACACTACATCCCAGGAGTAATATTGATGTTTAACCCTTTCACCCCTGAATAACTGCAATGGATTTTATCAACTAATGATTTTCAGACTACCGGTAGTCCATTTTTGTCGCGCCCGCTTGTGGACAGCGCGATATAGTTGGCACATTGGCGTACGTCTGTGCATCCGGGTTAAAGTATTTGGGTTAATGTTTTTCGGTATACTATCAAAGCTGCGGAGAGCGCTACATGCGGGCCGCGGCCATCTCGTTCTCTAAAACATGAAATATTTACTTACAAAGAGCAGATGCTGTTGAGACGGCTCGTCACAAGCCGGCTTATCTACATCCATACTGTTTGCAAACACCGCAATAGAGGGCTGTAGTGTTGTATGTGTTAAAGTAATAGGTCATAGATAGATACACTCGACTTCAATGATAATTTCTTCATAAGAGTGATGTGATATATGAATATAACATAAAATAAAATTATGTGAATATCGTCTTGTTAATGTATATATGGAGTCCATTCTCCTGGCTTTTCTACATGTGATTAGCTACATTATATCAGAAGTTCTACTTCACATTTTGAGTTCTTTTTCAAACAGCAGAACAGGTAAAACTGGCTGATGGCTGGAACACACAAAGATGACCGACTTGGCCACTCCATGTAGCATATAGGCTACAGTAACAAGGCAGTATTCACATATATGTAAAACATTATATTCTATCACACTTACGAAGCAATTATCTTTTAATCATGCGATGATCAGGTATAGAACGGGTTGTTAAAAGTGATATTGTGCTTAAGGAGACATTACAATGCCAAAACAGGGTGCAATTGCGATTGGGTTAAAACAGTTATCACTATGCCTGGAACAATTTCCAAATTGGCCGAATCCTATCATTTTAGTAAACATATCCGAGACTCTAATTCTCAAAACTTGACTCAGCAAAATAAATGTATGAAACAACCATTTTCTTACCTGTTCTGTATTATTTTCATCATACATTTTGCTGTCCGTGTGACTTGCATTGAGCAGAATAAGTTCTAGTTACAGGCAACAGAAATTTTGTTTAAATGCTGTAATATTATTAAAGGTACATGCCCACTCAGTAGGCGCAAAATGTTCTTTATATCAGACATCATCCGAGACATTTTCTGGCAAAATAAACATTCATTCACCATTACCCCACTGGTGGAATAGGGATACAATTATAGTTATTTAATTCCTATAAAGAACATTTTGTGCCTACTGAGTGGGCATGTACCTTTAATGACAAATACGTTTCCAAAGTCGCTCCTAATTACCAAAATAGTACAAAACGTCTGAATATGAGGTTACCTGATCTCATAATCATTGTGGGCTTTGTGATGTAATGAAAGCAATACTACCTTCAAGTTGTGATGTTATGTTCTCATATGGATCTGGTCTGAAACTTTCTGGTATACTATCAGGCTGTCCGTTATCTATAAATTCTTATAAATTTGGCAATCCCTATATTTTCCCAAAATCCCAATATTTTTAAAAAATCAGTAACTTATTTTTGTAAAATGGTAAAATTCAAGTCCGATATTCAACTTACTGGTTTGTTTCTAAATACAGTGCAAAGTTAGAGATGCATTTGACTAAATTATGATCGTGTTTACTTTGTTCCTATATCAGTTGTGCTGCTTTGGATGTTTGGATCAGTTTTTATCTCATTGCAAGATTAGTAATTCTGTATTTTCAGCAAATATTTCTGAAGTTTGCCATCTTGAGTTTACTGGTAGCTGATTGAGATGATGTAACTTTGTGTTTTAATTCTGTAAGTTGTCTTTGTAACCTAGTAACAGGAAACATTTCTTTTTTTCCTGAAAGGTCCGTCCTGAGCATGACATTAAACTGCTCCTCGTCGATGAAGTATTAAAACATTGTAACTACACATGTGTTGCTTAAGCATTTTTTGCTATCTCCTATGTTTCAGTTTTCCTAGTCTACTTGTGTTAAAAGATTGTATCGCTTAGCTGTTTTGAGTAAAATAAAATAAATAAATTAGACAATGGTTAAATGTCATGTGACAAATACTCGTAAAGCAATTTGTTGTTAAAAATCATTGTATCTTTTTAGCTCACCTGAGCGAAGCTCATGTGAGCTATTGTTACCGCAATGTGTCCGTCCGTCGTCCATGAACATATTCAAACGACTTCTCCTCGGTAACCATTGGGCCTATAGTCACCAAACTTCATAGTCATGGTCCTTAGGTAGGGGGATTACAAAATTGTTAAAATGACGTCATTACGTAATCCAAGATGGCCGCCGTCTAAAAATAGCAGAAATTCTTCAAAAATCTTCTTCTCAAGAACTGCCAACCGGATTTCGACAAAACTTGGTAGGAATGATCGATGTACAATGCTCTTTCAAAGTTGTTAAAATGGTGACCCTGGGGCCAAAAATGGGCGTGGACTGTGGGGTCAAATTGGGGTCAAATTTTATTTTTGACCGAATATGGTCATGTCATATATCAAATTGAAGGTGTCAACGAGGCGATCATTCTGGTGCATTTGTTGTCGAAATCGGATGGTTTTGTCATCCAAGATGGCCGCCGAAAGGTCAAAAGGTTGTTCTTTTATCAGAGATTTCAAAATTCTTCTTCACATGAAACGCTTGGCTCATGGTAGCCAAACTTAAAATTTATGGTCCATGGGTGAAGCCTTTTCAGATTTGTTAAAATGGAGGTCATCACTAATCCAAGATGGCCACCATCTAAAAATAGCATAAATTCTTAAAAAATCTTCTCATGAACCGCTGGCCGGATTTCGACGAAACTTGATAGGAATGATCGATGTACAATGCTCTCTTTCAAAGTTGTTAAAATGGTGACCCCGGGCTCAAAAATGGGCGTGGCCCGTGGGGCCAAATTTGGGTCAAATTTTATTTTTGACCGAATATGGTCATGTTATATATCAAATCGAAGGTATCAATGAGGCGATCGCTCTGGTGCATTTTTTGTCGAAATCGGATGGTTATGTCATTAAAGATGGCCGCCGAAAGGTCAAAAGGTTGTTCTTTTATTAGAGATATCAAAATTCTTCTTCACATGAACCGCTTGGGCCATGGTGGCCAAACTTAAAAGTTATGGTCCATGGGTGAAGCCGGTACTATACAAAGCCGTGTATATAGAATATTACACAGTATGCACCCAGTTGTATACATTAGCCAGGGTACATATGCCGTTAAACACCAATCAATCAATCTGAAATAAAATATGATAATTTCCATAAATGAGGTCACAAGAAATGAGGTTAGAAGTTGAACAAAATTCGGAGCACTGCAATTTTTGTCAACTTCGTTCACTTACAAAAGATATCAAAGGTCTTTGAAATCAATTTCGGCAAATTCTTATGACAAGGCAGTGTCTTGTACACCGGCCCGATTATTATAATATACGTAAAATAGTTACGGGAAGTAACTCTACAAAATACAGAGTTACTGTGCCATACATGGGTTTCCCCTGCAGAGTAGCGAATCCGATCTGATTCATACTTTAGCTGTTAATTGTATCCCCCAGACTCCGTCGGGGGATACTATGGATTTGACAGCGGGCCGCGTCCGCGTCCGCCGCACACTTCTTGTCCGGAGCATAACTCGAACACCCTTTGGAATATTTTCATGAAACTTCACACATGCATAGACCACGACCCGTAGGTGTGTCACGCACAAGAATGACAACTCTTGCATAGGTAATTTTTTAGTTATCTCCATTTTTTGTTTCGCGCACTGATTGACCATAACTCGACCACCCTTTGGAATATTTTTATGAAACTTCACACATTCAATTAGACCACGAACCGAAGGTGTGTTGTGCACAAGAATGACAACTCTTGCATAGCTAATTTTTGAGTTATCTCCCTTTTTTGTTTCTCGCACTGATTTCGTATCCGGAGCATAACTCCACCACCCTTTGGAATATTTTCATGAAACTTCACACATGCATACACCACGACCCGAAGGTGTGTCACGCACAAGAATGACAACTCTTGCATAGCTAATTTTTTAGTTATCTCCCTTTTTTGTTTCGCGCACTGATTGACCATAACTCGACCACCCTTTGGAATATTTTTATGAAACTTCACACATTCAATTAGACCACGAACCGAAGGTGTGTCGTGCACAAGAATGACAACTCTTGCATAGCTAATTATTTAATTATCTCCCTTTTTTGTTTTCGCGCACTGATTTCCTGTCCGGAGCATAACTCGACCACCCTTTGGAATATTTTCATGAAACTTCACACATGCATAGACCACGACCCGGAGGTGTGTCGCGCACAATAATGACAACTCTTGCGTAGCTAATTTTTGAGTTATCTCCCTTTTTTGTTTTGTGCACTCTACAAACTGGACAATAATGCATGAAGACCCGTTTTCTCGTTTGCTCTGTACACCTTTTCTCGTGTGCTCTGTACACCTTACCTGTAGAGAGAACAATAGAGACTGGGAGAACCATTCACCTGTGCATGTCCTAGCATGTGCTAGCATGTGCAAATGTCCAGTCTTGACCACTCTTGACCACAGGTAATTTATACAGGTAAATTACTACATTGGATATTACATTTCCGTAAACTGTGTTGAAAATATTGTGGCATTATGTGGACCTGTGCAGATATATGTAGATAAATATAGGACTATTAAAAAAAATATTCTGGGCTCCAGTAGCAAGCATTATTATTTTTAATTTTTAAACTTTTTTTTTCCATTTTTTTTTTTTTTCAAATTCTTTTTAAATTTTTGTCTAGTAGCAGAAGGTCGTAAGTGCTATATATACAGACTATTATCATATAATACAACAATTATTGACTAGTGAGCCATAGAATATAATCTGATATTCTATGGCTCACTAGTCAATAATTGTATAATATGTTCGGGCCAGTGAAAATTGCTTTCGGGCCCAGGCTCGAGGTCAAGGCTGGACAAGGCGAGGCATTTGATTCCGCGGAATTCTTGTTTACTTATCTCCCTTTGTTGTTTCGTGCTCTGATTTTGTATCCAAAGCATAACTCGAACACCCTTTGGAATATTTTTATGCCCCACCACGATAGTGGAGGGGGCATTTAGTGTTACCCTTTTCCGTCCGTCCATCCGCACACACGAATGGGTACTTGTTGTAAGCGTACGGGGTTCTTATTGGGTAGGGTTAGGATAGTTTTGGGTACTCTTGTTGGGTATTTTTATAGAGTAAAAACCCAACAAGTATTCATTCGTAGGAACGTGCGTCCCGTCCTCCCGTCGTCCCGTCCGTCCGTCACAAAACTTTAACACTCGGGTAAATGTCTCATAATTTCTTCATCCTTCGACCGATCTCCTTCATATTTCATATACACATTGCTCTAATGGTCCTCTACCGCCATGTGCCAAATCCACGTTCGTCCTGCCCCCGCCAAGCTCAGGGTTCAGATCACATACTTAGTACTTCAAAAACTTTAACGCTCGGGTAAATATCTTATAATTTCTGTTTTCTTTCACGGATCAGCTTCATATTTCACATATGCATTGCTCTAATAGTCCTCTACCGCCCTGTGCCAAATCCACATTCGTCCTGCCCCCGCCAAGCCCAGGGTCAAGGTCACATACTTGGTGCTTCAAAAACTTTAACGCTCAGGTAAAAGAAAATTTTGACTTGGAATTTGGCCTCATTTATTATCAAAGCGATATGTGGGGCATCCGTGTTCTATGAACACATTTTCTAGTTTATTAAACTGCACACATGCATAGAAGACGACCCAAAGGTGTGTCGCACGTAAGAACGACAACTCTTGCGTCGTTAATTTCTTAGTTATCTCCCTTTGTTGTTTCGTGCACTGATTTTGTATCCGGAGCATAACTCGAACACCCTTTGGAATATTTTCATGAAACTTCACACATGCATAGACCACGACCCTAAAGGTGTGTCACGCAAGAATGACAACTCTTGCATCATTATTTTTTTAGTTATCTCCCTTTGTTTTTCCGTCACTGATTTTGTCTCCGGAGCATAACTCGAACACCCTTTTTCAAACTACTTGTGTATCTGGGGAGGGGGATACACATGCGCTTGTCGACAAGCGTCCATTTCTAATTGTGACATATTTTTCAATTGAAAGAAATGTCAGTATTGTAAAAGTAAAACAAACTAGTAATTCTGAAATAAATCTTATCATTCGACATTGTAGTACGACTGGGAAAGTAAATTTTGCCTTTCCAGTAATTGAACACCAACATAAATTTTACATTCAGATTTTGGTTGCCACGAACTGGGTTATTTTTAGATTCTAGAATAAATTTACACAACATGCAATCTACATCTGTAAATTTATGACAGAACTATTGAAATATGTTCATTTCATAATACTGACATTCATTTCTGTGGAATAAGTATAGAAAATGTACCATAATGAACAACTAAAGTGTGAATCAGGAAACCTATGTATTGTGCCGTAACTCTGAGGTACGGATGATACAGGAGTATCCTGTACTTCCCGCAACTATACATATACACACATGTATTATAAAACATTGTTATTTATTGTTATGAATAAATCAGAAAATATATTTTAAATAAACAAAACATTGGTAATGTTTGTCATGTTTATTATCTGTTGATCATCCAGGTTTGTAGTTACATGTGTACATGTATATCACCAGGGTGTTTGACCAAACTGTCACAAGTATATGGCCCTAAACTGTTCATGGATAAAACGTTTAAAGGGTAAACAGAGTCAGTTAAAACTTGCATACAATAAGGAACTAAATAAATATATATGCTATTTAAAAGCAATTTAAACTAGAGGGTTGCTTTTTAGACAAAAAGATATGTCTTCCATTACACCAACACTGCATGTTATCAGGACTTGGAAAATTTAAGACAACCAGTATTCGTAGAGTTCTGGTCCTCGACTTAGTGAAAAGTGGCGATTTTCAACTCGTGTCCCACATAACTGAAAAGATATTTGAGCTAGTCATGAAACCTTATAGGAATATTTGTCATCATGTGAAGTTACGCACCTGGGGTTTTAGATGCAGGTTCATCCAGTATGAACAGAGTTATGGCCCTTGACTTAGTGAAAATTGGTGATTTTCAACTTGTGTCGCACATATTAAACTGAAAATCTATTTAAGCTACAGTCATGAAACATTATAGGAATGTTTATGAACATGTGGAATTGTGCATTCCACATGGTTTTTTTTGTTGAAAAAAATCCAGGCTATTGGATTGGCGAAAGCCGGGCGGGCGGGCTGGCGGCGTCCACAATCAATGTTAAGTTTTCGTGTTCGAGTCCATTTCTTTGTTACTGTACCACATAGGACCAACAAACTTTCACAGCTTCATAACCAAGGGGTGCCCACCAGGTTACTATCCAACAGGTTACCTTTTTTTTTACCTTGACCTATTATTTCTACGTAATTTACATTTTCAACGTTAACTTTTTAACGTACGTCTGGTTAAAGTTTTTTGGTTAAAGTTTTTTGTTATACTATATCTCTGCAACTGCTTCGCCCATTACCTTGTAACTTCACATGGGTGTTTATGATCATCCATATTTTCATTCTACCCCCCAACCGTGCGGCCCCTGTGCCCAATGTCAAGGTCAAAATTACTATGATTTTTTTTGTTAAAGTTTTTTCGTGTACTATATCTCTGCAACTGCTTCACCCATTACCTTGATACTTCACATGGGTGTTTAGGGATACGGACATAATCCCCCCCGGACATAATCCCCCCCGGACATAATCCCCCCTCATGTTTTTAGCTCACCTGAGCGAAGCTCATGTGAGCTATTGTTACCGCAATGTGTCCGTCGTCCGTCGTCGTCCGTGAACATTTTCAAACGTCTTCTCCTCGGTAACCATTGGGCCTATGGTCACCAAACTTCATGGTCATGGTCCTTAGGTAGGGGGATTACAAAATTGTTAAAATGACGTCATTACGTAATCCAAGATGGCCGCCGTCTAAAAATAGCACAAATTCTTAAAAAATCTTCTCAAGAACTGCCAACCGGATATCAAATTGAAGGTATCAATGAGGCGATCACTCTGGTGCATTTTTTGTTGAAATCGGATTGTTATGTCATCCAAGATGGCCGCCGAAAGGTCAAAAGGTCGTTCTTTTATTAGAGATTTCAAAATTCTTCTTCACATGAACCGCTTGGCCCATGGTAGCCAAACTTAAAAGTTATAGTCCATGGGTGAAGCCTTTTCAGATTTGTTAAAATGGAGGTCATCGCTAATCCAAGATGGCTGCCGTCTAAAAATAGCATAAATTCTTAAAAAATCTTCTCATGAACCGCTAGCCGGATTTCGACGAAACTTGGTAGGAATGATCAAACTTGTTAAAATGGTGACCCCGGGGTCAAAAATGGGCGTGGCCCGTGGGGTCCAATTTTATTTTTGACCGAATATGGTCATGTTATATATCAAATCGAAGGTATCAATGAGGCGATCACTCTGGTACATTTTTTGTCCAAATCGGATTGTTATGTCATCCAAGATGGCCACCGAAATGTCAAAAGGTCGTTCTTTTATTAGAGATTTCAAAATTCTTCTTCACATGAACCGCTTGGCCCATGGTAGCCAAACTTAAAAGTTATAGTCCATGGGTGAAGCCTTTTCAGATTTGTTAAAATGGAGGTCATCGCTAATCCAAGATGGCCGCCGTCTAAAAATAGCATAAATTCTTAAAAAATCTTCTTCTCATGAACCGCTAGCCGGATTTCGACGAAACTTGGTAGGAATGATCGATGTACATTGCTCTTTGAAAGTTGTTAAAATGGTGACCCGGGGTCAAAAATGGGCATGGCCCGTGGGGTCAAATTGGGGTCAAATTTTATTTTTGACTGAATATGGTCATGTCATATATCAAATTGAAGGTATCAATGAGGCGATCACTCTGGTGCAATATTTGTCGGAATCGGATGATTATGTCATCCATGATGGCCACCAAAAGGTCCATTTATTCAAGATTTTTAACGTCTTTTTCTCAGGAACCACATGGCCGATGCTGGGTGAAGCATTTTCAGATTTTGTAATCATGGCCATCATGGCCCTCTTGTTTGACACAGGAGGACAAACGCCCCCCCCCCCCCCCCCCCCCCCCCCCCCCCCCCCCCCACCCCCCCCCCCCCCCCCCCCCCCCCCCCCCCCCCCCCCCCCCCCCCCCCCCCCCCCCCCCCCCCCCCCCCCCCCCCCCCGTGGAAATGCGGCCTAGGACATAATCCCCCCCGTCCGCAAAAACATATGTAAATATGCGAGAGTGATTATGTAAATCCTGTATTTTAACATGATTGACGAATGAACTCTATATAATAAATAACAAATCAGGTATCGAGTATCTTTATTTTACGGTCACTTTGATCTTAATTGTTTGAATCATTGATTTCTTGATGCTATTGCGGTAATTATTGGAAGTATATGTGCTTTGGTTAATATTGTGCTGAATTATTAATGTGAACAGTATTCATTTGCTTGTGATGAAATGTGAGATTATGGTTAGCTGTTTCTCTTGGATAAATCCTTATTATAGAACATAACTATTGAAGTATATGTGCTTTGGTTAATAGTGTGCTGAATTATTAATGTGCTTGTGCCAATAAAGATACTCGACACCTGATTTGTTATTTATTATATAGAGTCAATCATGTTAAAATACAGAATTTACATAATCACTCTCGCATATTTACATATGTTTTTGCGGATGGGGGGGGGATTATGTCCTGGGCCGCATTTCCACGGGGGGGGATTATGTCCTACCTGTGATTTTGGACAGGGGTGGATTATGTCCTACCTGCATTTTAGATGGGGGGATTTTGTCCTGTCAAATTACTTTGATTTTTGTGTGTACTATATCTCTGCAATTGCTTCACCCATTACCTTGATACTTCACATTTTTATCATTATTGTCGCGCCCGCTTGCGGAAAGCGTGATATAGACGGCATTTTGGCATACGTCCGTCCGTCCGTCCATCCGTCCGTCCGTCCGTGTGTCCGGTTAAAGTTTTTCCATCTACTATATCTTTTTTTTTAGTGTCCATGCCTCGCCCCAAGGCGCGACATGCAGGCCACGGCCATCTAGTCTACAAAAAGTGGGTGTAATTGTTATCCAAGTGTCTATGCTTGGAAAAAACCTGGCCTTTGTGGCTTTACCTCGTTTCTTGTTAACTTGTGTCGCCGGTAACGCAAAAAGATTTGAGTTACAGACATGAAACTATATAGGAATGTTAATCAGCATGTGTAGTTGTGCACCTGGGGTTTTGTTTGCGGAATCATCCAGTAAGGATGGAGTTATGACCCTTGACTTAGAGAAAATTGGCAATTTTGTCCATCACAAATTTGTGTCGCGTGTATTTCCAAAAGTGTTTGAGTTAAGAGTTGCGAAATTTTACAGGAATGTTTGTCACTATGTGCAGTTGTGCACCTGTTTTTTTTAATGCGGAGTCATCTAGTATTGGCAGATTTAAGGCCATTGACAAGTGAAAATTGCATATGGTGTCTCTTTTTATTTTATTATCTCCCAATATACAGCTAACTTACGCAGAAAAACAAGGTGGCTACATATATGCTGTTGTTGCCTTAATTTCTAATTTTCCAAGTCCAGATAGCATACAGTGTTGGTGTGGGGGTGGGGGGAAGACATATGTTTTTGTCTGAAAAACAACCTTCTAGTTTTTATACAAATCGGCACATTTATAAATTTTAAATGGACGACTTGTACTGGGACATATGAAATTAAACAACAATGTGACTGATATATTTCTATCACTCATCACAATATCAGTATTATAATGGCTTTTTTTAACTTTATTTATTTATTTTACAACGATTACAAACAAGCGCGAGAAAGTTTCTCCAGTCACAAATCTTGATCTAGCCTGGCCATCAATGCCATAAGCCCCATTTCTGCAGTCACAGATCAGGGGTTTGACTAGATACAAATGTCATAAGCCCAATCAATTTCTGAGCTCACCACAGATGCCGTTAGCCCCATTTCTCCCATCACATATTGGATTCCATCAGGTTTGTGATCGTTGACCTGGGAGAAAAATGTCTTCCATGCTTACCGTATTCTGCCGAGTATTGGTCGCAATCATACATAAGTCGCACCCCTATTTTCACACCAAAATCTGGGGGAAAATGTCTACATAGGGCTAAAAGACACTCAATTTTCTAAAAAAAATCGCAGAGTTGTAGTTGTTGTTTATAAATACTACCAGGCGCTGTTTTTTGGTCACTCACAAGCTTCGTACCCTGGACGTTTCGGACCAATACAATTAATCGCCAAGTTGTTGTTGTTGTTATTTAATAATAATTCCCCGCGCTGTTTTTTATTTATTTTTCGTGCCCTGGAAGTTTCGAACCAATTCATGTAATCAAGTAATACAAACAATATGGCAATAATTGTAATGGTTTTCTATCAGTATTTCTGTTTTCTATCATAAATAATTGAGTATTTAACCCTACTGTCAGTTTTAGAACATCTTCTCAATGTCAACACCTAATCAGAATATGACTCAATTATTGCGACAGGTTCTCAATACGAAAACAAATCTGACCACTTCACACGAGAAATGGCTTGTGCCGAAAGTTTAGTAATTGACGTTTGACACGACTGAGATTAAAGATGGCAATTAGGCAGTTCTCAGTTTCTCACCTTTCAAAATAACTGGCAAACACCGCAAATTACACATTGTCTGTCAACACATGGGAAACCCTTATTGTCTATAATCGAAGCCCACTGTACATATTGTAGACACAGATCAGCTTGTAAATCAATGTGCATTCCCAATAATAAATGTATAGACCATTAACTCGGAAATTCAGTCAATTACGTGTCCCCGATACAGGGCCGTAATGAATATGGGGCGAACTGGTTAGGGTACGAACATGACATTTTAAAAATAGGCTAAATCAGCAAATTTGGTATACTGGATCTGATCTTGGTATACTGTTCGCCTTCGGTATAGAAAATGTGTACCGAATGTGACAACGAGTAAGGCGTGAGTAAGGCGCGAACTGTTTAGAATACGAATCCATATTTCCAATACCGGATGTTACCCCAAAGACTAACAACAACAACAACAACAACAAATATAGGAACGCATTTATTTTTTGGATTTTTGGTCGTTTACCGGTATGTCAATATTTCGGCTGGAAAAAAATGCTCATGTATCTAAATGTATTTATAAGACGCAGGGGCTTTCTGGGATACAAATCTGAGTAAAACAAGAGGGCCATGATGGCCCTAATTCACTCACCTGACTATGAACACCAGAGGAGAATGTGACATTGAGTTCATGTTTTAAAAAAGTTGTGCTATTTTTAGATGGCGGTCATCCTGAATTAAGCGATTTTACCAATTCTGAAAATGCTTCACTCAAGGATCTTAACTTACTATGAAGTTTGGCCAGCATCGGCCATGTGGTTCCTGAGAAAAAGACTTTCAAAATCTCGAATAAATGGACCTTTTGGAGGCCATCATGGATGACTTAATAATCCGATTCTGACAAATATTGCACCAGAGCAATCGCCTCATCGATACCTTCAATTTGATATATGACATGAGCATATTTGGTCAAAAATAAAATTTGACCCCAAGGGCCACGCCCATTTTTGACCTTTGAAAGAGCATTCTACGTCGATCATTCCTACCAAGTTTCGTCGAAATCCGGCTGGCGGTTCATGAGAAGAAGATTTTTTAAGAATTTGTGCTATTTTTAGACGGTGGCCATCTTGGATTACGTAATGACGTCATTTTAACAATTTTGTAATCCCCCTACCTAAAGACCATGACCATGAAGTTTGGTGACTATAAGCCCAATGGTTACCGAGGAGAAGATGTTTGAAAATGTTCACGGATGACGACGGACACATTGCAGTAACAATAGCTCACATGAGCTTCGCTCAGGTGAGCTAAAAAATGCGACTTATAATCGGCAGAATACGGTAGTCATAATTATGAGAGCACGAGATAATCATCGACCATGGTGATCAGACCTGCGACGTGAACGGGTTATCAGCCTTGGACAGGTCGAGATCGACGTACTGGTTTCGGAACGTTCCTTTCTGCAGCAGCTGTAACTTGATGACGGGTGTGGTTGTCTTCTCGTCCCGTCCATGTCCGGGGTGGGCGGGAGTGGTGGAGTGGCCACAGACAGGCGGATCATGCAGCCCTTCTCGATGAGCTGACGCTCGTGGGCCATGGCCAGCTGGGAGACGACGCGCCGCTCCACCTGGGGCCGAAGAGCATTAGGGTTCAGACCGGAAAAAATTAAGCCAAAGCTGATTTTTTCAGAAAATGATCAAAATATCATTAGTAATAACATATCATGGCATTTCTAAGTAATTTGACCTTGACCTCGGTCATGAAGGCCGCATGAGTGTGGTATGGAATCAAAATATGGATTATGATAAGGAAGTATATAAAGTTTAAGGTCAATCTGACCTACCGTTACAGAGATAATGGGTACCCAAACGATTTTAAAGCGGATGGACGAACGGACGGATGGACGGAAAGAAGGAAGGATGGACAGAATTACGAAAACTATATACCCTCAACATACCTCATATGCCGGGGGGTATATAAAGACACTAACGTAATATTCTATTTATCATTTGTTTATACCGTATTGGATAGCCTTCTGTACGACGCTTATTTTGCGAGTTACCCCTACCCAGAGTAGAACTTTATGAAATGCATCTATCTTTATGTGAAATTCATCGTAGAAACCGAATCCGCGTGTTAAATTTGCGTAAACCGCGGCCGAATGCCGTAATTTTGGACATTTCCATACTAACCATAAATTCTATTTGAAAAAGTTTATTGTCTATACAATTTGACAAAATGTTAGTAACAGTTGTTGCAGTGATTACTGTCAATCAACGTGTGGTAATATGATTTTTTTTATTAATAGGATACACGTATACATCACTTGGCATTATATTTACATGTACATTTTAGAAATTATACAAAATGGTAACTATAGCAACCGATATTCTAACAAATTAACAACAATTACCTTGAGCAGCATTCTGTACTAAGTTTATTTTGTGATTTACCCCACACCCAGAGTAGAACATTATTAAATGCATCTATCTTTATGTAAAATTCATTGTAGAAACCGAATCCGCGTGTTAAAATTGCGTAAATCGCGGCAGAATGCCGTAATGTTGGACATTTTCATGGTAACCGTGAATTCTCTGAGGAAAAAATACAGACAAAATGTGGACAGTTGTTGCGCTGATTACTGTTAAGAAACTTGTGAAATAGGATGCACATATATTTGACTCGGGCTTATATTTATCTGTTAATGTCACAAATTACACAAAATTACACAACCGATATTGTAACCAATCAGCAAAAATTTGCTAATTAATAATGCTTCCAGGTCGTTCTTTTAACATATAGACCCTGGGCGTACCGGCATAAAACAGGGTTTTTAGCATAAACAAGATGGCCGCCAATGAAAAAGTACTTTACTACATGTAGGGGCATATCGTGTTGTGGAAGCAGTTTTAAAAGCACAAATACCCATAAACTTCGGGCATTTAATACAGCATAGACGACTAAATGTTTATCAATCCATTTTATTAGGAATATGTTTAGCATATTGGTATTAATAATAATACGCAACAAAAACATAACATTTGTGGTATAAAGGTGTAATATTGCATATACAACATGGCCGACCTTTTGAAATGCATATCCAGTTTCTGGGATATTTATATGCAACGTCGTTGTTTCAGCAGTCACAGAATGAATAATGCAAACGCAATTCTGATATGTGATAAATGACATGTTATACAATGCCATTTCAAGATAACAAGAGAAGTGTGTAAATCCAAAATGGCCACCTTTTTTATACAAATTTCGTAAACTATACTTATAACTTTGATATCAATGTCGGTGCCACATACACGTTCAAAACTGCAAAGATCACACGCATTTTATACACATTCGTTAATCTACAGCTTAGTAAAAGCATGAAAAGGAACATACACATATTAATTTGCATATTTAAGATATCCATCACTGTAAAATTGGAACAGCAATTTCTGGAATTCTGTTCACGTATTACACAACATATCAGACAATAGCAAATAGCAAACCGATCAGCTTCGATGATTAAACCATTGGCATGCAGAAGTTTCTCAATACTAGTTTGAGGTAAATAGGATTTGCATACTTTCAAGATGGCCGCCATTTCGTACAATATATGTAGCAATTAAACTAAACCCCAATATACATTATATCGGTAGCAGCTGAATAAAATGATAATTCTGTATTTTTATCTGTTTTAGTACGACTAGAAGCCATAATACATACCTGTTTTACATTTACAATACAGTGTACTTTGTGCTTATCATAGGATTTTGGGATTGTACAGGTGTTTGTTTGATGAAAAGTGTAATATCCTCTACCAACGCTCATTAGTAATAATATATCTGTCGTAAGATTGGACATATTGTATCAGGTGTTATTCCATTTTGTAGTTTGTCTCATGCATTACAATGCACGGCAAACTGTGCAAGAAGAAATGACTATATAAGTAACAAAATGAACACAATTCATATGACAAAATCAAATTTAAGCAATATTATGTAATACATGTATAGCCAATAAATATAACATACTTGCCCTTCAGCGACAATTTAATCTATACGCGAAATTACGGCCAAATAAGAATAAACGAAAGTTAGAATTGTCGACATTACACTACTGTTGTGCACTGTTCTGTTGTTACCACTTTGTGTACGTAAACATGTAATATAGATGACAGTCCATGCAACTAACATTTGATATGAATATCATGAGTATATGAGGCTGACATACCTGTTTGAACACGTAGCGAACATTAGATCACTTCATTCATTTAATAGTTTGTCCTTACTCATTGCTTACTTTATGTTGATTACTGACCTCGGGGAAACATGACGGCAAAGCAAGCAAGAGGGTTATCATGTGTGTTTTGATCAGTAACATTACAAACAATGTCAAGATACCCACGACTATCGCCAAACACGACAATCAAAATAACGTATACTAAGCGATTCACGTTCTATTTCTAGCTGATTGCATCAGTGTTTATTTGTGGGACCGTGTACCGCTAATCATGGAATCCATTTTAGTGCCCATTCAATACTTACCATAACCTACCTGCGTGTATTTGGTACATTATCCTTATTTTGCAGGCCAGGAAGTGGTGTTCGGTCTATCCGATGTATTATTTTCTATTTCTCATGCACATGCATGCTTAACTGAACATAAGTGGATCAATATATGTCTTAGTTTTAGTGCAGATGGGCCATTAATAATTGCAACCCAATACAGAACGGATATGCCATTCGCTCATGTAGCACATTCATTGACACAAGAGCTCCGCGGAGCAAAATGTCCCGCTTGGCGCAGTTTGATAGTATATATGGAGCTTGTAATAACCTTGGGGTTATAGTGAGCACCATGGGCTTTCTGTAGAATGATGTGGGATGTTGTTACAAATGCATGTATGGAATATTAAAGCATAAACTCAGCGTTAACTTTTCCAAACACGTAAATTTCTAAGTCAGTGACCTTGACCTTTGGGGTTAGCGGGCACCATGGGCTTTCTGTAGAATCATGCGGGATGTTGCTACACATGCATGTATGGAATATTAAAGCATAAACTGAGCGTTAATTTTTCCAAACACGTAAATTTCTAAGTCAGTGACCTTGACCTTTGGGGTTAGCGGGCACCATGGGCTTTCTGTAGAATGATGGGCTTTCTGTAGAATGATGCGGGATGTTGTTACAAATGCATGTATGGAATATTAAAGCATAAACTGAGCGTTAATTTTTCCAAACACGTAAATTTCTAAGTCAGTGACCTTGACCTTTAGGGTTAGCGGGCACCATGGGCTTTCTGTAGAATGATGCGGGATGTTGTTACAAATGCATGTATGGAATATTAAAGCATAAACTGAGCGTTAACTTTTCCAAACACTGAAATTTGTAAGTCAGTGACCTTGACCTTTGGGGTTAGCGGGCACCATGGGCTTTCTGTAGAATGATGCGGGATGTTGCTACAAATGCATGTATGGAATATTAAAAGCATAACTGAGCGTTAATTTTTTCAAACACGTAAATTTCTAAGTCAGTGACCTTGACCTTTGGGGTTAGCGGGCACCATGGGCTTTCTGTAGAATGATGCGGGATGTCATTACAAATGCATGTATGGAATATTAAAGCATAAACTGAGCGTTAACTTTTCCAAACACTGAAATTTGTAAGTCAGTGACCTTGACCTTTGGGGTTAACGGGCAACATGGGCTTTCTGTAGAATGATGCGGGATGTTGTTACAAATGTATGTATGGAATATTAAAGCATAAACTGAGCATTAATTTTTCCAAACACGGAAATTTCTAAGTCAGTGACCTTGACCTTTGGGGTTAGCGGGCACCATGGGCTTTCTGTAGAATGATGCGGGATGTTGCTACAAATGCATGTATGGAATATTAAAGCATAAACTGAGCGTTAATTTTTCCAAACACGTAAATTTCTAAGTCAGTGACCTTGACCTTTGGGGTTAGCGGGCACAATGGGCTTTCTGTAGAATGATGCGGGATGTTGTTACAAATGCATGTATGGAATATTAAAGCATAAACTGAGCATTAAAGCATAAACTGAGCGTTAACTTTTCCAAACACTGAAATTTGTAAGTCAGTGACCTTGACCTTTGGGGTTAGCGGGCACCATGGGCTTTCTGTAGAATGATGCGGGATGTTGTTACAAATGCATGTATGGAATATTAAAGCATAAACTGAGCGTTAACTTTTCCAAACACTGAAATTTGTAAGTCAGTGACCTTGACCTTTGGGGTTAACGGGCAACATGGGCTTTCTGTAGAATGATGCGGGATGTTGTTACAAATGTATGTATGGAATATTAAAGCATAAACTGAGCATTAACTTTTCCAAACACGGAAATTTCTAAGTCAGTGACCTTGACCTTTGGGGTTAGCAGGCACCATGGGCTTTCTGTAGAATCATGCGGGATGTTGCTACAAATGCATGTATGGAATATTAAAGCATAAACTGAGCGTTATTTTTCCTTTTTCCACAGTAAATTTCTAAGTCAGTGACCTTGACCTTTGGGGTTAGCGGGCACCATGGGCTTTCTGTAGAATGATGCGGGATGTTGTTACAAATGTATGTATGGAATATTGAAGTATAAACTGAGCATTAACTTTTCCAAACACGGAAATTTCTAAGTCAGCGACCTTGACCTTTGGGGTTAGCGGGCACCATGGGTTTTCTGGAGAATGATGCGGGATGTTGTTACAAATGCATGTATGGAATATTAAAGCATTCCATTGAGGGAAACAGAAGTTACAATGAATTAACCTGAGCGTTAAAAATTAAGTTTTAGAAACAGAGCTAAACGCAAAAACTTAACGTTGAATGCATGTGAAAAGTAGGTCAATGAACCATGAAAACTAGGTCAAGGTCACATGGGCTCCCTCTGTGTGAGATGGTTACACCACAGTGTTGATGTATACCGAAGCATTCCATCAAGGGAAACAGAAGTTGTAATACATTAAACCGAGCGTTAACTTTTCCAAACACGGAAATTTCTAAGTCAGTGACCTTGACCTTTGGGGTTAGCGGGCACAATGGGATTTCTGTAGAATGATGCGAGATGTTGTCACAAATGCATGTATGGATATTAAAGCATTCCATTGAGGGAAACAGAAGTTACAATGAATTAACCTGAGCGCTAAGTTTTAGAAACAGAGCTAAACGCAAAAACTTTAACGTTGAATGCATGTGAAAAGTATGTCAATGAACCATGAAAAGTAGGTGAAGGTCACATGGGTTCCCTCTGTGTGAGATGGTTACACCACAGTGTTGATGTATACCAAGTATGGAGGTCGTAGGAGTTATAGTTTTCTGGAAACTGAGCTAAACGCAAAAACGTAACGTGAAATGTTGACGCCGCCGCCGCCAACGACGCCGACGGAAAAGCTATGCCTATGTCCCGCTTCTGCTAAAGCAGGCGGGACAATAAACTATTTGTATACACAGGCGAGGTTCTGACTAACCAACCATATATGTGTTAATTGTTCGACGTGCATGTGCAGGTACAGTGATACAAATTACAAACAAATGCAATATACATATATGAAGTCCCTCTAGTTGCAACTACACAAACACATTCTGGAATGGTATATGTTTTCCATATTAAGCATGAATTGCATGGCCAACAGAGTATGATTGAGAAATGTAAGTACATTTAATAATATAACAATGTTACATATTTACAACTGCTGGTCGTGGAATGCATGTTTGTGCCACGTTGAAAGCTCTGCCGCTATGTGCGTGTTATGTATTACGTTTCTTCTATACATAGGTTCATGTGTCTCCTTTGGGTATCTTGTTATATATTGTCCATAGCATAGCATGCACAAAGAGAATGAGATATGACAACAACATTTATGAAACGGCCAGAGAAATAATTTATTCACTTGTGTTGTTTATCATATCTGAAAAGACAATAAATAGAGCTAGGAATACATGTACAGTCGAACCTGTGTTAACGACCACCTGTGAGTAGCGACCACCTGTCCACAACGGCCAGTTAAAACCCCCCCGTCCAATTTGTTCTTTAAAAGACCTTGGAATAACGACCACCTCCGAACAACGACCAGCGACCAGCGATTTTCGTTCCCACGTGGCATTTTTTACTGCAAACAGCGACCATTAGCGACCAAGTCATGTTTTGTCGGCAAAAAAAAAATAACATCGCAATCGCCGATTTTCCTTTCATCATCACAAAACTCGGCGACATTTTTCATAATGAAAAATATTGCATAACTCCATTAACAGTAATTCCCGATATGTATTCTGTGTCGTGTATTCCAATAGGCATAATGCAATTCTGCGCAAGTCATAAAACTCGATCATTAGCTGGTAAACTGTGTTTACACGATGCTGATTCGTCTACAGTGACAAACTAAGACTTCAAAAACACACACGGCGCGTGTCGAGTGTAAATTTCACACATCGGGGCACAAGGCCATATCAAAGATCAATACACGCGGTTGCTGACATCAGTCACGTAGTCCACACTAGACCTGGTACCCTGTCTGATGCTCAGCATGTATAGCGTTATTCCTAGCGACCGGTACCAGTCTAACACGACAAACGTGTTTATATGAATTGGGTCTCGATCTCCGACAAATCCGACTTATTGCATTAGCGACCAGACCAGGCAGTGGATTCGCGTAGTCTGCCCGTGGTTTACATGGTTTACCGTGCTCGCGAATCTCTAATTAAAAACATCAGTAATTACGTCAGTGGACATTGCCAATTCGTCATAGGCTGCTTAAATATTCGGGCTCGACCAGGATAGTATACAGTACATTGGACAGAAAGCAAATAAGCCTGGTGTTCTCTCCTGATTTGGACTGGACTTGACGCATTCAATGAAATATTTTTTGTTGACAAAAAAACTCGCGGTTTTCACAGGCCGCGCCACATAGGCTATCGTTTTAATTACAGACTATATGACGTTATTAATTTCCACTGGTGGTGTGAAATACTAATGGTCATGCTAAATTAAACCACTTGTCATGTAATTACGACAAGCTATTAAATGGTGCACCAAAGCGGGCCGCGAGTATACTTATCGTGAAGATAATTACTCCCCTTTGTATATAATTTCCAAAGCGAGGCTGGGTTCAGAACACTAACAACAAGATGACAAAACAAAATAAATTGACTATTTTAGCCATTTTCGTGCAATTTTTAACTGATGAAAAGCATGCATATATATTACAATAGAATGCTAAAGACATGGCCGACTTTGTTGTGAAACTGGGTAAATGTTCGACCCTTGGAACAACGACCACCTGTCAACAACGACCACTTTGGCCACTTCCCTTTGCCGGTCGTTGTTCACAGGTTCGACTGTATACACTTGGATCATGAAAGGTGAAGACTGACAGGCAAACTGAATAATGATGCTGAATAGAGCACTATGTTGATATGTTCTGACTAATTTCTTGTGACAGTATGGTGGATTCTGACATGTGGTAGATAGAATGTATCACCATGCTTTGCTTTGGTTTTCCACACACAGCTTGTCATACAGTGCACATCTTTTCTGTTATTACCAATATACGGTGGTCTAGTATATGTGGTCTCATTTCGGTATATTATCAATATTCTGAATAAAAGAAGCAGTACATCGGCTAACTTTGGACAGGCAGAAAGTAGAAGTATTATATATTCAGCTGCAGGTTTGATGCCCCAACCAGGATGCAACAAGTACTGACAGTGCGCATTAATACTACTGAAACCAAAACAAAACTATTTTGATATAATATCCGCCCAGTATGTGCAGCATGTCAATGGGTAAAACAATCTCATTTTCGTTCCTTTGTTTATTTTCATACTTCCGCCGATAGCATAAACATGATAAATTGTAATATTTCGTAATTGTGTTGTATTTTCTGTTAACTATGACATACTGTTTGCATATTTGCGATACATGCTTTTATTCTATAGCTGCCCTAAGGCCAATAGTCAAAGTCAAGTGACGTTTGTGCTAAAGCTTCTGGCAAAATTTGCATTAATATACTGTCCGTCAATCCAATTGGCGGCCGGGGTTATCCATTGGTGTCGGAATAGTAGTTTTATAGCAAATTACATTGCTATAAATATACAACACATACACCAAGTTGATGTCTACTGTATTCCTATTATGACCGCATACCAGTAACATTGGCTGTACAAGCAATTACCGTTAAACGAGAATGGCTAGTATACTTGTGATAGGAGAATTCAAACTAGTACTTAATTTCGGAATAAACACGTTAAATAACCGGCTGCATGCATGCATATATAGCAGATACTGATTCCATGAAATTTGTATTAAATATTCTTTTTGGCAAAATATTAATATCCGAACGTGTGGGTCGGTCTCCATATAGGCACCATTAATCTACACATATCTACGTACATAGCGAACTTGTGAAAACACAATGGCTGTACACATATTTTAAATATTAAACAATACAATACAATATGTAGGTAGCAACCGTGTTTTATGCAGACATATATTACCAATACAAACAGTAGATGTTTCCTACAGATCAACTCGATTAACAAAATTAATGGTGTATTCAAAATCTGACTTTTATAATTATTAACAAATAGCATAATTTATTATACAATTATTTTAAAGACGGGCGGACAGTGATGTAATATATACAACTAATACTTCCAATGTATATGATTAGGACATAGCAGTCTAAACAGCATTGCAACGTTTAGTTTCAGGACTGGAACATGATGTACTCGTTGATATAGTCAGGGCCTATCAATTAACAGTTAATAGTCGACCCAGATATAGTGAGTATGCCATTTTATGTACATGTACATACTTGACAAAAATGCCTGTAAAATAGCGGCCATCTTTGATTTATACAAATTATAATTATATTCCTTTAAAATATGAGAAGTAAATAATTTGCAATGTGTCCCCTCGTATGTGTCAGAAATTGTTATCATTTCCCTTCTAGTATTACTGGTACAAAATGATGCAATTTCTGGCTGCCACCCTTTCTCACATATATTTAAACGTTAATTATCTTATGAAATATGCCATTGTTAACACAATTGTGTCTAATCATCTTGAGAGCCCGTCTATGTTGCTTGGTACCAAAGCTGATCATGACAGGTAATGTGTGCCAACTGATCCGCATAATCAACACAATTCGTATAAAATGGCGGCCATCTTGGATTTATTGAACATCCATGCATTATATTTATTAATTATCCGAAGTTGGTTGGCAAATTCTCTTCGTTTATGCATGCACGATACATCTAGAGAGAAAAATCTATAAAATATATGTAATTTTCAACAAATATTTCCATCTTGTTTGTGGAACTTAACAAGTGTGCACGACAGCCATGATTTTTCTAACACATGTAATGTTCAGGATACATAATTATATCTGAACCACTTGTGGCCGTATTACTTCAGACCTTACATTGTTAGCACGTCTTCATCAATTTAATTACATATTTTATGAAATTCCTGTAAAATGGTGGCCATCTTGGATTTTCACAAGCTCGGTTCAGGCTTATATTGATTGTTATATATTCGGTAATGTATTAGCTATTCAATTAATTAAGATGTGCCAATATGACCCTTCTAATATTGGTTCCACAATGTACATGTAATATATATCCTACGGTAGCCGATGTTTTTTTCACTGGCGGCCATCTTGTTTATGCAAATTACTGGGCTTAAGCTACTACTTTGAAAAGTCTATCATGCAGAAACATATACAGTATATGTGTCTAAACACATTGGCACCAGAAATCGTTGGTGCACTCGGATGGTACTGACAACCCTAACGCGCCCAGGGCCTAATATTCTTACTTATTTAAAATACGTATCTACATAAAATTCTCATATTTAAAATAAGAATATGTATGCTGTTGGCATTCAGAACCTTGCAATGTTCACAATGAGCACTTAGTAGTGAGTTAATCCCCTTTGAATTGAATTGGTATAATAATACAAGACACGTCATCACATATGCATTTATAAATCTGAAACTTGCGCCTACCTTAAACAATTGGGTAACATTATGTGGAAACGCATAGGTAGCAACAAGTGCAACTGATCGTCGCTGATCCGGTAAATAACATCATAATTAAGACAAGAGGGCCATGATGGCCCTAATTCGCTCACCTGACTCCATGAACACAAATTTGATCCCAATTTGACCCTACGGGCCACGCCCATTTTTGACCCCGGGGTCACCATTTTAACAAATTTGAAAGAGCATTATACATCGATCATTCTTACCAAGTTTCGTCGAAATCCTGCTGGCGGTTCATGCGAAAAAGATTTTTTAAGAATTTGTGCTATTTTTAGATGGCGGCCATGTTGGATTGCAGGACAACTTTGGAAAGGTATCACCTAAGGAACAAACAGGTAGTTTGCTGACAATTGATCAATCGGTTCATGAGACGACGATGTTTAAAATCTCTTGTAAAAGGATGACCTTTTGACCATTCGTCTGCCATCTTGGATGACATAATCATCCGATTCCGACAAATATTGCACCAGAGCAATCGCCTCATCGATACCTTCAATTTGATATACGACATGAGCATATTTGGTTAAAAATAAAATTTGACCCCACGGGCCACGCCCATTTTTTACCCCGGGGTCACCACTTTAACCCCTTTGAAAGAGCATTCCACATCAATCATTCCTACCAAGTTTCGTCGAAATCCGGCTGGCGGTTCATGAGAAGAAGATTTTTTAAAAAATTTGTGCTATTTTTTAGACGGTGGCCATCTTGGATTAGCGACGACCTCCGTTTGAACAAATCTGAAAAGGCTTCACCCATGGACCATGGGCCAAGCGGTTCATGTTAAGAATAATTTTGAAATCTCTAATAAAAGAACAACCTTTTTACCTTTCAACGGCCATCTTGGATGACATAACCATCCGATTTCGACAAAAATTGCACCAGAGTGATCGCCTCGTTGATGCCTTCGATTTGATATATGACATGACCATATTCGGTCAAAAATAACATTTGACGCCAATTTGACCCCACGAGCAACGCCCATTTTTGACCCCGACACTATTTTAACAACTTTGAAAGAGCACTGCATATCGATCATTCCTACCAAGTTTTGTCGAAATCCGGTGAGAAGATTTTTGAAGAATTTGTGCTATTTTTAGACGGCGGCCATCTTGGATTACATAATGACGTCATTTTAACAATTTTGTAATCCCCTACCTAAGGACCATGAAGTTTGGTGACTATAGGCCCAATGGTTACCGAGGAGAAGACGGACGGACGGACAGACGGACGGACACATTGCGGTAACAATAGCTCACATGAGCTTCGCTCAAACAAATTGGCTGCCAAATAGTGTATACTGTTATGTCGTTATTTTAGGTTTTATGAAATGTTTTGCTACATTGTTTGAACCAATTTTTTTTTTCATCTATAGACCACATACAAAAAAACTGGGGTTGGTTCCATTTTTTTCTATAAGCCATATGGTCGCCATCTTGAAATTCAAAATGGCCGCCATTGAAATTTATATTTCGCGGTCGAAGTCATTATGTGTGGTATTTTTCCAGCGAAAAACACATTATTGTGGACAAAAGATATTGGCAGAATGAGTTCAATACATTTTGAGATACCAGCCATTTTGGTTTTCAAAATGGCCGCCATTTAAAAATTGGAAATCGGGCCCGTTTCACTAAACTTTGTACGACTAAAATGTTCGTAAGTGCAAATTTAGGATCAACTGGAAATTTCAATTGATGGATTTACATTTATTGAGCATAAGCTGCATATTTTTTATTATGGATAAGAAATAGTGGCATAATTATTTCAGTATATTTTGAAATGGCCCCGCCCCGCCCCGCTCCTGTGTTGAAGGAGATTGTTATCTAATTTCAACTATGTAAATATTGTATTATGTGCCATATAAGTGGTTGGTTATTCAAGATGTGAATCAGTTGGAACTAAAGACTGAGAAAACTTAATTTCATTTAAATAATATTGTGCACACCCGAGACAAAGCTACCTGTGAGAAAAGATATTAGAAGAAAATTACCTGCGAGACTACTATTACCACAGCAGACCAATACGGCTATTTGGAGCCAAGAAGCAAAGCGAAGCTGTCTTTGTATGGCTGTCTCTGTCTCCTCTGTATGTCTGTCTCTCTCTCTGTCTCTCTCTCTCTGTCTCTCTGTGTCTGTCTGTCTCTGTGTCTCTCTCTGTCTCTATCATTACCTAGAAACCACAATATATCTCCCCCTTCTCCCCGCCTCCCACCCCCACCCTCTCTCTCAACATCATTAGATAGAAGCACAATAATTATCTTTCTCTATCTTTCAACATCATTAGATGTACAATATATATATCTCTCAACATCATTAGATAGAACCGCACCTGTTGTGATTTTGTTTACAAGACATAGTCAAGCGATCCATGATACTCCGTGGGCCAATGTTTCAGATCCATATTTTTTTAATAGGACATTTGTCCAGTTACCAGTAGATAGAACATTTTTCAAAATGGATAGTACAAGTCCGGTCCGGGGCCGGGGGCATGCCCGCGCACCCTCCCCCACCCACCCCCCAAAAAAAAAGCATTTTGCAAGTCCACATTCAATTTCCAGCATTCTGGAAGACCAATAGTTTCACACAGTTTGGTGCCACTCTTAGAAGGCAGGACTTCAGACTTTAGGTAAACAGACAGAAATGTGCCTATGGCCATGAACAGTGAATGAGCCATATGGTCCACAGAGGTATTTTTGTGGGTCATTCGCGAAAAATAGTTTTAAAAAAAACCGCGATGTTCTGAATCGGTTGTTTTGGTCCGTTCACAATCGGCACCACCTTCAGTTAGGTCCGTTCGCTGAACAGTTCGCCGGACAGTTTCTTCCGCCGGATACGATGAACAGGCGGTCACATTTACCCGGAACTTTCCATTTTATGGCAGTCGTAAAATTCAAACAACAACAAACACATTCGCGATCAGATTCGACGGCAGTGCACTATGTAACGGCAGTAGGCACGTGTATTTGTACTGTATGCATTCAGACTGAGTTCAGCGCAAATTTCCGACGCCGATCTGAAACACTGGTGGACATGACTAACAGAAACAAGTCAGCTTTTTGTGTTGTCGAGTACAAAGAGATGCAGCGGTGTCAATTTGAAGCAAGTGTAAATCCACGCCATGGGCACTTTGTCATGTCAATCTGGATAATTCAAAGAGTAATACACACGATCATGACATCATTCGCGCATACGACACGCTTTACCAAGCTTGTGTTTTCTGAATCGGACCGCTATACTGTCAAATCACGGCTTATTACATCAGTGGAAAGTCTAGAAGACCAATTTGCAAATTCTTGTCATGGTTTATAATGATTATACATCTGCGGACAATGTGAATCAGTAATATGCCATTTATATACACAGGGTGAAGATATCTCACACACAACTATTGTTGATTTACTTAAATGGGAGATATGGTTGACACAGCGAGGTCAGCCCAATGTAAAGTACCGGTATATACCGTTTCGTCCACTGTTTGGAGTTGGCTTGCGGACGAGTGTATCAAATGACAAAATTGATGCAGCAGTTCTGTTTCCAGGTCAAACATTGCAATGAAAACATATTATTACTAAAATTGGTTGCGAAAGTTAATAGCCCACGTCGTCATACCGCGAACGATAATTGTCGCGAATATGACCAGATACGAAAATCGCGAAATTTAGTAGCCGCAAAATTTAGTTGGTTTATAGTATATATGAAAAGGAAATATCTAAATTGTATCACTGGTTCAAATAAGAGAAGTGCTCCAATGACACTATTTAATTATAAAAGAGAAGCTGTAACACCATGGTAGTTGCGGGAAGAAGCTCTGCAATACACTGTACTACAATATACTACGGTACCGTTCATAGCATACTAACATCATGGTAAAGGTATCAATTGGTAAATTTAGTTTCATAGACTAACGTCGCCCGTCGTAGGTAGTGCCTATTTCATATTATGTATTATACATGTTTAATGCAGTGGTGATATTTTGTATGTTTCTTCTTCTTATACTCACAAACTGTGAGTATAATTATTGCTAACTAGTAATGTGGTACCAGACACCATTATCTTCAAAATGCCCGCTAGAAATAAGTGTCACATACATTGCCACTTATTTACATGTACATGTATTACATATTATTGGATTACGTATTTACGAGTATTACATATTACATATTGTTGTGGCTTATAGTAATGTTTCTTCAAATGATATCTTGGTCAGCACATGTGTTTTCCTTTAAAATAAGAAGATAAACATATGGCAAATCATCCATTTTATCCAATAATGTGTCTATTATTGTCTTGTATATTGCATTGCAAAGGTAAATACTCATATTCTCCATTGCTTCATGAGAAAGTGTCTGTTACGGCGATATGATGCACCATCTGCAGTCTGTAAGATCTGACATTGCGCTAGCAGACTGCAACTGGTCTCAACAATTTGCTGACTTTATGGAGTCCAACTTGGTCGCCAATATTTAGCTCTTTTAATTTTAAAGATACTATGATTTTATCATAGCGTTTCTTGCTCTGTGGTTGATGACTGAATCTGATTGTGTCACAAATTGAAACATGTATTGGCAATACCTGCTCACAAGTGGTCAGTAAACTGTATAGAAGCCATTGTCCCATTACATCAATAACTGTGCTGCTGATCATTCCGTGCCGGTTATGGGAGTTTCAATATTCCAGAAAACCCAAATATAGGTCTATACATTCACTTTTTGTTTTTAAGAAACCATGTTTCACAATGATTACTGTTCGCTCAGCTAACCCACTGGACCTTGGCTAAATAGAGCACGTAACATTAAGGAAATGCCATTCTTTTGAAAAATCAGCAAATTCCTGGAAGGCAAATTGCACCATGTACACCATGCTTACTGTAAATCCCTTTCAACTGTCCATAGGCCATTTCATGCTGTGTGACTGTTGTTGTTAACAATTACCAGAAATTCCTTTTCATTCCATGTGGAAATGTTACTAGCAACAGTTTTTCATGGGTGGCCTGGTACATAGTGTGATATCAGAGTCTCTTTGGCATTTCAGTTTCTATCTTCAATTGAAGATCTTCCTACCAGAACATAATATCTCGCTCGTCTAAGACATGTCTGAATGGCGAGACAGCCATTGTGCACGGCTTGCAACATGTTCGAGACGAGTCAGATTGGTGTGTTTAGATCCTTTCAGTTTATCTCTGTAATCCCATAACGCCACTATATTCTGCGGACATTGCGTTCTGAAATTTGAGTTATCCCTTTAGACTTGTTTTTCTTGTATATTGACACAGGATTGGTGATCTCTTAAGACCATATGGTAATCGTAAATAACGATAATGACCATGGAACAATACTGCCTTTTCAACATGGCCTTTTTTCTACAGTTTCCTGCATACACTTCTGTATTAGGTATGGAGTGTCAACCTCTCCAACTATGTTTTGGCAATCAATTTGACATTTTACACGCGTCGTCTACATATACTGAACATGTGAACATGGCGTTTTAATGTCGAAAAAGTCATTTAACCACACAAATACTGCCTTTTCGACAGTTCTTATACACTTTCCTGCATACAAGTTTGCATAGGGTATATATTTTATGTAAGCAACTCCATTGACCATATTTTGAGTGTGATTGTGCTAGCACTGCCTTTCAGGAACACCAACAATATGTAGACTTTAATGCACATGGTGATGGAACTCATTGAAAGCACTGTATCCATAATTACGAAAATTCCTGCACACACACCGTGGCCATTTTTAAATCTAACATGTTTGTCTCATATATAATTTACTTTCAATAATGATTATAGTCTGGGAAAAAATCAGTCCAAATGATTTGTGCAGGATTATATCTAAGTCATTTGACCTTGACCTTGGGGCACAGAATGAATATATGGATGATGACCAATAAGCATACCAAGTTTCAAGCAAATGCAACTTATGGTTACAGAGATAGTAGGTATCTGAAAACTTTAACGCAAATTTTGACAAAGATTTAACGCAAACTTCTAAGTCATTTGACCTTGACCTTGGGCACAGGGGCCGCATGAGTGGGATACAGCATGAATATATGGATGATGACTAATAAGCATATGAAGTTTCAAGTCAATGTGACATAAGACTGCAAAAAACTTTAACGCAGATTTCGGACGGACAAACGGATGGACACCCGGACGTCATTGTGATCACTATTTCTCACCCACCTACTGGCCAAGACAGTTATCTAGGCTGTCTCACATATGTGAGATAAAATCTGTCTCACACCCCACGTGACTCTTGTCCTACACCCTACCACGTGATGTTTTGACAATTTCGAAAGTGACAGCGACAGCCAGGAATAGCTTCCTGAGTGGGCTACTTGCTTAAAACACGAACTACCAGTATAATTTTACCCGTTGTTGCATAAAGCAGTTCTTGATAGTTATTTAGTTGTTGTTAGCCTAAAATCCTACAGTTTGGAATTCCACGTGTGATGCGATTTCTATGAATAGTCTACACTACACACGGCTTACTTTACACATTGCGTAGGGATATTTTCTTTTCTTGAAGAAATCTAGTTCAAATGAATTTTTTATATAAAAACAACAACAGATATACATTATGTATGTTAAATTAAAAATATTTGAATCAAGAACATAGTGTTTATTTTCTTTTCAACATTTCTGTCATTTCAGCTCGCTGATGGATCCCTATTTTGTAGCGTATCGTGAATCGGTCAGTAAGTGTCATGGTCTCGGTCAAAAGGACGCTCTCATTCTATTTTTAATTTGTCAATAATTATGTAAATACTCGTCTAGACTGGCTGAGAGTCTATTTTGAAGGTGAAAACTGTGTTTACACCCATTTGTAAATCAGGGTATTCGATAGAACCACTGAAAAAGACATAGAAGGCAGAATGAAAAAGTTGACTTTCACACTAGCAGCAGGTCAATGAACATGGGCATATCTAGAAAGTGTCGAGGGGGCCAGTAGGAGGGCGAGAAAGTATTCATCATATGCACTGGTGTGGGACAAGGATATTCCACCCGAATTCCACCATCACATTTTCTGGCCACTCGGGTGGAATATCCTTTTCTCGCATACCCAGAGTCCATTTCAATGTTATTTCCGAAGCCACGCCCATGTGGGATTTTTCTGTCTCACACGGCTATCTCACACGGCCGACATGTCACACACTGCCGGAACTACTTTTTGTGTATTGGCTTCCAAACGTCGTCTGCATTGTTTACAAACACACGCTCTCTACACAGTACTGTCAGTAGACAACAATGTCAACAACGTCGCTCTGGATTTGTTATGTAGGCTATTATTTATTTCAGGTTTTATCCAGTTTTATAAAATTTGCATAAATTTGTGGGACGAGTTGTGTAAGGGGCGTCTGTAAATCAGTTGGCCGAACATTATTATTAAAAAAACACATGTAATTGACAGCAAACTATTTACCTCGTATGTTGTTGATTCTTCTCCAAACATATGTATAGTGACAGTTGATAGTGATTGGAATATTTGTTTAATAATCCAGTGAGCAAGAATTTCTTGAAAACGGCAATGTGTTGAAATGACAAATGTCCGTCGGAGTGAAACTTTCGGCGGACTGATATTTGCGTAATTGAAGACAGCGTCTCGGAATTGCAATAAATACTCAAAATAAAAACATAAAATGATTCTGTAAACATTATTGTACAAATTTGAATCGAGGATATATGGTCTATTTTCAATATTTATATGAGTTTGTCTCATACTACGTCCTATTTATTTTGTGTATGTAGTAATTGGGTTTACACATGATATCATGGGCGTCTTCAGACCGTATTTTTAGTGGGCCGTTATGTGTTAAATGTTTCGATCCAATGTAGGAGACTCTAATTTGTTGGTGTACACCCATTTCTTGATACGGGTAATGCGATTGAGTGGTTGTATTGGAGATAGCATATAAAGAAAAAAAGTTAGTATTATACTATGGTGGTTCGTTGATGGCGTATTATGGCTAAACATGATTCTGGACTTAGTAGGTATGCGAGAAAAAGTATTCCAGATATACTCCGGTGTGTGACTAAGGATATTCCACCCTCGTGGTCAGAATATGTCGTCAGAAACTCGGCAAAGCCTCGTTTCTGACAACATATTCTGACCACGAGGGTGGAATATCCTTGTCACACACCGGAGTATATATGGAATACTCTTAGTCCCACACCAGTGCATATGAAGAATACTCTTAGTCTCGCTTTCTGCAAGAGGGCCCGACAATAAAATTACTGGACGGACGGGTTGTGTAGCGTTTATATGTATATAATTAACAGATTCACATATTGATAGCGTATGCACTCATTCCGTTAGAAATTAATAACTTTGCAACTGAACGTTAACATATATATCAAATAGAAATGGCAAAATGCTTCACGGCGGCCTGTTTTAAATGTAAAATGACTAAATTATATGGGTTATTGCTTATCAGGTTTTATTATGACTAACATGTTTACATTTGTGATAGTTATTGATATCATACTGTCACAGTGTTGAAATATGGAAAATCAGGATGTTTCAAGATAGTATCTGTCGACCGGCAGTTACCGGTACGTTATGTTTCATGGCTGCCATTTTCAAACGAAGAATGACGAAACTGATCTTCCATTTGCTCTGCTCATAATTCGTGGTTTTAGTAAATATGTTTATCTGGCATGGTGATCATCTTGGAATTGGGGGTCATCTTAATTTTGGAAAACCTACACCGGCCAGACAACGTTTTTATTTTCCCCGTAACATAATGGTGCAGAAAAATGCAAAAGTTTGCTTTCAACACAAATATTCTGGTCGAAATTATAAATAATTGTATTTTCTTGTGAACTTCACGGTTGCCATGGATATTCGGCCACAGTTTTCGCAAGTTTAACATGCAGATTCAAATTCTATGATAAATTTCCTATAATAATAGACATGTTTCATAAAATTGTACTCTGGTTAGGGGTAGGTCAAAATTTTCAGGCAAGCTCAAAAGCAGTACCGGTATTATGTTTATACTGATGTCATTCAACCAAACGTAATTTTTAATCATGACTGATATATTGTATCAGCGTCAATTTGCTATTTGTCAACATGTTTTCATACAATGTGCACAGACTGGGTCCACTGTACCCAGTGTCTGTAATAGCCTTGTATTTCTCATGAGGAACCTGGAATGTCTTCTTGACTCGAAAGCAAACACGGTAGGTGCTAATCCTACCACGCAGATGTGCCATCAGAGTTGGGGCTACGCTGTTATTAAAGGCATCACGGTAATGATGCGACAAAAGAGATGGGTGCAACTGTAAATGTTATAGGCATCACAGGACGGTTGAAAATAGCCAAAATTTAACGCTTTTCTGAGGGCGCCGGGTGACTTATGCAAATCATTACCTATTATCAGTTAAGGAGAATCTTGAGATAAAATATAGACAAAATATTGCAAATGAAGTACAAACCGCGCGCCACAATAAAAATGAAGTAACGGCATCAGATCTGTATATTTAATTTTTTACAAAGTTACCTCACCCACCTATTTTTGGCCAGAAATTTAAACACAACTGATTTTGTCTCGGTACTGAAGTATATAGAAAATTGTTCATCCCCTTTTTACCCCTAGCTGCACACTGTCCCGATAAATGATAGATAAATGCATATCAAATATGTTTTCTACTATATTTTCCCAGACCAGGGAGAGAGTAACTCGGGCATTTTATCTACAAGGTTATGTGGCATGTATGGGGCGTGTAACCTACCTCGTACTTGAGTGAGCAGGCTCTATAATGTACATCGTAGCCATCTACCTGGTGTGACATGACGGGTGTGCAACCTACCTCGTATTCGAGTGAGCAGGCCCTATAATGTACATCGTAGCCATCTACGAGGGTGTCAATCACCTGGTGTGACTTGATGGGTGTGTAACCTACCTCACATTTGAGTAATGTACATCGCAGCCATCTACGAGGGTGTCAATCACCTGGTGTGACTTGATGGGTGTGTAACCTACCTCACATTTGAGTGTGGTAATGTACATCGCAGCCATCTACGAGGGTGTCAATCACCTGGTGTGACTTGATGGGTGTGTAACCTACCTCACATTTGAGTGTGCGGGCCCCGTAATGTACATCGCAGCCATCTACGAGGGTGTCAATCACCTGGTGTGACTTGATGGGTGTGTAACCTACCTCACAATTTGAAGTGATGCGGGCCCCGTAATGTACATCGCAGCCATCTACGAGGGTGTCAATCACCTGGTGTGACTTGATGGGTGTGTAACCTACCTCACATTTGAGTGTGCGGGCCCCGTAATGTACATCGCAGCCATCTACGTGTAGGGATGTCAATACACCATGGTGTGAACTGATGGGTGTGTAACCTTACCTCACATTTGAGTGAAATGACGGTAATGTCATCGGCAGCCATACTACGAGTAATGTCAATCACTGGTGTGACTTGATGGGTGTGTAACCTACCTCACATTTGAGTGTGCGGGCCCCGTAATGTACATCGCAGCCATCTACGAGGGTGTCAATCACCTGGTGTGACTTGATGGGTGTGTAACCTACCTCGTATTTGAGTGTGCGGGCCCCGTAATGTACATCGCAGCCATGTGTTACTACTGATGGGTGTAATACTCTTTAATGACTGTCCGGTGACTTGATGGGTGTGTACCTACCTCACGTAATGTACATGCGCCATACGTGGGTCAATCACCTGGTGGATTGAGGGTGGCAACCTACCTCATTTGAGTGTGCGGGCCCCCACCGTAATGTACATCGCAGCCATCTACGAGGGTGTCAATCACCTGGTGTGATTTGGGTGTGTAACTACCCTACATTTGAGTGGCGGGCCCCGTAATGACACGCAGATACGAGGGTGTAATCACCTTGTGACTTGTGGGTGTGTAACCTATGTGGTGTGCGGGCCCCGAATGTCGTCGAGCCATCTACGAGGGTGTCAATCATGGTGTGACTTGATGGGTGTGCAACCTACCTCGTATTTGAGTGTGCGGGCCCCGTAATGTACATCGCAGCCATCTACGAGGGTGTCAATCACCTGGTGTGACTTGATGGGTGTGTAACCTACCTCGTATTTGAGTGTGCGGGCCCCGTAATGTACATCGCAGCCATCTACGAGGGTGTCAATCACCTGGTGTGACTTGATGGGTGTGTAACCTACGTATTTGAGTGTGCGGGCCTAATGTACATCGAGCCATCTCGGGTGTCAATATGGTGTGACTTGATGGGTGTGCAACCTACCTCGTATTTGAGTGTGCGGGCCCCCGTAAATTGTAACGTCGCAAGCCCATCTACGCAGGGTGTTTTGTCTAATCACCTGGCTTTGACTTGTGACCTTGAATGGGTTGTGTGTAACCTACCTCGTATTTGAGTGATTGGGCTCCATAATGTACGTCATAGCCATCTACGAGGGCGTCAATCACCTGGTGTGACATGACAGACATGTAACTTACCTCATACTTGAGTGAGCGGGCCTTGTAATGTATGTCGTAGCCGTCTACGAGGGTGTCAATCACCTGGTGTGACATGACAGACGTGTAACTTACCTCGTACTTGAGTGAGCGGGCCTTGTAATGTATGTCGTAGCCGTCTACGAGGGTGTCAATCATCTGGTGTGACATGACGGGCGTGTAACCTACCTCGTACCTGAGTGTGCGGGCCCCATAATATACAGTAGAACTTCGATCGCTCGAACCGGCAACGGAATCGAGTTTGAGTTCGAGCGATGCATAGTTCGAGGGAATGAAGTTTCAAAAATGTACTGTCACATTCAGTCAATAAAATCACTTATGTGCTTATATGAGATGACCGATGTGACATGCCATTGTATATGCATTACATTTTGAGGGAGAAATGAAAAATAACAAATACAATTGTAAAGTTGCTGTTTTATTCAATATTTACATGTAATTATACGTCAAATAAACCGCTATGTTCCGCTTTGCGTCTATACATAATACTGGTATTCCCAGTGTCTAAAAATAGCACATAGCACAGTGGTTGGAATAAATATACAAACGGAAAATATAAACGAAACAATGTCAGTATACAATTATAAACAATATAAATTAACGCCTGAAGAATTCCATGATCTCGGTTTGTTTGTTATTGGCACATAACGCATTCATGTCCTTTTCACTGTGGTTCTGCGCTTGCCAAAAGCGCTGTAACACGCTGACGTCGTCCATCGCCTCCGACACCTCCGGCGGTTGTACTACAACACTGTCACTGGTAAACATTACATAAAATGAATTTTGTTCAAATCACTTAATTAGCGTGGACATCATAACGCCCGTAATTCACGCCGCTATTGTTTGCGATTCGTGATTTAATGTCATCCCGCGTCAGGGAAACTACTCAACGCGACCGCCCGCAATGGTGGAATTCGCACCTCGTTAGACAAACAGCTGATCACAGACTTACCTGTTCGAGTTATTAGCGGTAATTACCACTGTTTGACCGTCCACGGGACTAATCCACAGGTTCGACTGTTCGAGTAATTCATAGTTCGAGTTTAAGGTGTTTTATTACATGAATTATATAGGAAATTTGCCGGGACTGTCGAACCAGTTCGAGTTTTCCATGGTGTTCGAGCCAGACCTGTTCTAGTTATCGAAGTTCTACTGTACATTGTAGCCATCTACGAGGATGTCAATCACCTTGTGTGACTTGACGGGCGTGTAACCTACCTCGTATTTGAGTGAGCAGGCCCCGTAATGTACATCGTAGCCATCTACAAGGGTGTCCATCACATGGTGTCACATGACAGGTGTGTAACCTACCTCGTATGTGTCAGGCGTAATGACATGTAGCCATCTACAAGGGTGTATCACAGTGTCACATGAGGTGTGACCTACCTCGCATAATGAGTGCCGGGCCGGTATGTACATCGTACCTAGGGCCATCTACAGACGGTGTCCATACATGGTGTCAGTGAAGCGGCCCTAATACATCGTAGCCATCTACAAGGGTGTCCAGGTACATATGTAACCTAGATTTGTGAGCGGGCCCCGTAATGTACATCGTAGCCATCTACAAGGGTGTCCATCACATGGTGTCACATGACAGGTGTGTAACCTACCTCGTATTTGAGTGAGCATGGGCCCCGTAATGGTACATCGTAGCCACTCAACAAGGGTGTTTCCAATCACATGGGTTGTCCACATACAGTGGTGTAACCTACCTCCGTTTTTATTTGAGTTAGCAAGGGCCCCGTAATGTACATCGTAGCCATCTAGACAAGGGTGTCCATCACATGGTGTCACATGAACAGGTTGTGTAACCTACCCTCGAATTTGAGTTTGAGCATGGCCCCTAATTAACCTCGTAGCCATCTACAAGGGAGTCCCCATCACATGGTGTCAACATGACAGGTGTTAACCTACCTCGTATTTGAGTGAGCAGGACCCCTAATGTACATCGTAGCCAATCTACAAGGGTGTCCAATCTACCTGGTGTCCACATGACCAGTGTGTACCTACCTCGTATTTGAGTGAGCAAAAGGCCCCGTAATTGTACATCGGTAGCCGCCATCTACTAGGTGGGTTTCCCATCACATGGTGTCACATGACAGGTGTGTAACCTACCTCGTATTTGAGTAGCAGGCCAGGCCCCGTAATATGGTACATCGTCGCCATCTTTCAAGGGAATGGGTGTTCCAATTCACATTGGTGTTCACATGGAACTGGTGTCGGTTAACTACCTTCGTTATTTTGTGTTGTGTGACGGGCCCCGTAATGTACAATCGTAGCCATTCTTCAAAGGGTGATCCCATTAACACTTGGTTGTACACCTGACAGGTGTGTAACCCTACCTCGTTTTATTTGAGGTGAGCAGGCCCCGTAATGTACATCGTAGCCAATCTTACAATGGGTGTCCATTCTACCTGGTGTCACCATGACAGGTGTTGTAAACTACCTCGTATTTGTTGATGTGAGCAGGCCCCGTCAATGTACATCGTATGCCATCTACAAGGGTGTGTCCATCACATGGTGTCACATGACAGGTGTGTAACCTACCTCGTATTTGAGTGTGCAGGCCCCGTAATGTACATCGTAGCCATCTACAAGGGTGTCCATCACATGGTGTCACATGACAGGTGTGTAACCTACCTCGTGTTTGATTGTGAGCAAGGCGTAATGTACATCGTAGCCATCTACAAGGGTGTCCATCACATGGTGTCACATGACAGGTGTGTAACCTACCTCGTATTTGAGTGAGCAGGCCCCGTAATGTACATCGTAGCCATCTACAAGGGTGTCCATCACATGGTGTCACATGACAGGTGTGTAACCTACCTCGTATTTGAGTGAGCAGGCCCCGTAATGTACATCGTAGCCATCTACAAGGGTGTCCATCACATGGTGTCATGAGGTGTGTAACCTACTCGTATTGAGTGAGCGCCCCGTAATGTACATCTAGCCATCACAGGGGTCCATCACATGGTGTCACATGACAGGTGTGTAACCTACCTCGTATTTGAGTGTGCTGGCCCAGTAATGTACGTCTTAGCCATCTACGAGGGCGTCAATCACCTGGTGTGAAGTGACGGGTGTGTCACCTACCTCGTATTTGAGTGAGCGGGCCCCGTAATGTACATCGTAGCCATCTACGAGGACGTCAATCACCTGGTGTGACATGACGGGTGTGTCACCTACCTCGTATTTGAGTGAGCGGGCCCCGTAATGTACATCGTAGCCATCTACGAGGGCATCAATCACCTGGTGGTCCCACATCAGCTCCATGTCATGCTTCTTCTTTGCCTGCCCACACACGACACACAAGATTGTAGGCAATCTTACATGGGTCATATACCGAGTCAAAAAAGAAAGTGTTCACTTTTATTTTGGCTGTAATTTCTAAAATAAATTATTTTTTGACTCAGTATAGTTTATTATGGTATTTAGTAAACAAGTTCACTGATTTCAATGAAACAAGGCGCTAAATTATACATGATAAATAGAGGACCTTATATGACTACTGAAATGGCCACTGACCCCTTCATCAACAAGTTTACTGATTTTGTCATTCGGTAACGTTATGTTAAATGATTTAACAAATGAAATGCCATAATAGTTTTTGAATATATATTAACCATTATAAAAGTATATCCGTGTCAATTCCTGATACAGAATGTTGTTATCCAGTCAGTGTGTGTTCAGCTAGTATCTGATATGTGAATATGTGAACAGATGAGAGGCAGCGACGTACCCGCTCAGACCAAAAGTTGAGTTCCTTGAGGACAAGTTTGCTGAGCTCGGAGCGCGAGAACGGCAGGAAGTAGACAAACTCGTTGATGCGGCCCAGGAATTCGTCACGCCGGAAATGTTGCTGAAACATCGACATAAGGGCAACATTAGGTGGGTCTTGTCAAGGGGCATGTCTTATTGAGGGGTGTGTCCTGTCAAGGGGTGTGTCTTATCAAGGGGTGTGTCTTGTCAAGGGGCGTGTCTTATTGTGGGGTGTGTCTTGTCAAGGGGCGTGTCTTATTGAGGGGTGTGTCTTATTGAGTATTGAGGGGTGTGTCTTATTGAGGGGCGTGTCTTACTGAGGGGTGTGTGTTATTGAAGTGTGTCTTATTGAGGGGTATGTCAGGTCAAGTGGTTTGTCTTATTGAGGGGTGTGTCTTGAAAAGGGGTGTGTCTTATTGATCGGTGTGTCTTGTCAAGGGGTGTGTCTTACTGAGGGGTGTGTATTGTCAAGGGATGTGTCTTATTGAGGGATGTGTCTTGTCAAGAGGCGTATCTTTTCAAGAAGCTTGTCTTATCAAGGAGTTTGTCTTCGCTAGTCGCATATCCAATAAGCCCGGTTTTGTCTGATCATGCACAAAAAAGGTAAGGCAAAAACCGAAATATGTTTTTCCCCCAATAAATATGTATTGGTAGCACATTAGAATCTTCTCCGAAAATGACGATCATCATGTTTTTGTCAATATTTACTTAATATGGAACAGTCTGTCATTTACTTTGGGGTGAAAGGTGTAATATAGATATTACAAACACGGATAATCACAGTGCATGGTTTCTTATTTTAAAATCATCAACAATGGCGAGTCTAACATGTATCTTTAGATTCTTTATGCTAAAGCCAGTCTATTTATAAACCGCTAAGATCTCTAGCTATTGAGACCTACGCCTGTCACCACGAGCGTGTTATAAAACAAGAGGGCCATGATGGCCCTAATTCGCTCACCTGACTCCATGAACACCAGAGGAGAATGTGACATTGAGTTCATATGTGTTTTAAAAAAATTGTGCTATTTTTAGATGGCGGTCATCTTGGATTAAGCAATGACTCTCATTTTACCAAATCTGAAAATGCTTCACCCAAGGATCTTAACTTACTATGAAGTTTGGCCAGCATCGGCCATGTGGTCGACGTTTATCTCGAATAAATGGACATTTTGGAGGCCATCATGGATGACATAATCATCCGATTCCGACAAATATTGCACCAGAGCTATCGCCTCATCGATACCTTCAATTTGATATATGACACGACCATATTTGGTCAAAAATAAAATTTTACCCCACGGGCCACGCCCATTTTTGACCCCGGGGTCACCATTTTAACAACTTTGAAAGAGCATCGTACATCGATCATTCCTACCAAGGTTCGTCGAAATCGTCCTGGCGGTTCATGAGAAGAAGATTTTTTAATAATTTGTGCTATTTTTAGACGGCGGCCATCTTGGATTAGCGACGACCTCCGTTTTAACAAATCTGAAAAGGCTTCACCCATGGACCATAACTGTGAAGTTTGGCCACCATGGGCCAAGCGGTTCGTGTGAAGAAGAATTTTGAAATCTCTAATAAAAGAACGACCTTTTCACCTTTCAGCGGCCATCTTGGATGACATGACCATCCAATTTCGACAAAAAATGCACCAGAGCGATCGCCTCTTTGATACCTTCGATTTGATATAGACATGACCATATTCGGTCAAAAATAAAATTTGACCCCAATTTGACCCCACGGGCCACGCCCATTTTTGACCCCAGGGTCACCATTTTACCAACTTGGAAAGAGCATTGTACATCAATCATTCCTACCAAGTTTCGTCGAAATATGGCTGGCGGTTCATGAGAAGATTTTTTAAGAATTTATGCTATTTTTAGACGGCGACCATCTTGGATTAGCGATGACCTCCATTTTAACAAATCTGAAAAGGCTTCACCCATGGACCATAACTTTTAAGTTTGGCTACCATGGGCCAAGCGGTTCATGTGAAGAAGAATTTTTAAATCTCTAATAAAAGAACGACCTTTTGACCTTTCGGTGGCCATCTTGGATGACATAACCATCCGACCCCCAATTTGACCCCACGGGCCACGCCCATTTTTGACCCTGGGGTCACCATTTTAACAACTTTGAAAGAGCATTGTACATCGATCATTCCTACCAAGTTTTGTCGAAATCCGATTGGCGGTTCTTGAGAAGAAGATTTTTGAAGAATTTGTGCTATTTTTAGATGGTGGCCATCTTGGATTACGTGATGACGTCATTTTAACAATTTTGTAATCCTCCTACCTAAGGATCATGACCATGAAGTTTGGTGACTATAGGCCCAATCTTTACTGAGGAGAAGACGTTTATGTTCACGGACGACGGACGATGACGGACAACAGACACATTGCGGTAACAATAGCTCACATGAGCTTCGCTCAGGTGAGCTAAAAAATCAATACTGGGAGAAATGTGCTGAAAGGCGACAGAACACACAACAATTTATTACCCAACAATGTGTTAACACGGATATGCCCTGGGTATGTGTCATAAAATGGGCATTATTTGGGGTCAAAATCGGTACATTTACACGGTTGATACCGAAATAGAAGCTGGATTGGCATTATTTTTGGACCAAATTTTAAGGATAGAATACAAATCTCAGTCAGTCTGAGATTTCAAAATTCGGTCCAGAACCGACAAACTGAAAAGTTTAAAAAGCCCTGTAGCCTATTTCACGAAGGTCCGTTAGTCGGCTAAACTCAGTTAGTCGGCTAAACTTCAACTTAACGAACACGTTAGCTGACTAAGCAAAGTCGCATTTGCTTAGCCTTCTCGTTAGTTGGCTAAAGTTTTGGTTAGCCTACTAAGCGAAATTGAAGACGACGTTAAATAATCGGTTATATAGGGGAAAACAATTTACATCAGTTGCATAGCGAGCATAAACATTATTATCAATGTAATTGGGTGTGTTGGGTTGGGGGGAGAGGGGTTGGGGGGAGGGGGGGGGGGGGGGTGGGGGGGTGGGAGGGCGAGGGGCGGGGGGGGAGACTTATTTCTGTTTTAATACATGCATTAGTTGTCGCCGTTTGTCTGTTAGCCTACATGTATTTGTGACACTTTTTATGAAATTATGTTCCGAAAAGATAAATGATTTTCTTGCCGAGCAAGCCTGATAAAATTTGAATATGAAAGTTGTATTTGTTATACAAATAAATGCACATTTTAGCATTATTGACACACATATACTCAAGATTAATGAAAACCGGCAATCTCCATCATCCTCCCAGTCACAATCGTTGATGTACTCCTAAAACTAATTTGTTATTATCTGACAATCACTGCAGGTAAACACATCCGCGTGTTTATTAAAATTACACACGTGCAAAATTAATTCATATTTGGTGGCCACGGCCATTGCTTAGCCCGCCAAGGCAGAAAACAAAACAAACACTGATTGACGGACTGGCACACGAACACGCAGGCATGTTTTCCGTTTTGCGACTCGACAAAAATAATAGCAGGTATATCTCAACATTTGTGAGTTATCGTATTTATCGTATTTCGCTGCTATTGCTACATATCGACAATATAGAGTTAAAATGTTTTGCTATAATTATCCGCGAAATATAACAATGTACTCGGAGAGGTAGCTGGGACCATATAATTAAAATAATCATTTCTTCACATACCGGTACGGTACCTGAAGTCTTGCACATACCGTTATCTGACATGCTGGGAATCATTAATACACATGCTCACTCAAAGAATCAAAGGACTGAAAGTCCAGAAATTCTGCGCAGTACGTGTGTGTGGATAAGCAATATGCTAAAAATTGGTTTGCATTCATTTTGATTGGGTCATAGAAGGGATCCAATCAATCAATCTAGCCTTCTGCTGAGTAGGACATCCTTACCATATGGTCGACCTACATGGTTCGGCCCTCTTGTACCATTTTGGCAAATGCAATGCTCGCCGATGAGAAAGCATACTCCTGAGGATAGGAACATAATCCTTGCATATACAGAAATTCTTAATGGGGCATAACAGGATTTAACTCTCAAGTACCAGGGGGCCGAAATGGTTGGTACATGAGGGCCAAACCATGTAAGTCGGCATTCCGACAAGATGAATACCGATCGCTAAATTACCCTTCGCTACTCCCTCCTACCTCCCCCTCAAAAATAAGAGAACAAATGTTTATTGCTGGTAACAAAGGCATATATTCAAATATGGTTTATATAATAGTGTAAATAGTCATTTTAGGTGTTGGAGTATCTATCCTGTTGTAACATGTTGCGCATATTAGCTCGCAAGTACCAGGGGGGCTGAAATGGTTGGTACATGAGGGCCAAACCATGTAAGTCAGCATTCCATTAAGGATGATGGATTGATTATTGGTGTTTAACGGCCTATCAACAGCCAGGGTCATGTAAGGCCGGGCCAACAGGATGGAGTGTCCTGAATTCAACCTGTAAAAAAAGTAAGGAAATTCCCAAAATCAGAGCTCAATATTTACATAAACTATATATTCTGCCCTGAAATTAGAGTGCTGTGGATTGATTGATTGATTATTGGTGTTTAACGGCCTATCAACAGCCAGGGTCATGTAAGGCCGGGCCAACAGGATGGACTATCCTGTATTTAACCTGTAAAAAATTAGGGAAATTCCCAAAATCAGAGCTCAATATTTACATAAACTATATATTCAGCCCTGAAATTAGAATATCCTGACCTGGTGCCAGGTCCATGCCACACCAGAATCACTTAGCTCACCCCAAAAGCAATACGATTAGCTTTTAATCCTATTACTTTCTTAATGGGGCATAACAGGATTTAGCTCTCAAGTACCCGGGGGCCGAAACAGTAGGTAAATGAGGCCAAACCATGTAGGTCGGCATTGCGGCAAGGATGAACGCCGATCGTTAAATTAGCCATCGCTACTCCCTCCTATCTCTCACCCGAAGCGGTAATAGAGATATATAATAATTTGAAAAACTTTAACGTAAAACTTTAATGTAAAAAATGATAAGTCATTTGACCTTGGGCTTCTGGGCAGTATGGGTAGGGTATAAAATGAAAATATAGATGGTTATCTACGTGTGTATGAAGTTTGAAGTGATATCCCAAATAGCTACAGAGATGCAGCATTTTGAAAAACTTTTAACATAAAACTTCTTGGTCATTTGACCTTGGGCTTCTGGGCAGCATGGACATGCTATGCAATGAAAATATAGATGGTGATAAATGTATTTATGAAGTTTGAGGTTGATATCCCAAGCGGTTATAGAGATATATAACAATTTGAAATAACCTAAAACTTTAATGTAACAAATTATAAGTCATTTATTGACCTTGACCTTGGGCATCTGGATGGCAGTTTGTGAGAAGATTTTTTAAGAATTTGAGCTCTTTATAGACAGCGGGCATTTAATAATATAATGCCACGGTTGCATCCTAATTAATTATTATTGGTGTGTCAGATGACCTAAAAAATATACCGCTCGCGGGCATCGATCGATCTACTGAAGACACATCCGATGTTATCCGAATCGTTCCGAATGTAAGCACACTGGAGGCGTGGCGAAATGTCAATCCGATGTTATCCGAATCGTTCCGAATGTAAGCACACTGGAGGCGTGGCGAAATGTCAATTTGTTTGTTTACTTTGATTTAGTGCAAATGATGGAATTTGATTGGCTTTGGTGGTCGACACACAGACCCCCACCCAGAGTCAAAGGTGACCGACAATAACGTTACATAACCGTATCGCGGAAACCGGTCAAGCGATGAAGTACACAGAAGTTCCCCGGGGCGCTAATTGGGTTGCAAACAAACAAGTGTCCTGAAAGTTGTTTATTCGAGACAAAACTGGCGAAAATAAACAGGCAGTAGTACACAGGAAAACAGGCGAGTTTGGCCATTTTATAACAAATTTCGCCAATTTTATGAAAAACAATTAAAATTTGCAAATTTATCTATTTTTTCGCCAACCGTTTATTTTTATCGCAAATTGCGAAAGTGGCGATCGCCAGCGGAAACCCTGCATACACACGGCTCTCGTCATATAAAGCGCATATTTGAAAATATTATATATTATGAGCAGAAGACGCACTATAATCTGAGCTCCAGCTTAGAGTATATCCATGATTATTCCATCGAAGATGACAAGTTGGGAGTACATTAGAATCGTCACAACTTGGCATACACATTTTTATGCAATCTCTTCTTTTTTTTCACTTTCGATTTCAATATGCACCAGTCAATTGTAATCCCAAAACCCCCCCCCCCCCCCCCCCAGGCCGGGACATAGCGGGGACATTGCATTTTATTTTTGTAAAGCACCGGTATATGCCACGCGCTGTGGGGACACAAAAATGTGTATTCCGCCTGACAGTTGTTAAATCAGCTAATCGTCACATGAACCATGTTTACAATAGAAGTTGCCGCTTTTTTCAGAGGACCAGTAGCCGTTTTAAAACAAAATATTAGAATGAAAAAAAAAATGGCGAATTTTTAATTTTGGCCAGCGCAATCCCTGGGACCCCCAAACATATAAGGTCACGTGACTAGTTCTGTGACGAAAGTCCATGATAGCGGATAGCGGAGTCCGTGTGGCCGTTAAACGTCACGCCAACTTCGAGAATAGTGGATTTGTAAAAAAGTGTATATCATGTTGAACAGACTCGTGACAAGCTGTCATCAGGATCTGCACTTATTGCAAGTAATTTTCATAATAATCAGAACAAAATAAAAACACCCCCTTTTCATAAATGAACTAGTCTGAAAACAAGTGTATGACCGTTGGATTGGTTGCAAAGGTAACATTAGACGATAATGCAATGTCTATTAATCGCTGTTAATAGACTGGAATCGGCCCCATTCAGTTATGTAGCGAATCTCGTATTGAAACTGGGGCCCACCAGTAAATAAATTATTCGCTGATCTAGGTCATCAAATGGAATGATAATAATGTCTGGCCATGGGGAAAAGACAACAAACAAAATATGTGCAATAGAAGATGAGATAACTTATTTATAATATAACAATAAATGTGGATATATTATCACAATAGAACGGATACAAATCTTACATATTCTTTGTGTTTATGGAATGGGTCGGCATAAATTGGCGGTCGGAAAATACTATACGGAGACATGCGGTTGTATCATTGCGCGTGAAAAAAAAAAATTCTTCAAATGAATACATGCCAGTTTATATTATATTATATCAGATAAACATTTTCTAATATAAATGTCGTGCAGAAAAAATAACAACACATGTATTACACGACACAATACAAATTATGTTAGCTCATATCAGAACTATTTTTCATGGCGTATATAGCGACGTATGTGTATCGGTCAGCATAACCCGCGAAAAGATATTATTATGCAACACGACAGTTAATATTTGATAAAATAAGAAAGTTTTTTGAGAAATTATTTAACTGTAGGGAAAAAAAATGTAGCTGGCGAAAAATATGAGTGAAACGTTCATAATGCACCGTTCACATTCGCATTCTTTAACATGGCGTAGGTAAAATTATGAACGTGCGTTGGCTGCTAAAAAAATCACTACGCGATCCTGCGAGACCTGGAAAATCCATTAAACAAACCTAAATTCAACCCACAGGGGCTTGAATAAAAACACGCTGTAATCTGCATTACACTGGCGTGACACTGCGATATATGTAGTCGGCGATTTATGTATCAATTGGACATCAAATAAATACTGCGGCAACGTCTCTCACTCTAAGTCGCCATGACTCGGCAGTTGTTTTGGGACGGCGACACTGTGTACGGCAGTTTGTACGACAATGTACGGATGAATTGCGAGATTGGTGCGAGAAGACCTTGGACGGCGAGAAAATTCTCGTAGGAACTTTCAGACATTATGCGAGATATACCTACATGTGTTTGACTTCAGACGACATATGGCGACATCTCTTCCAAATAAACTCGACATGTGGCGACTTGTGAACTCGCCGCATGTCGTAGCGCAAGTAGGGATAGTGTGACAGGGAGGGGCTTTATTGTTTGACGCCATTTTGTCGCAGTTCATAAAACAGCGATGTTGCCGGTCATTAGGGTGACGTTATTGACAACGACACAATGAACGTCATGTATTTTAATGACGTTAAACAAACTTTAAAGAATCAAATACGTCGCGCGACGTCACATGGGGCTAATAATGTAATATACTCGGATATAAAAGCAATACGTTCACGGTTGAATGGGTGTTTTCATTGTCATTTTAAGGACAGAGTAAATATATTTAAAAACTATTTGTTTTTATGTTTTCCTGACGCTTGATGCACTTTCTGACGCTTTTATAGTTTATTGTACGTGTAGCTTTTTAGTGCGACCGTCATTTTCTAATGGAAGCAGGAGGGGTTTCCCCGAGGCTTCCCCGACCTTGACCTTCAAATGAAGTTAGCCGACTAAGTTTAGTCGACTAACCATAGTCGACTAACAAAATCGTTCGTGAAATGAAAACATGTCAAAGTGTTTAGCCGCCTATGATTAGACTATGGATAGTCTCCACCATAATTATGGTCCCAACATGTTTAAGGAGCGGTTCAAAAATAAACAACTGAATCATGAATATTCCTGATAATTCATAATTTAGATGGTCTTTACTACAAGAGGGCCATGATGGCCCTAATTCGCTCACCTGACTCCATGAACACAAATTTAACCCAACGGGCCACGCCCATTTTTGACACCGGGGTCACCATTTTAAAAACTTTGAAAGAGCATTGTACATCGATCATTCTTACCAAGTTTCAAATCCTGCTGGCGGTTCATGAGAAAAATATTTTTTTAAGAATTTGTGCTATTTTTAGACGGCGGCCATGTTGGATTTCAGGCCAACTTAATTACAACAACTTTGGAAAGGCTTCACCTAAGGAACATATAGGTAGAGTTTGCTGACAATTGGCCAATCGGTTAATGAGACGACGATGTTTCAAATCTCTCATAAAAGAACGAACTTTTCACCTTTCGTCTGCCATCTTGGATGACATAATCATCCGATTCCGACAAATATTGCACCAGAGTAATCGCCTCATCGATACCTTCAATTTGATATATGATATGAGCATATTTGGTCAAAAATAAAATTTTACCCCACGGGCCACGCCCATTTTTGACCCCGGGGTCACCACTTTAACACCTTTGAAAGAGCATTCTTCATCAAAAAAAAAAATGGAAAAAAAAAGTTTAAAAATTAAAAATAATAATGCTTGCTACTGGAGCCCAGATTTTTTTTTTAATAGTCCTATATTTATCTACATATATCTGCACAGGTCCACATAATGCCACAATATTTTCAACACAGTTTACGGAAATGTAATATCCAATGTAGTAATTTACCTGTATAAATTACCTGTGGTCAGAGTGGTCAAGACTGAACATTTGCACATGCTAGCACATGCACAGGTGAATGGTTCTCCCAGTCTCTATTGTTCTCTCTACAGGTAAGGTGTACAGAGCACACGAGAAAACAGGTCTTCATGCATTATTGTCCAGTTTGTAGAGTGCGCAAAACAAAAAAGGGAGATAACTAAAAAATAAAAATTAGCTACGCAAGAGTTGTCATTCTTGTGCGCACACATCCTGGGTCGTGGTCTATGCATGTGTGAAGTTTCATGAAAATATTCCAAAGGGTGGTCGAGTTATGCTCTGGACAGGAAATCAGTGCGCGAAAACAAGAAAGGGAGATAACTAAAAAATTAGCTATGCAAGAGTTGTCATTCTTGTGCACGACACACCTTCGGTTCGTGGTCTAATTGAATGTGTGAAGTTTCATAAAAATATTCCAAAGGGTGGTCGAGTTATGGTCAATCAGTGCGCGAAACAAAAAAGGGAGATAACTAAAAAATTAGCTATGCAAGAGTTGTGATTCTTGTGCGCGACACACCTTCCTTCGGGTCGTGGTCTATGCATGTGTGAAGTTTCATGAAAATATTCCAAAGGGTGGTCGAGTTATGCTCCAGACACGAAATCAGTGCGCGAAACAAAACAAGAGGCCCAAATGGGCCTGTATCACTCACCTAAAAGCCTCCATAGTGGTCATCTTGATTTCACAAAGACTCTTCGCTTACAACTTCAAATGTTCCACAGAATTTGTTGGTACCTTCTGATCTAACATATATTGCGAATGTGCATGTGATTTACTGCTATACCTTCGATTTGATATATAAAATGACCATATTTGGTCAAAAATAAAATTTGACCCCTATTTGACCCCTCGGGCCATGACTATTTTTGACCCAGAGGCCACCATATGAACAAATCTGAATCAGCGTTAACTATCCATCATTCATACAAAGTTTCGTCGAAATCGGCCTGGCGGTTTGTGAGAAGATTTTTTTGACAATTTGACCTACTTTTCAACGGCGGACATCTTGGATTTGGTGATGACCACCATTTTAACAAAAATGGACAGGCTTCACCCACAGACCATTACAGTTAAGTTTGGCCAATATAGGCCAAGCAGTTCACAAGAAGAATACGTTTGAAATCTTTAGTAAAAGAACAACTTTTTTACCTTTCGGTGGCCATCTTGGATAACAAAATCATCTGATTTAGACAAAAAATGGTCCAAAGTGATCGACTAGTCGATACCTTCGATTTGATATATTATATGACCATATTCGGGCAAAAATATAATTTGACCCCTAGTTGACCCCTCGGGCCACGCCCATTTTTGACCCAGGGGCCACCATATGAACAAATCTGAAACAGCGCTAACTATCCATCATTCATACCCAGTATCTTCGAAATTGGCCTGGCGGTTCGTGAGAAGAAGAATTTTTAAGAATTTGACCTACTTCTCAATGGCGGCCATCTTGGATTTGGTGATGACCTCCATTTTAACAAAAATGGACAGGCTTCACCCACAGACCATTACAGTTAAGTTTGGCCAATATAGGCCAAGCAGTTCACAAGAAGAATACGTTTGAAATCTTTAGTGAAAGAACAACTTTTTTACCTTTCGGTGGCCATCTTGGATGACAAAATCATCTGATTTAGACAAAAAATGGTCCAGAGTGATCGACTAGTCGATACCTTCGATTTGATATATTATACGATCATATTCGGGCAAAAATATAATTTGACCCCTAGTTGACCCCTCGGGCCACGCCCATTTTTGACCCAGGGGCCACCATATGAACAAATCTGAAACAGCGCTAACTATCCATCATTCATACCCAGTATCGTCGAAATTGGCCTGGCGGTTCGTGAGAAGAAGAATTTTTAAGAATTTGACCTACTTCTCAACGGCGGCCATCTTGGATTTGGTGATGACCTCCATTTTAACAAAAATGAACAGGCTTCAACCACAGACCATTACAGTTAAGTTTGGCCAATATCGGCCAAGCAGTTTACAAGAAGAAGACGTTTGAAATCTTTATTAAAAGAATGACCATTTGAACTATCGGTGGCCATCTTGGATGACGTAAGCATATGATTTAGACAAAAAATGTTCCAGAGTGATTGTCTCGTCGATACCTTCGATTTGATATATTACATGACTATATTCGGTTAAAAATTTGACCTACTTTTCCATGGCGGCCATCTTGGATTGTCGATGACCTCCATTTTAACAAATCTGAAATGGCATCACCCATATATCATCCCTGTGAAGTTTGACCAATATCGGCTCAGCAGTTCGGGAGAAGAAGATGATTGAAAATGTTCACGGACGGACGACGGACGACGGACACTTTGCCATAACAATAGCTCACATGAGCTTTGCTCAGGTGAGCTAAAAAGGGAGATAACTAAAAAATTAGCTATGCAAGAGTTGTCATTCTTGTGCGCGACACACCTTCGGGTCGTGGTCTATGCATGTGTGAAGTTTCATGAAAATATTCCAAAGGGTGTTCGAGTTATGCTCCGGACAAGAAGTGTCTGCGGCGGACGCGGCCCGCTGTCAAATCCATAGTATCCCCCGACGGAGTCTGGGGGATACAATTATAACCAAGATAAAACATTTCATGTAAACTACAACACTAATCAAATAGTATGTATTACAGTTTCTGTTTCCGTGAATATCCATACATTCACAAGTGGATATACCCATATGCATACACTTAAATTACACTGAAATATTTAATAATTGTCCCATATAACCATATAACGGCAGATCAGCATATTTTATTTCAGCAAAACCTTCCGCATGACTGCTTGTATAATCACCGCTGATAAATGGAAATATATTCTCAATTAACATATATTCTCATCAACAAAAGTCCCGTCTCTTGCACTGAAATCAATATTGAAAGAGTCTATGCGTGTCACATATATAAAACATAATATGCTGTAACGAATGCTCATGATTTACAGGCCTTATATCAGCTATGTGTCAATGTTTAGCTTTACACTTTTCGCTTCCATGTTAGCTCAAACCCGGTTAGTTGAAAATCCAGTCGCGGGAATTGCAGTGTTGTACTGAAAAGTGGTTGTTTGGCTGATTTGTGTACATTATTTATCCATGAATCGCAATTGCAACTACCCAAATACGTGCATGTAAAAATATGTGTCTCTGTTTGGTCTCTTATGATCTTAAGTATATGTCGTATGTTGGTGTGTATAGACACGGACGGTGGGAACTTTCTGATATAATTGTAGATTAGCATAGCTTAATAAACCATTAACATTTTAATGTAATTATAGTATTATATTACTCAGATGGTTGTGATATTATAATACACAGTTATGACACTTACACATGTAAGGACATTATATGACTACACCATATATGATTACAGTGTATGGTATTCCCCAGAAACAATGCTCTTAATAACTGTGATACATATACATACATATGCATTCACTATAGATTGTATTACAACCTCAACTTTTATTCTTTCTATGTACCAAAAAATCTCACGAATGACCTCAACATACGTTCCATCATGAATTCACAACATATTGATCTCGATCGCATTATAGTTTAATATCCATACTTATGTGACTCACAAATACTGACTCATTAAATGCTTCCTATGTACATAGTACATGCCTACCTGTATATGACTTCTTGATATTATAGGTCATCCATATGCGATTTTATTGTTAATAAATACAGCATATGTCGTTTATGAACTGAGATGTAATGGCCTGGATGACACCTTACATTAAATTCGTAGAATAGTGAGTAATATGAATATGGCTCACAAATACTGGTTATTAATTTATTCATGCATGTAGTTAAATGGCCTAGCACATGGCTACCGGCATATGACTACTTAAATGATACATCATCCAAAAGTTTACTTTATTTTGGACAATAACAACATCAAATTTCGTATATAAACTGAGATTCGATGACCATTATCACACGATTGACTCTACATGTATACGATCATTTTCAAGTAATTGATTATGTATCTTGCTATACCGACAAGCACACTCGCAGTGTCCATGTGCAGTGTTTCCAAGTTATTGGTATTCCATGTTCATGTTACTGTCGTCAATATTATGACTTTGTTAAAATAATAAATGTGTCGATAAATACTTTTCAGGTATAAATGGTAGGAATATAACGTATGCAAATGCAATTCACTATCTTCTATAGCGCACTAATGTGGACATTAGCATAATACATGTACTTATATAGCTCAAGATGCGATGGCGTGGTTTTTGTTTTCATATCCAAAAAGCTAAGCATACTTCTTCGCTATGAAAATACGCTGCTTTCATTATGTGGGAAGTGAATAATGGTAGTTGTTACGTAGCCAGTCAAGTTCATAATTCGTCAACTTCCCTTTGATATGTCAATCGCTGTGCCTACCCTGTCGTGTACCGCATTAATAAAGATTATCGTTTTTCATAGATAGTACCGGTAGGCTTCGTTATAATGGAAAATGACACAATATCCGCATTCGCATGGAATGTACCGGTATCTCATGGTTTCGATGTATGCAACAGACCCGTAACCAGACATTTATGAAGAAAGGAGTCTTTTCGATGGCTTGAATGGCCCGAGGCAGCTATGCTCTCCCAGACAATTGTGAAATCCAGATGGTCTGAAATACCATTTTATATATTCTCAGCAAAAACATACATGTAATACGACTCTCCTGCTTGCATCAATATCATAAAATGACTACGTATTGACAATAATTCTTATTTTAGTGCATGAAAGAGTGGACATCAAGGCACGACGAGGGAGGTTGGGGAGGGGGTCGTCCAACCGCACCTACCCTCTGGTTATGGACATTGGTGTTCATGGTCGTGTTAAAGATAACATGATAGAGTTCCGGTTTAATGTTTAATGGCTTTAAAAGGACTATCGACAGCTCATTTCATCTGCATGGATGGGGGCGGGTAACTGAATATTTGCATACAATTTCCATCCAGCCCTGACATTAGACAAACTGGATCTACTGTCAGGTCTTCACCACACTATAGTAACTTAGCCCTCCTCCACATAAACGTAGTAGGATTACCACTGATCGTATTACTCTTATAACGGGATTAGCCGGATTCAACTCTCGCCTACAAGAAAGCTGAACATGAGAATAAGGGCCAAACCAGGGATATCGCGCTCCCCGGCAATTATCAACCCATCATCGTTAATTATATAATTAATTACCATTCACATGCTCCCAACCTGCCACTGTATTTTATTTCTATCCGAATACAGGTATTAGACACGGGCATTATGTTGATTCACTCAAATGAATGAATACCTAGATGTAATTGTAAATATGTTCCTGTTTCCTTTGACATTGTCAACATGTATTATGTTCCACTGTTCCACTTGAAATCCAAGATCGTGACTATGTAGTCGTTTACTAACCATTACCATGTTACAGCTAGGATCTATTGTTATCCATGAGTTGCACCAATATTTTGTTGATAGCTCATATTATAAACCTACGCAATATAGTAGCCATCTTGGTAACTAAAATGGCGGTCATAAAATATTATCATAATATATTGGAAACACTAAAACATTGATTTTATGGTGTAGCATATGCTATGTGGTTGATGACTACCCTACTTAGTATAGATGTGTCAGAATTGTATCCATGTTGGCGGTCCTATTTGATTTACGTTTGTTTGCGGCAACAGATAATTCGGTACAGTTTGGGAGACGAGCCTCGTACTTTTAAAATATTACAAATATGATTTCCAATTATGTTTCATTTCTTTACTACTTTGCCGATCAACAGCGCCTAAGAGCTTAAGCGATACTTAGCGGCCATCTTGAATATTCCAACATGGTCAAATAATAAGTATATTAGATGGTCTCATTCATTTTTGCAAAGAACACATTCAATAATAACAAAAAAGGCAAACAACTGAAATATAAATGTGTATGAAAGTGTAGCTATATATTTTTGTTATTCCACACACATTTACTGCACGTCTGTGTGAACATTTGGCGGCCATCTTATATGTATATGAATTTGTCAGTGGTGAATTGTTTTTATAAGTTATCAAAACGTATTTCTATGTATGTAAACGCATAATGTAAGTACCAAACGCCAAATAATAATCAAATCAGAATATATTAAGACAAAATGTCGATACCTGGCGGCCATCTTGAAAATCTCAAAATACACACCGGTTTGAACCACCATAAAAACGAAGCGTCTCATATATGTCCTAAGGAAGAATATTCAACAATTTAAACAACTGAAGCATGATATGCACGTACATGTCAGATATAAAATATGTTCTTGAACTCATTTGACCTCTTTGCACTTAATGACCTCAAAAATGACCTTGTCCCACCTAATTTGATTGACCGACACCGGATTCATGTTCAGGAATGTTTGATGCATCAATCTAGCATAGACATTGCTTTTGCTCTCTTGTGTTGAACAGAAATCGTTTTTAAGCCACTTCTCTTCAAGGTGCCCCTCCACTATTTGTGTGACAGAACATTCTAATAATTATCTAATTCTTAGTAATTTTGTAAATATTACCAGATCTGACAAATGTTGCAGCTGGAACAGTCCAACTGACTTCTGTAATAATAGTTTTAACATGTTATGCTGCTTAATTTTAAAGGTAAATGCCCACTCAGTAGGCACAAAATGTTCTTTATAGGAATTAAATAAGTGTATCATTGTGTCACTATATTCCACCAGCTCTAAAAATTACGAGTGCCCACTATACAGATATAATCGGTTAGTAATATTTAGTTTACTGATAGCGACGCACAGTGGTATCAGTCTATTTCATATGCAAATGAGGCATGATGTTTTTTAATTATTTATACTAATTAAATGTGTCACCTGAAAATATAATATTTTCGACAGATTATAAAGTATTATCATTGCACATCAAAAAATAAATAGAGAATAAATAATAATGTCCGTTAACATTTTAAGGAAACACGGTTATCACCCCTGATATCAGTGTGAAAATATACATCTGATATAAAATGTATAATAATGCCAATCAATACATGGGATAATAGTGAATGAATGTTTATTTTGCCAGAAAATGTCTCAGATGATGTCTCTAATATAAAGAACATGTTGTGCCTACTGAGTGGACATGTACCTTTAATACCAATGGAATCCCATTGATGGACAAGACAATTAATTTACGGGATGGTCATACCCAAGTAAACCTATGTCATATGTATTGTAAAGCGGTATTAAATGGTATTAAAAGTAAACAGTATAAAACTAAAACCACAAACAAAATCCAACTGGAGCCGATAAAAACATCACAATCACATGTAAGCTGCCCAACTATATTTTTCAGATAAGTGGAAATTAATAGCGAAATATTTTAGTATTTTTCTCACATTTGGAGTATTTTATACATACATGTACTTCCGTGTTTTGCCATAAAACAGTTTGTTAAACAAATAATTATTGATAAACCATCACCTTTGATATATTACATCTTTGGCAACCAGTGTACATAGACCCTGGTCAGACTGTGGATGCACATGCTGATGTGGATCTATGCTGGTTGCTATCGCCAATAAAATATTCCATATAGTTTTATAGAAAAAAGAAGCAGCAATAACTCCAAAATTAGCGACGCGTGAGATATACAGTACAGGCCCCGCAAAACCCACATATTTTTTTATTTGCGGAGTTTTTCGGTAGTGCAGAAACTCCTACACTTTGCGGCAAACTGCTGTTTTGCCACAAAACCCCGCAAACGTCCCGCGGTATTCCATACAATCGATAAAATCAATTGCGGCAAAACGCGGCATAATCGTTAAACATATCACCAACACTTTTGCCGCAATTTGCCTCTGATTCATCTGCGCATACACCGATATGAGGCTATGCTGGAATGTCGTGTATTCAGGTAGTACCTATGTATATTGTTAAACCTAATCAATAAACAGTGAATATACACTATCTGTACCTACGTATATCCACGGTGGTCCACAGTGTCAATATTTGGCTGGGGGGAATTGTTTATGACCCATTTCTCATGTGCCGGTCACTAGTAGGGAGTTATTATCACCTTGGGGAAGAAGTTTACACATGGCTGCTGTGTGTTTGCGATTACGGGTAATTATGTTATACACAAATGGCAAATATGGTGGAATTATATACAACAAATTTCTTCGTAAGTAGGTTCAATAAGTTTATTACATGCATCTTGAATTTTTATTACCGTATTTAGCCGTGTATTGCGCGCATTTTTTCAGCCCCATTTTTAATCCAGAAGTCACCCTGCGTGTAGGAACATAAATTTCAAACATTTTTTTCCAACTGATTTCTGCCAGTTTTATGCAAACAAAACAAGCCCGGAAACAGAAATATAAATTTTTGACAGGTGTCCGCTATGACATTGAAATACGCATAGTGTGAAACAAGAGAAAAGGAATCAATCGATATCAATGGGTGCGGTAAGTATAGATTGATGGTAAATTGGTATCTTTTGGGATTTAATATAGCCAGGCTCGTAACATAAGAGGCTACGTGTATTAGAGGAAATTTACATGTTTTCTGTATTTACGCTGGTGTACCGATCTCATATCGGTCACTGTGGACCACCGTGGATATACGTAGGTACAAGATAGTGTGTATTCACTGTTTATTGATTAGGTTTAACAATAGACATAGGCACTAGGGTATGCGCAGACGAATCAGGGGCTATGCTGGTCGCACATGTCATAAGGTATTGATGCGTGAATACTTGTCAATACATTTACAAACAAGAGGGCCATGATGGCCCTAATTCGCTCACCTGACTCCATGAACACCAGAGGAGAATGTGACATTGAGTTCATGTGTTTTAAAAAAATTGTGCTATTTTTAGATGGCGGTCATCTTGGATTAAGCGATGACTCTCATTTTACAAAATCTGAAAATGCTTCACCCAGCATCGGCCATGTGGTTCCTGAGAAAAAGACGTTAAAAATCTTGAATAAATGGACCTTTTGGTGGCCATCATGGATGACATAATCATCCGATTCCGACAAATATTGCACCAGAGTGATCGCCTCATTGATACCTTCAATTTGATATATGACATGACCATATTCAGTCAAAAATAAAATTTGACGCCCATTTTTGACCCCGGGGTCACCATTTTAACAACTTTCAAAGAGCAATGCACATCGATCATTCCTACCAAGTTTCGTCGAAATCCGGCTAGCGGTTCATGAGAAGAAGATTTTTTAAGAATTTATGCTATTTTTAGACGGCGGCCATCTTGGATTAGCGATGACCTCAATTTTAACAAATCTGAAAAGGCTTCACCCATGGACCATAACTTTTAAGTTTGGCTACCATGGGCCAAGCGGTTCATGTGAAGAAGAATTTTGAAATCTCTAATAAAAGAACGACCTTTTGACCTTTCGGCGGCCATCTTGGATGACATAACAATCCGATTGCGACAGAAAATGCACCAGAGTGATCGCCTCATTGATACCTTCAATTTGATATATGACATGACCATATTCGGTGAAAAATAAAATTTGACCCCAATTTGACCCACGGGCCACGCCCATTTTTGACCGCGCGGGGTCACCATTTTAACAACTTTGAAAGAGCAATGTACATCGATCATTTCTACCAAGTTTCGTCGAAATCCGGCTAGCGGTTCATGAGAAGAAGATTTTTTAAGAATTTATGCTATTTTTAGACGGCGGCCATCTTGGATTAGCGATGACCTCCATTTTAACAAATCTGAAAAGGCTTCACTCATGGACCATAACTTTTAAGTTTGGCTACCATGGGCCAAGCGGTTCATGTGAAGAAGAATTTTGAAATCTCTAATAAAAGAACGACCTTTTGACCTTTCGGCGGCCATCTTGGATGACATAACAATCCAATTTCGACAAAAAATGCACCAGAGTGATCACCTCATTGATACCTTCAATTTGATATATGAAATGACCATATTCAGTCAAAAATATAATTTGACCCCAATTTGACCCCACGGGCCACGCCCATTTTTAACCCCAGGGTCACCATTTTAACAACTTTGAAAGAGCAATGTACATCGATCATTCCTACCAAGTTTTGTCGAAATCCGGTTGGCGGTTCTTGAGAAGAAGATTTTTTAAGAATTTGTGCTATTTTTAGACGGCGGCCATCTTGGATTACGTAATGACGTCATTTTAACAATTTTGTAATCCCCCTACCTAAGGACCATGACCATGAAGTTTGGTGACCATAGGCCCAATGGTTACCGAGGAGAAGACGTTTGAAAATGTTCATGGACGACGACGACGGACGACGGACGACGGACACATTGCGGTAACAATAGCTCACATGAGCTGAGCTTCGCTCAGGTGAGCTAAAAATAGTAACACAGTCAGTCGGCACCGAGCAACGAAAAACTACCATTACCGAGTGTTACCGAGTGCGATCTGAATGTGCGCGACGCTTGATTTAGCATCTAAAATCTTACATCAAGCGCTTAAGGAATTGAGATAATCTGTCCACATTAATTATTCACAGGATGGCAGACGTGTGATGTCACTTTGAAAATGTACAACCAAACAATACCCGACAGGCAACATTTGACCGATATGAGATTGGTACACCAGCGTAAATACAGAAAACATGCAGGGCTTAAAAATTCACTCGCCCCGCTCGCCATGGCGAGTCGATTTTCGTGTTGGCGAGAGGATTTTCTTGTCACTGGCCCGATTTGGCGAGTGACAAATCGGGAAAGGCCATTCTGTATTTTCCGAAAATTTACAGAACTGACAAAATTTGCATCCTAAGTTCCATTCTTTTATTGGTTTTCCTAACGCTTTCCGCGATCTCAAAACCGGAAATGATGTTTTTAATGTTTACATTAGAAACCGGGATATTGATCAATTACGGCATCCTTGTACTAGACAATTGGACGTCCAGACAGTTGCTATGCGCTCGGCGGGTAATTTTTACTCACTCCTAAAACAGACCATGGTGTCTGCTGACTGTGTGCCTCGTGTGTGTTAGTGAGGGAATTCTCACCAGATGCAATTTGTGCAGGGCGTGTCGCTGGAAGTGTACTGCGTTAACTACACACTTTTTACGATGGTCAGCGTACACTTGCGCTAATAATAATCAGCGAATATACTGAATTAAAATAGTTTCCAAGACGCTGCATACATAGCCACTGCAAAATGAATCTGTGTATTGGAAACGCTTAATAAAGTTACAAAACATCTGGACAATTGATGCGTAGATCGTCTTCTAAATGATGCACCCATGTTTTAATTAAAATTATGGTTGCGACTGGAGAAATGGGACTTATGGGATTTGTGACCAGTGTATGTCCTGATCAAATAGCACACCCTCCAGCTCCTGTAGTCTGATAATAATCTATAGTGCATGTTGGAAGCATGATGAGTGTTTCATTGATGGAATAGTGAACAGTGCAGATCCTGATCAAACTGCGGATGCACAGGCTGATCTGGATCTACACTGGTCGCAGAACCCATAAGCCCCATTTCTCCAGTCACAGCCACAAATAACACTTGTTCTCATTATATTTCTTATTGCATAAAATAATTTCAGAAAGCATATAAACATGTTATGTACTATTCTACTGGATGGTTCTAAAACAAGTTAATTGCCCAACCTTTTTCGAAAAGGTATTACTACTTCTTGCATTTTCCCAAAATGTTGGGCAAGTAACTTTTTGGTCTGGCGAGTAGATTATAATTGTACTTACCCGGCCGGGCAAGTACAAAAAGTGAATATTTTTAAGCCCTGACATGTAAATTTCCTCTAATAACACGTAGCCTCTTATGTTACGAGCCTGGCTATATTAAATCCCAAAAGATACCAATTTACCATCAATCTATACTTACCGCACCCATTCATATCAATTGATTCCTTTTCTCTTGTTTCACACTATGCGTATTTCAACGTCATAGCGGACACCTGTCAAAAACTGATATTTCCGTTTCCGGGCTTGTTTTGTTTGCGTAAAACTGGCAGAAATCAGTTGGAAAAAATGTTTGAAATTTATGTTCTGACTTCTGGATTAAAAATGGAGCTGAAAAAATGCGCACAATACACGGCTAAATACGGTACATGTTAAGGAGATTTTTTTTCAAGAACAGTCGGTACTATCAGTATCAGTCGGGTTACCGGAAACATTACTTTTTTTTGGCCTTATCTCGAAGTTGACCAAAATATATCGACATATCCGAACTTCGCGATAAAAATTTGTTAAATTTAACAGAATCACTTCTAAGTTATTGTACACTAAAGGGGCTATTCATTACCCATGACCGAATAAAAACACCTATCCCTGGTCTTACCTTGAGTATAGGTCGTACAACAAAGTCTTTGAACTGCCGGGATATTGTGATTGTCTCCTCATTCTCCAGCTCGTCTGTGGGAATAATTGATCATACAGAGGCAACCAGTGGAAGGTCAAGGTTAGTTCATGATTACAATTACTGGTGACAATTACTGGTGACTATTCATAGTAAAACACACAGTAAAACTCCAAAACTGAAGACATATTCAACTGTGATCGGTTTCGCTATAATTCATCTCTAATGAAAATATCTGTTGAAGGTTGAAAAGCAGAAACAAAGTGTATTGCTAATATACCTGGATTACAGTGGAATAGCCAGAAAGTGGACACCCTGGACAACGGATTCAATTCGCAAATAACAAGAATTCCGCCACGGAAGCGGTGTCATGCCTGCCGAGGCATTTGACCGTAACATGATTATGGGCATGTACGAAAGTAAGCATCACAAAAATCGTCGGAGAAGTGCATGCTTTAAACACGAAGAAGGTCAAGGGTGAACAAACTTTTTGACATAAAAATGGCTATGTATTTCCACAACCATGTGAAGGTGAAGGTCATGTTAATGGGGGCACGAGTGTGTTCTAAATGCTTACATGTAGCAATTGTCCAAATATTGAAGCAATCCGTCAAGTAATATTAAAGATGAAGAAGCTTGTACAAACTTTCAGACATTTGTTGACGTCGACGACAATGACAACAATGACGATGCATAAAATGTAATGTGTGAAATGGCCAAAAGTTTGTCGGCAGCAAAACGTGGAAAAGACAGTAGTGTGATGTGTGATATACCGACGTTACCTAACTTGTCCCAAGATCTAGTGTGATGTGTGATATACTCACGTTACATAACTTGCCCCGAGATTTAGTGTGATGTGTGATATACCCATGTTACCTAACTTACCCCGAGACCCAGTATGATATGTGATATACCGATGTTACCTAACTTACCCCGAGATATAGTGTGATGTGTGATAAATCAACGTTACATAACTTGCCCACGAGATCTAGTGTCATGTGTGATATACCGACGTTACGTAACTTGCCCTGAGATCTAATGTGATGTGTGATATACCGACGTAACCTAACTTGCCCAAAGATCTAGTGTGATGTGTGATATACCGACGTTACCTAACTTGCCCAGAGATCTAGTGTGATATGTGATATACCGACGTTACCTAACTTGCCCTGAGATCTAGTGTGATGTGTGATATACCGACGTTACCTAACTTGCCCGGAGATCTAGTTTGATGTGTGATATACCGACGTAACCGAACTTGCCCCGAGATCTAGTTTGATGTGTGATATACCAACGTTACCTAACTGGCCCCGAGATCTAGTGTCATGTGTGATATACCGACGTTACCCGACTTGCCCGGAGATCTAGTTTGATGTGTGATATACCGACGTTACCTAACTGGCCCCGAGATCTAGTGTGATGTGTGATGTACCCACGTTATCTACCTTGTCCCGAGATCTAGTGTGATATGTGATATATCGACGTTACATAACTTGCCCTGAGATCTAGTTTGATGTGTGATACACCAACGTTACCCAACTTGCCCGGAGATATAGTGTCATGTGTGATATACCGACGTTAGCTAACTTGTCCCGAGATCTAGTTTGATGTGTGATATACCGACGTTACCTAACTGGCCCCGAGATCTAGTGTGATGTGTGATGTACCCACGTTATCTACCTTGTCCCGAGATCTAGTGTGATATGTGATATATCGACGTTACGTAACTTGCCCTGAGATCTAGTTTGATGTGTGATACACCAACGTTACCCAACTTGCCCGGAGATATAGTGTCATGTGTGATGTACCCACGTTATCTAACTTGTCCCGAGATCTAGTGTGATATGTGATATATCGACATACGTAACTTGCCCTGAGATCTAGTGTGATGTGTGGTATACCGACGTTACCTAATTTGCCCGGAGATCTAGTTTGATGTGTGATATACCGACGTTACTTAACTGGCCCCGAGATCTAGTGTCGTGTGATATACTGACGTTACCTAACTTGCCCCGAGATCTAGTTTGATGTGTGAAAAACCGACGTTACCTAACTTGCCCGGAGATCTAGTGTCATGTGTGATATACCCACGTTACCTAACTTTCCCCGATATCTAGTGTGATGTGTGATATACCGACGTTACGTAACTTTCCCCCGAGATATAGAGTGATGTGTGATGTACTGACGTTACCTAACTTGCCCCGCGATATAGTGTGATGTGTGATATACCGACGTTACCTAACTTACCCCGAGATCCAGTGTGATGTGTGATGTACTGACGTTACCTAACTTGCCCGGCGATCTAGTGTGATGTGTGATATACCGACGTTACCTAACTTGCCCCGAGATCTAGTGTGATGTGTGATATACTGATGTTACCTAACTTGCCCTGAGATCCAGTGTGATGTGTGATATACCCACGTTACCTAACTTGCCCTGAGATATAGTGTGATGTGTGATGTACTGACGTTACCTAACTTGCCCCGAGATAGTGTGATGTGTGATATACCGACGTTACCTAACTTACCCCGAGATCCAGTGTGATGTGTGATATACCGACGTTACCTAACTTACCCCGAGATCCAGTGTGATGTGTGATATACCGAAGTTACCTAACTTGCCCCGAGATTTAGTGTGATACGTGATATACTGACGTTACCTAACTTACCCCGAGATCCAGTGTGATGTGTGATATACCGAAGTTACCTAACTTATCCCGAGATCCAGTGTGATGTGTGATATACCGAAGTTACCTAACTTGTCCCGAGATCTAGTGTGATGTGTGATATACCGAAGTTACCTAACTTGTCCCGAGATCTAGTGTGATATGTGATATACCGAAATTACCTAACTTGTCCCGAGATCTAGTGTGATGTGTGATATACCGACGTTACCTAACTTACCCCCCGAGACCATGTGATACTGATACCGACGTTACCTAAACTTACCCCGAGATCCAGTAGTGATGTGTGATAACCGATTACCTAACTTGTCCCGATCTAGTGATATGTGATATACCGAAGTTACCTAACTTACCCCCGAGATCCAGTGTGATGTGTGATATACCGACGTTACCTAACTTGTCCCGAGATATGGTGTGATATGTGATATACCGAAGTTACCTAACTTACCCCGAGATCCAGTGTGATACGTGATATACCGACGTTACCTAACTTACCCCGAGATCCAGTGTGATGTGTGATATACCGAAGTTACCTAACTTGTCCCGAGATCTGGTGTGATATGTGATATACCCGAAGTTCCCTAACTAACTTACCCCGAGATCCAGTGCTGATACGTGATATACCGACGTTACCTAACTTACCCCGAGATCCAGTGTGATGTGTGATATACCGAAGTTACCTAACTTGTCCCGAGATCTAGTGTGATATGTGATATACCGAAGTTACCTAACTTACCCCGAGATCCAGTGCGATACGTGATATACCGACGTTACCTAACTTACCCCGAGATCCAGTGTGATGTGTGATATACCGAAGTTACCTAACTTGTCCCGAGATCTAGTGTGATATGTGATCTACCTTACCATACCCGAAGATCCAGTGCCGATACGTGATATACCGACGATTTACCTAGTACCCCCCCCCCCCCCCCCCCCCGTGTGATGTGTGATATACCGAAGTTACCTAACTTGTCCCGAGATCTAGTGTGATATGTGATATACTGAAGTTACCTAACTTACCCCGAGATCCAGTGTGATGTGTGATATACCGACGTTACCCACCTTGTCCCGAGATCTAGTGTGATATGTGATATACCGACGTTACCTAACTTGCTCTGAGATCTAGTGTGATGTGTGATATACCGACGTTACCTAACTTGCTCTGAGATCTAGTGTGATGTGTGATATACCGACGTTACCTAACTTGCTCTGAGATCTAGTGTCACGTGTGATATACCGACGTTACCTAACTTGCTCTGAGATCTAGTGTGAATGTGTGATATACGACGTCCTAACTTGCTCTGAGATCTAGTGATGATATGTGATATACCGACGTTACCTAACTTGCTCTGAGATCTAGTGTGATATGTGAGATATACCGACGTTACCTAACTTGCTCTGATATCGTAGTGTGATGTGTGATATACCGACGTTACCTAACTTGCTCTGAGTGAGATCCGACTTTTACCTAACCTTGCTCAGATCTAGTGTATGTGTGATATAAACGACGGTACCTTAATCTTGCATTTTTCTGAGAATCTAGTTTGTGATGGGTGGATTTTACCGACGTTACCTAATTGCTCTGAGATCTTAGTGTGATGTGTGATTATAACGTCGTTACATACCTACCACGAGCTCTAGTGTGATGTGTGAGTATACGACTATACCTTAACTTGCCCCATCTGCCGATATAAGTGTGATGTGCGATATACCGACGTTACCTAACTTGCCCCGAGATCTAGCGTGATATGTGATATACCGACGTTACCTAACTTGCTCTGAGATCTAGTGTGATGTGTGATATACTGACGTTACCTAACTTGCTCTGAGATCTAGTGTGATGTGTGATATACCGACGTTACCTAACTTGCCCCGAGATTTAGTATGATGTGTGATATACCGACGTTACCTAACTTGCTCCGAGATCTAGTGTGATGTGTGATATACCGATGTTACCGAACTTGCACTGAGATCTAGTGTGATGTGTGATATACCGACGTTACCTAACTTGCCCCCGAGATCTAGTGTGATGTGTGATACAGCGATGTTACCTAACTTGCCACGAGATATAGTGTGATGTGCGAGACACCGAAGTTACCTAACTTGCCCCGAGATCTAGTGTGATGTGTGATATACCGATGTTACCTAACTTGCCCTGAGATTTATTGTGTTATGTGATGTACTGACGTTACCTAACTTGCCTGGAGATCTAGTATGATGTGTGATGTACTAATGTTACCTAACTTGCCCTGAGATCTAGCGTGATGTGTGATATACCGACATTACATAACTTGCTCCGAGATGTAGTGTGATGTGCGATACACCGATGTTACCTAACTTGCCCCCCGAGATTTATTGTGATGTCAGAGCTCCAGATAAGCTCTGTGTCTAAAGCGTACTATAACCCCTGATTTCAAAATCAATGCGTATTTTACTTTTACAAATGAATTAATAATGTTCTTCATATTACTAAATAGGGAACAAATGATAAAAAAAACTATAACAAATTTAAACATTCACTTATTTGAGCTGCAAAAAGCAAACACTGTTTGCTTTTTGCAGCTCAACTAAGTGAATTTTCAACTTCATTACAGTATTACAGTACTCAATTTGAAATTCAATGCGTATTGTCACATTGCTGTGCGTATTTTGTACTCCCACTTTTGATAATGTGTGATATACCCACATATAGTGTCATGTGTGATGTACTGACGTTACGTAACTTGACCCGAGATCTAGTGTGATGTGTGATATACTGATGTTACCCAACTTGCCCTGAGATCTAGTGTGATGTGCGATATACCAACGATACGTAACTTGCCCCGAGATCTAGTGTGATGTGTGATATACCGACGTTACCTAACTTGCCCTGATATTTAGTGTGATGTGTGATATACCGACGTTACCTAACTTGCCCTGAGATCTAGTGTGATGTGCGATATACCGACGTTACCTAACTTGCCCCGAGATCTAGTGTGATGTGTGATATACCGACGTTACCTAACTTGCCCCGAGATTTAGTATGATGTGTGATATACCGACGTTACCTAACTTGCTCCGAGATCTAGTGTGATGTGTGATATACCGTTGTTTACCCGATTTTGCATTGGATTATTTGTGTGTGTGGGTTATTACCGAACGTTACCTAAACTTTGCCCCCGAGATTCTTGTGTGATGTGTGATCTTCACGATTACCTTAACTTGCCCTGATATTTAGTGTGAGGGTGTGATATAGACGGTTCCTATTGCCTGAGGATTCTAGTGTAATGTGTTGGATATAACCAAACGTTACCTTAACGCCCCCCGGGGGGAGTCTTGTGTGGTTGTGTGATTACCGACGGTTTCTAAACTTGCCCTGATATTTTGTGTGATGTGTGTTATACGACGTTACCTAACTTGCCCGTGATCTATGTGGATGTGTGATATACCGACGTTACCTAACTTTCCCGAGATCTAGTGTGATGTGCGACCTATACGCGGTTACCTAACTTGCCCGAGATCCTGTGTGATGTTGGATATACGACGTTTACCTAACTTGCCCTGATATTTTGTGTGATGTGTTGTTATACCGACGTTACCTAACTTGCCCTGAGATCTAGTGTGATGTGTGTATTTACCGACGTTACCTAACTTCCCTGAAGAATCTGTGTGATGTGCGATTTACCAACCGTTACCTTAACGTGGCCCCGAGATCTAGTGTGATGTGTGATACCGACGTTACCTAACTTGCCCTGATATTTAGTGTTGATGTGTGATATACCGACCGTTATAACCTTGCCCCGAGTTAGTGTGATGTGCGATATTACCGACGTTACCTAACTTGCCCCGAGATCTAGTTGTGATGTGTGATATAGACGGTTACCTTAACTTGCCCTGATTATTTAGTGTGAAGTGTGATTTACCGACGTTTACTTAAACTTGCCCCGTGATCTAGTGTGATGTGCGATATACCGACGTTACCTAAATTGCCCGGAGATCTAGTGTGATGTGTGATATACCGACGTTACCTAAACTTGCCCTGATCTCTTAGTGTGATGTGTGATATACGACGTTACCTAACTTGCCCCACTGAGATCTAGTGTGATGTGCGATATACCGACGTTTATCCCTATATTTCTTGCCCGAGAATCTAGTGTGATGGTGTGATATACCGACGTTAACCCGACACTGCCCTGATATTTAGTGTGATGTGTGATATACCGACGTTACCCCTAACTTGCCCCGAGATCTAGTGTGATGTGCGATATACCGACGTTACCCTTAACTTGCCCCGAGATCTAGGGTGTGATGTGTGGATATACCGACGTTACCTAACTTGCCCATGATATTTAGTGTGATGTGTGATATACTCGACGTTACCTAACTTGCCCCGAGATCTAGTGTGATGTGCGATATACCGACGTTACCTAACTTGCCCGAAGATATTTAGTGTGATGTGTGTTATACCGACGTTACATAACTTGCCTGATGATTTATGTGTGATGTGTGGATATACCGAGTTATAACTTGCCCCAAGAGATCTAGTGTTGATGTGTGATATACCGTTGTTACTAACTGGCCCTGGATATTTAGTGTGATGTTGTTGATATACCATAGACGTTACCTAACTTGCCCCAGAGATCTAGTGTGATGTGTGATATACCGACGTTACCTAACTTGCCCTGGATATTTAGTGTGTTGTGTGATATACCGACGTTAACCTAACTTGACGAGAATTTTCCCTTAGTGTGATGTGTTGATATACCGACCGTTTACCTTAACTTGCCCTGATATTTAGTGTGATTTATTCCGACTGTACCTAAATTTGCGATGATAACTTTATTGTGTGATAATGTGAGTATACCGATGTTACCTAAACTTGCCATGAGATTTTATTGTGATATGTGATATAACGATGTTTACCTAACTTACCCAGAGATCCAAGTGGTGATGTACGGATATACCGACGTTACCTAAAACTTGCCCCGAGATCTAGTGTGGATGTTGTGATAACGACGTTAACCTAACTTGCCGAGATATAGTGTGATGTGCGATTTACCGATGTTTAACCTTAACTTGCCCCATGAGGATTTATTGTTATGTGTGATATACCGAGTTACCTACTTTACAAGAGATCCAGTGTGATGTTCGATATACCGACTTACCTAACTAGCACCGAGATCTAGTGTGATGTGTGATATACCGACTTACCCTAACTTTCCCTGATATTTAGTGTGATGTGTGATATACCGGACGTTACCTAACTTGCCCCGAGATCTAGGTGATTGTGAATACCGACGTTACCTAACTTCCCCGAGATCTAGTGTGATGTGTGAATATAACCGACGTTTACCAAACTTGCCCTGATATTAGTGTGATGTGTGATATACCGACTTAACCTAAACTTGCCCCGAGATCTAGTGTGATGTTTGCGATATACCGACGTTACCTAACTTGCCCCCCGTGATCTAGTGTGATGTTGGATATACCGAAGTTACCTAACTGCCTTGATATTTAGTGGTGATCGGTGGTGATATACGACTTACCCTAACTTGCCCTCGAGATCTAGTGTATGTGTGATATACCGACGTTACTAACTTGCCCTGAATTTAGTGTGATTTGTGTGATATACCCGACGTTACCTAACTTGCCCTGAGGATCTAGTGTGATGTGTGATATACCGACGTTACCTAACTTGCCCCGAGATCTAGTGTGATGTGCGATATACCGAGTACCTAACCTAGCCCCGAGATCAGTTGTGCTGTGCGATACCTAATACCGACGTTACCTAATTTGCCCCTGATATTTAGTGTGATGTGTGATATACCGACGTTACCTAACTTTGCCCTGAGATCAAGTTGTGATGTGTGATATACCGAACGTTTACCTAAACCTTGCCCTGAATCTATTGTTGATGTGCCATAATACCAACGTTACCTAACGCCCCGAGATCTAGTGTGATGTGGATATACCGACGTTACCCTAACTTGCCCTGAATATTTTAGTGTGATGTGTGATATACCCGACGTTACCTAACATTGGCCCGCCCGAGATCTAGTGTGATGTGCGAATTTATACGACGTTACCTAACTAGCCCCGAGATCTAAGTTGTGAAAAAATGTTGATATACCTACGGTACCCTAACTGCCCTTGATATTTAGTGGGATGTGTGCCTAATACCGACATTACCTAACTTGCCCCCGAGATCTAGTTTATGTGCGAATATAACCGACGTACCTAACTTGCCGAGATCGTATGTGATTTGTGTGATATACCGACGTTACCAAAACTTGCCCTGAAGATCTTAGTGTGATGTGTGATATACCCCCGACGTTACCCTAACTTGCCCCCGAGATTCTTAGTGTATGTACGATATACCGACGTTACCTAACTTGCCCCGAGATCTAGTGTGATGTGTTTATACCCGAACTTTTACCTAACTTGCCTGATATTTAGTGTGATGTGTGAGATACCCCGACGTTACCTTAACTTGCCCCGAGAATCTAGTGTGATTGTGGTGATATACCTCGACGTTACCTAACTTTGCCCCAGATCTAGTGTGATGTTGATTTATACGACGTTACCTAACTTTGCCCTGATTTAAAAATTTAGTGTGATTTATCCATACCGACGTTACCTAACTTGCCCCAGATCTAGTGTGATGTGCGATATAACCAGACGTTACCTAACTTGCCCCGAGATCTAGTGTGATGTGTGATATACCGACGATACCTAACTTGCCCCTGCTATTTTAGTGTGTGTGTGATTTTTAAACCGACGTTACCTAACTTTGCCCTGAGATCTAGGTGTGAAATGATGCGATTATTCCGACGTTACCTTAACTTGCCCGAGATCTAGTGTGATTGTTGTGATATACCGAGTTACCTAACTTGCCCCGAAGATTTAAGTATGAGTGTGATATACCGACGTTACCTAACTTGCTCCGAAGATCTAGTGTGATTGTGTGAGTATAACCGATGTTACCGAACTTGCACTGTGATCCCCGATGTGTGATGTGTGTTATAACGACCGTACCTAATTGCCCACACCGAGAGTAGTGTGATGTGTGATATACCGACGTTACCTAACTTGCCCGAATAGTGTGATGTGTGATATACCGACGTTACCTAATTGCCCGATAGTGTGATGTGTGTATACCGACGTTACCTAACTTGCCCAGAGATCTAGTGTATGTGTGATATACCCCCATCGTTACCTAACTTGCCCCGAGATCTAGTGTGATGTGTGATATACCGACGTTACCTAACTACCTTGCCCTGATATTTATGTGATGTGTGATATATACCGACCGTTACCTAACTTGCCCTGAGATCTAGTGTGATGTGTGATATACCGACGTTACCTAACTTGCCCTGAGATCTAGTGTGATGTGTGATATACCGACGTTACCTAACTTGCCCCCGAGATATAGTGTGATGTGAGATATACCGACGTTACCTAACTTGCCCGAGATCTAGTGTGATGCGTATACGCGTACCTAACTTGCCCCTGATCTGTGATGTGTGATATCCGACGTTACCTAACTTGCCCTGATATTTAGTGTGATGTGTGATATACCGACGTTACCTAACTTGCCCCGAGATCTAGTGTAATGTGTGATATACCGACGTTACCTAACTTGCCCGTAGATCTAGTTTGTGATGTGTGATACCGACGTTACCAATTAAATTGCCCCCCCTGAGATCTAGTGTGATGTGTGATATACCGACGTTACCTAACTTCCCCGAGATTCTAGTGTGTGTCGATTATAAACCGACGTTACCTAACTTGCCCCGAGATCTAGTGTGATGTGTGATATACCGACGTTACCTAACTTGCCCTGATATTTAGTGTGATGTGTGATATACCGACGTTACCTAACTTGCCCCGAGATCTAGTGTGATGTGTGATATACCGCGTTACCTAACTTGCCGAGATCTGTGTGATGTGTGATTACCGACGTTACCTAACTTGCCCTGATATTTAGTGTGATGTGTGATATACCGACGTTACCTAACTTGCCCCGAGATCTAGTGTGATGTGCGATATACCGACGTTACCTAACTTGCCCCGAGATCTAGTGTGATGTGTGATATACCGACGTTACCTAACTTGCCTTGATATTTAGTGTGATGTGTGATATACCGACGTTACCTAACTTGCCCCGAGATCTAGTGTGATGTGTGATACCGTCGTTACCTAACTTGCCCTGTATTTAGTGTATGTGATTTACCGACGTTAACCTAACTTGACCGAGATCTAGTGTGATGTGTGATATACCGACGTTACCTAACTTGCCCTGATATTTAGTGTGATATACCGACGTTACCTAATTTGCCCCCGAGATCTAGTGTGATGTGTGATATACCGATGTTACCTAACTTGCCATGAGATTTATTGTGATATGTGATATACCGATGTTCCATACAGAGTCCATGTGATGTACGTATACCGACGTTACCTAACTTGCCCCGAGATCTAGTGTGATGTGTGATATACCGACGTTACCTAACTTGCCCCGAGATATAGTGTGATGTGCGATATACCGATGTTACCTAACTTGCCATGAGATTTATTGTGATGTGTGATATACCGACGTTACCTAACTTACCCAGAGATCCAGTGTGATGTACGATATACCGACGTTACCTAACTTGCCCCGAGATCTAGTGTGATGTGTGATATACCGACTTTACCTGACTTGCCCCGAGATATAGTGTGATGTGCGATATACCGACGTTACGTAACTTGCGCCGAGATCTAGTGTGATGTGTGAAACACCGACGTTACCTAACTTGCCCCGATATTTAGTGTGATATACCGACGTTATGTAACTTGCGCCGAGATCTAGTGTGATGTGTGAAATACCGACGTTACCTAACTTGTCCCGAGACTTAGTGTGATATGTGATATACCGACGTTACCTAACTTTCCCTGAGATCTAGTATGATATGTGATATACTGATGTTACCGAACTTGCCCCGAGATTTATTTGATATGTGATATACCGACGTTACCTAACTTGCCCCGAGATTTAGTGTGATATGTGATGTATTGACGTTACCTAACTTGCCCTGAGATTTATTTGGTATGTGATGTACTGACGTTACCTAACTTTCCCCGAGATCTAGTGTCATATGTGATATACCGACATTACCTAACTTTCCCCGAGATCTAGTGTGATATGTGATATACCGATGTTACTTAACTTGCCCTGAGATTTATTGTGATATGTGATATACCGATGTTACCTAACTTGCCCCGAGATTTAGTGTGATATGTGATGTACCGATGTTACCAAACTTGCCCCGAGATCTAGTGTGATATGTGATATACCGATGTTACCTAACTTGCCCCGAGATTTAGTGTGATATACCGATGTTACCTAACTTGCCCTGAGATTTATTGTGATATGTGATATACCGATGTTACCTAACTTACCCCGAGATTTATTGTGATATGTGATATACCTATGTTACCAAACTTACCCCGAGATTTAGTGTGATATACCGATGTTACCTAACTTGCCCTGAGATTTATTGTGATATGTGATATACCGACGTTACCAAACTTGCCCCGAGATTTATTTGATATGTGATACAGTACAGCCACCGCGAAACCCGCACATTTTTTGCTTTGCAGAGTTTTTCGCCAGCGCGGAATTTCCTACCTATTGCGGCAAATCGCTGGTTTGCCGCGAAATGCCGCAAAGCGTCGCAAAGTTCTTGCGGTATTGCTGCAATTGTTCAAATAAATTGCCGCAATCATGACGGATTACGTAATGACGTCATTTTAACAATTTTGTAATCCCCCTACCTAAGGACCATGACCATGAAGTTTGGTGACTATAGGCCCAATGGTTACTGAGGAGAAGACGTTTGAAAATGTTCACGGACGACGACGGACGACTGACACATTGCGGTAACAATAGCTTCGCTCAAGTGAGCTAAAAAATATACCGCCGTACCCACCCATCCACAACTACAGTGCATAATGTCTAGTATTAATGTTGGTACAAAAGCTAATTTATTAAAGGTATTAATACATATACATGTACTTACATTTTAAAAAAATATACCGCCGTACCCACCATTCCACAACTACAGTGCAACCTCTCTAAACCGGACACCCTGGGGCATATCCCAGGGCGTCCGGTTTAGAGAGGCTCCACTGTGAACCATGTATATAACTACTTCAAGACACGCGTGGGTACTTTGTGTTCATGAACAGAAATTATAATCGGAGATAAATGGACACGAACTATGTCAAAATTAAGCACAACTAACTTGTCTCTGTGTTCGGTTTAGAGAGGTTTGACTGTAGCACATTTGCGACATATCATTTTCAAAATATGTTTTTGTAAAGAAATACCAATATATTCAGGTTTTCTTTTCACATTTGTCCGATGACTTAATAAAACATGTTTTGGCAACACATAAGAATCGTCTTCTTAGACAAGTCTAATATTTTGCAAAAACAAAATTGTTTTCACATTTGTTTGATTTCTTAGACCGTGCAAACAATTGACAAATTCAGAAATAACAACTTAATTTGTGTTTCTCGAGTCGGGTTTTATATGGTGGCGAGGAAATACGATCGATTACACACCGTGAAAATCTGAATATGCCTGTTTGATATCTACATCCTACATGATCAATATTTTGAATATGCCTGTTTGATATCTACATCTTACATGATCAATATCGGTATGGCCATGGATGTTCGAACATGATTTATTGACAGATATACCAAATCGATCCATGCGAAATGCATGTCTACAAGGGTAAAACTGACTTCATTCAATCAAACAATGTACACATTTTCAGAGTGAATTGCCGAGTTTTGCCGCATTTTACCGTGTCCATTTTGCCGCAAAACGCAGCGGTAAAGGTGCGATAACATGTACTGGAAAGTTTTGCCGAGTTTTGCCGAGGATCACCGCGAAACGACCGCATAAAATTTGCGGAGTTTCTCGTTATGCCGCAAACGGCCATGGGACGTTTTGCGAGAGATTGCGGCAATATTCCACGCTAAAGCTAAATTGGTTGCCGCAATTACAAAAAATGTGCGGGTTTCGCGGTGGCTGTACTGTATACCGACGTTACCTAACTTGCCCCGAGATTTAGTGTGATATGTGATATAGCGATGTTACCTAACTTGCCACGAGATTTATTTGATATGTGATATACCGACGTTACATAACTTGCCCCGAGATTTAGTGTGATATACCAATGTTACCTAACTTGCCCCCGAGATCTAGTGTGATATGTGATATACCGATGTTACCTAAATTGCCCTGAGATTTATTGTGATATGTGATATACCGATGTTACCTAACTTGCCCCGAGATTTATTGTGATATACTGATGTTACCAAACTTGCCCCGAGATTTATTGTGATGTGATATACCGATGTTACCAAACTTGCCCCGAGATTTATTTGATATGTGATATACCGACGTTACCCAACTTGCCCCCAGATTTAGTGTGATGTGTGATGTACGGACGTTACCCAACTTGCCCCCGATCCGATATCTAGTGTGATGTGTGATGTACGGACGTTACCCAACTTGCCCCCGAGATCCAGTGTGATGTGTGATGTACTGACGTTACATAACTGGTCCCGAGATCCAGTGTGATGTACTGACGTTACCTAACTTGTCCCGAGATCTAGTGTGATGTGTGATATACTGACATTACCTAACTTGCCCTGAGATCCAGTGTGATGTACTGACGTTACCTAACTTGTCCCGAGATCTAGTGTGATGTGTGATATACCGACGTTACCTAACTTGCCCCGAGATCTAGTGTAATGTGTGATATACCGACGTTACCTAACTTGCCCCGAGATCTAGTGTGATGTGTGATATACCGACGTTACCTAACTTGCACCGAGATCTAGTGAGATGTGTGATGTACTGACGTTACCCAACTTGCCCCCATATCTAGTGTGATGTGCGATATACTGACATTACCTAACTTGCCCGCCTTGCGCTGCCGTGTGATCTCGTCTGCTTCCTTGCGGAGTTGTAGTCCGTGGGCCCCGATCTCGTCGCTCGCCAAGTTGGACGTCATGATGAAGATCGCGTCCTTACACTCGATCGTCTTGCCCTTTCCGTCGGTCAGTCGGCCCTAGGACCAACATACACAGTGATAACAAGAATTCATGACAACTAGATAGTGAGAGAACAACTCATGTAAACAAACTAACAATTACACAACTAGCAGACAAATATGTTGCAAACAGTGTTTTATTCTGTCCAGTCATCTGCGCCAGAGACACAGTAAATGACACAAACCTCCGGCCATTGCCGGGACCAACAAATGTGTTGATACACATACACCAGCAAATGAGAACTTTTGCATTGTCTGTTCCATTCCCACAACTTGTAAATCTAACGACAGAGCCACGCCGCCTCCCGGTGTCCACTGATGACACTTGACATAGTATTCATAGGACTAAACAATATCTTTTGAAAACTTTTAAGTCAACCTCACCCAGTATTGTTAGACGTCTAGAAGTTCATATCCCCGATATATTCTCTCTTTTTTATTATACCCACTTTTTTTGTAAAAAAAAATGGGTATATTGTTTTCGTCACGGGTGTCCGTCCGTCCGTACGTCCGTACGTCCGTCCGTCACGTTTCTTGTAACTCAAAAAACTTTTTCACCTTCATACCTACGCGCCTGATATTTGGTATGTAGCTTCGTTATCATGTGCAGATGCGCAAAGTGAATTCGGATTTTTGATCCGACCCTCCATCATGGATTATCTCCCCCTTTCGGACTCAGAATTTCCCATTTTTTCCTTGTAACTCGAAAAACTTTTTCACCTTCATACCTACGCGCCTCATATTTGCTATGTAGCTTCGTTATCATGTGCAGATGCGCAAAGTGAATTCGGATTTTTCATCCGACCCTCCATCATGGATTATCTCCCCCTTTCGGACTCAGAATTTCCCATTTTTTCCTTGTAACTCGAAAAACTTTTTCACCTTCATACCTACGCGCCTCATATTTGCTATGTAGCTTCGTTATCATGTGCAGATGCGCAAAGTGAATTCGGATTTTTCATCCGACCCTCCATCATGGATTATCTCCCCCTTTCGGACTCAGAATTTCCCATTTTTTCCTTGTAACTCGAAAAACTTTTTCACCTTCATACCTACGCGCCTCATATTTGCTATGTAGCTTCATTATCATGTGCAGATGCGCAAAGTGAATTCGGATTTTTCATCCGACCCTCCATCATGGATTATCTCCCCCTTTCGGACTCAGAATTTCCCATTTTTTCCTTGTAACTCGAAAAACTTTTTCACCTTCATACCTACGCGCCTCATATTTGCTATGTAGCTTCGTTATCATGTGCAGATGCGCAAAGTGAATTCGGATTTTTCATCCGACCCTCCATCATGGATTATCTCCCCCATTCGGACTCAGAATTTCCCATTTTTTCCTTGTAACTCGAAAAACTTTTTCACCTTCATACCTACGCGCCTCATATTTTTTGCTATGTAGCTTCGTTATCATGTGCAGATGCGCAAAGTGAATTCGGATTTTTCATCCGACCCTCCATCATGGATTATCTCCCCCTTTCGGACTCAGAATTTCCCATTTTTTCCTTGTAACTCGAAAAACTTTTTCACCTTCATACCTATGCGCCTCATATTTAGTATGTACCTTCGTTATGTGCAGATGCGCAAAGTGAATTCCCATTTTTGATCCGACCCTCCATCATCGATTACCTCCCCCTTTCCGACTCAGAATTTCCCATTTTTTCCTTGTAACTCGAAAAACTTTTTCACCTTCATACCTACGCGCCTCATATTTGCTATGTAGCTTCGTTATCATGTGCACATGCGCAAAGTGAATTCGGATTTTTTATCCGACCCTCCATCATGGATTACCTCCCCCTTTCGGACTTAGCATTTGGGGAAAGTGGGTATATTGCGATGGCGCGCCATCGACTTTTTCTAGTTTATTCCTTATAATTCCAACCCAATTCTATATCAAAGTTATCCAAATGATTTTAAACACAAGGTTTTCCAGTTTCCAACAAAAGTGTATGGCAACGCACATGTGCATTCTTTTTATGATATTTCACATCAAACTAGTAAGGGATATTGTGTATTTCTGTTCGATTATTTTTCTAAAAACAATATTATGGTCTAACATTGTTCTCCAGCACATGCTGGGCAGAACAAAAATTGGTGCCATCTTGGATACTTGCCGGCAATCTTGAATTTATATATATATATCCAATATACTTGCCATTTTAATGGGGATAATTGTGCCACTGGTTTTTTGTATTTTGTTATCTGAACGTTCAGTAGTGCGGTGCATCCATACTTTGTTTCTTTCTAATATGTCTGAAAATAATAAAATGGCTGGCAAATACCGGTAGCAGATTTTTGACAGAAAAGCGTTTTCCAAGCTCAATTAATTAATTAAACAGGTTTCTGTTTGTACCAACTTCTTTTTAATGTAATTACAATTAAACAATTGGTTCTAAAAAAAATTCAACAGCCATCCTGGATTATCGGCGACCATCTTATATTATTATATTGATGTACTAAAACGTCAAATTAAGAATTTGCTGTTATATGACTGTCTGTTAAGGTTTCTAGTCATACTTAGTTACAAATGGATATGTTTATTGTACAGTTTAGTGTAATTCTGAAATCCAAAATGGCCGATATAATCAAAATGGCAGCCAAAAACATAAGGATAGCATTAATTTAACGGCCTGTCAACAGCTAAGGTCATGTAAGGCCGGGCAAACGGGTTCGATCCCATTTTAACCTGCTACATTGGGGGAAAAATTCCAAAATCAGAATGGCATATTTACATCGAGAACAAACATATTCAGCCCTTAAATTAGAATAACCTGACCTGGTGCCAGGTCCATACCACACCAAGTCACTTGGCACCTTCCCCTAAAATAGGATTACGATATACCTGCAAATGAAAACATGACCAGCAAACTGTTCATTATTTAGGTAATACAGTTTTGTAATTTTTGTAACGTGGCAATGTGTCGCTATAGAGGAAACAATTGAATATGAACTTCGTTGATCAGAAACTATACAAGAATTCTGCCACTGAAGCGGTGTCGCGCCTGCTGAGGCAGTTGACCCTAACATGATCATGGGCATGTGCTAAAGTAAGCATCACAACACCGTCAGAGAAGTGCATGCCTAAAACACGAAAAAGGTCAAGGTTGAAGAAACTTTTTGACATAAAAAATGGCTAAGTGTTTCCACAACAATGTGCAGGTCAAAAAGGTCAAGGTCATGTTAATGGCAGCATGTGTGTGTTCCAAGTGCTTACATATATCAAGTGTCCAAATATTGAAGCAATCCATTCAGTAATATTAATGTTCTACAAAGATAAAGAAACTTGTACAATCTTTTTGGCGCAAAAAATGTCGAAGTGTTTCCGCAAAAATCTGAAGGTACAACCATGTGAATGCCAAAAAGGTCAAGGTCATGTTAATGGTGGCATGAGTGTGTTCCGAATGCTCACATGTATCAAGTGTCCAATTATTGAAGCAATCCGTCAAGTAATATTAAAGTTATACCATGATGAAGAAGCTTTTACAAACTTTTTGACGCAATCAAACTTTTATAAGCGTAACAACAGTTGTATATTTCTACTAGCGGGAATACACTGCTATGACCAGAATCAAATCGTCAGGGGACTTCGTAAATATTAAATTTCTAGTCTGCAATTTTTGTCAATCTCACGATCACTACACTTGCCCAAAAAAAATATGAGGACGTGAACATTGGATGCATGAGCAGTCGCGACAATAAGAATATCGATCATATGCACTGGTGTGGTGTTCACTGAGCTTATGCGACATATGATACTTCCAACGTGTTCGCCATGTCAACAAATGGGTGAAAACTTTTCACCAACGAATTGGACGCTAATGTCAGTTCAGTGGATATTTTAAACATTATTATCACATGAATGTTCAATGTTGTCATAATACAGCTCTGGCGATGCTAAAACGAACGTCGCACGTTGCTGACGTCATGAACATTAAAACAGCGTCTTGACGCTATGACGTGATAATAAACATATCAACAACCATTGAAAATAATAAATATCAAATATTTTTTTGTGGGATAATTGTAAGACACATTAGTCGTAATGTTGCCCTATTACAAAATGTATCATTGGTAAATGTGAGACAAGCACATGTAGGGTGAGACAAAGAAATCTCACATGGGTATACAGATATCATCGTCTTATGGCACCTGGTGGGTAAGAACACTGCGTACTACAAAAATACATGAGTTCAAACATAGCTTCTTCGTTGGGACTATAAAAATGATATCCATAGTTGGTCAGTTCACAGCCATGCTCCAATATGAATGGGAGTGTTGGTCAGGCCTCTATTGACCATAGTAATGTGGCTAGCCCTCTTCAGTTGCGGTTTCAGTGCCCAAATTGTTGGTGGCAGTTTTTCCATGTTCTTGGATTCTTGATCAATTTCTTGATCTGCAGGCGGTTTCTGGTCTTTGAGTTTGAATATATGTGGCAGATGAATCCTTCAAGTTATAATCACAGTTGATGGTAAACTCAGAAAGTCGTCGCCGAAGTTAGCGAATGCTGCCACAACATCGCGTCTTTGACATACCAACAAATTTGTCCCAATCTGCACCCATGAAGTTATGGAGACAAAGAAGTCGTTGGATTTTCTCCTTTCCTATCGACACATACCTCTGTTTAATATTAGTATTGTTTGTGTGTTGGGGTTTAACGGCCTAGTAACAGCTAAGGTCATTTAAGGCCGGGTCAATGGGTTTAGTACTAAATCCCATATGTTACCTGTACATATGAGGGGGGTGGGGGGGGAATCCCAAAAGCAGAAATGAATAATTATTTACAAAGCAGTAGGATCAGTAATAATCATACTACTTTTATAATGGGCAATAACCCAATTCAACTCCCAGGTAACAAAAGAGCCAAAGATAAAAGAGTACCAGAGGGCCGAACGAGGCAAAATCGTGATTCCTATAAGCAGGAACCCCTACCGTAAATTTTACGCCGTCGCATTCGCCCGACCAACCACACGCTTCCCATTAGTAATGCAGTTGTCAGTACTCATCCAGTGATATGCAATGGGAATTATTTTGATCCAATAACGCGGAAGGTGAAATATTACCACCAACGATCGGGGCACTGATACCGCATCTGAAGAGGTCTAACAATATTATTATTGTTGGTAGAGAGTATCAACACACCAGACCAACAATCTCAACAAAATTGGATCATGGCTGAGAGCTGACCAAAGATATAGGTTATGTTCCAACAGAGAACTCGGAGTTGCCGGTACCAAAAACTGATTAGTTGTGGTGTTCTCGCAATTGCTCATGCACCTGTAATTCACTTCGCTGTACTGTGCTGTGCAAGTGTCGCGAATGTGACAACACTGTGGACAACACCATTTCAGATGACCATGGTGCCAGAAAGGATTAGAAGATGATAATTTAGTACAGTTGGACATCACTTGTGCTTGGCTAATGCCATAAACAATGACATTACTGAAATAAACGTTTGCAATTGTCGAAACAAGCATAAATGCAGTAGTGCAATACTATAAGAAATGTCAACGGCAGTGATATATAATTATTACAATAGGTTTAGAAACAATGGCATATTTATTCTACAACATTTTAGATCACAGACATATCTAAGAATATGAAAAACATAATATGAAGCATGTAATAATTAGTTTGACAAGTAGAAATATACAAATGTTGGTAAGCTTACTTTTTAAAGAGTAGTATACGATTGACGACGTACATGTATGTATGTCCATATTCGATTCCTTGGCATAAACAAGAATTCCGCCACGGAAGCGGTGTTGCGCCTGCTGAGGCATTTGACCATAATATGATTCATGAGCACGTAAAAGGTCGAAGTCATGCTATTAGCAGCCTGAGTGTGTTCCAAATGCTTACATGTATCAAGTGTCCAAATATTGAAGCAATCCGTCATGTAATATTAAAGCTATATAATGATGAAGAAACTTGTACAAACTTTTTAACATAAAAGAAAAGGCTAAGTGTTTCCACAACCATGTGAAGGTCAACAAGAGTTCCGAAGGTCACAATATACGCCCGTCGAGGCAAGGCCAGTCAACAAGGGGAGATAATTCACTGAAAATCAATAGATTTCTTCATCTTATCGTGATAAACACGTATACCGAATGTGGTTACGATCGGTGAAGTAGAACTAGAGTTATTGCGTGGACAAGGATACAGAGTGGGAAAATTAAAAATGGCTGCCAAGGGGAAATAAGTCATCGGACATTTTTCAAAATAAATAGGCTTCTTCATCTTGCCGTGATAAACATGTATACCAAATTTGGTTACGATCGGTGAAGTAGAACTTGAGTAATTACGTGGAAATTTGGTTACAATCCGTCAACTAGAACTCTAGTTAAAAAGGTCAAGGTCATGTTAATAGGGGTATAAGTGCGTTCCAAATTCTCACATCTATCAAGTAATATTACAGATATATGATGATGAAAAAATTGGTACAAACTTTTTGACGTAAAAATGACGGAAAAGGACAAAAAGTTACAATGTATATTTAGAATTCGGAACTTTTGGAAACATTGTTCAATGTCTGATTTGTTTTTGTATCATATACAGGGTTCCCACTCTTTTGGGACGACCAAATTCCATGACTTTTCCATGACTTTCAAGGACCAGTTTTCGAAATTCAAGGATCCATATTTGCGTGGATGCTGGTGAAAAGGTGTTTTAAGGCTTATCGACTCATAACGAGCCATTTCGAGTCTGGAATACACCTGTGTTTGGGAGAAAGGTAGTAATTATACCCACTTTTTTCCTTGTAACTCGAAAAACTTTTTCACCTTCATACCTACGCGCCTGATATTTGGTATGTAGCTTCGTTATCATGTGCAGATGCGCAAAGTGAATTCGGATTTTTGATCCGACCCTCCATCATGGATTATCTCCCCCTTTCGGACTCACAATTTCCCATTTTTTCCTTGTAACTCGAAAAACTTTTTCACCTTCATACCTACGCGCCTGATATTTCGTATGTAGCTTCGTTATCATGTGCAGATGCGCAAAGTGAATTCGGATTTTTGATCCGACCCTCCATCAATGATTATCTCCCCCTTTCGGACTCAGAATTTCCCATTTTTTCCTTGTAACTCGAAAAACTTTTTCACCTTCATACCTACGCGCCTGATATTTGGTATGTAGCTTCGTTATCATGTGCAGAAGCGCAAAGTGAATTCGGATTTTTGATCCGACCCTCCATCATGGATTATCTCCCCCTTTCGGACTCAGAATTTCCCATTTTTTCCTTGTAACTCGAAAAACTTTTTCACCTTCATACCTACGCGTCTGATATTTGGTTCGTAGCTTCGTTTTGATGTGCTGATTCGCAAAGTGAATTCGGATTTTTTATCCGACCCTCCATCATGGATTACCTCCCCCTTTCAGACTTAGCATTTGGGGAAAGTGGGTATATTGCGATGGCGCGCCATCGACTTTTTCTAGTTTAGTATTGAATTTACAAAATCCTGATTTGGTTTGTTTGTTTTGTTTGTTTATTGGTGTTTAACGGCCTATCAACAGCTAAGGTCATGTAAGGCCGGGCAAACAGGTTCGATCCCGTTTTAACCTGCTGCATTGGGGGGAAAATCCTAACATCAGAACGGAATATTTACATCGAGATACAACATATTCAGCCCTGAAATTAGAATAACCTGACCTGGTGCCAGGTCCATACTGCACCAAAGTCACTTGGCCCCTTCCCCTATTTAAAAGTAATACCGGTAGGATTACTCTTATAAGGGATATAACCAGATTCAACTGTCACATACGAAATGCCAAAGACGTATGTGAGGGCCAAACCAGGTCTCCAGACGGGATTCCGGTAAGGATGAACCCCGATCGTTAAATTACGGTACCCATCGCATGTTCCCACCTGCCACCCACTCCCGATTTGGTACCAGGTGCGCTTACCACACCAAATTGTTTGGCTCGAAATCACAAAATTGCACTGAACTTTACTCAACAACACCAATAATTGGACTGGAATCCAAATTCCATGACTATCAATGACATTTTCAGAAAAAGAGGCAAATTCCATGACTTTCCAGGCTTGGAATACATTTTTCCAAATTCCATGACTTTCCCGGAATTCAAGGACCAGTGGGAACCCTACATATACTGTGTATTTTCAAGTTACATACAACAAGCTTCATGCATTCATTATGCATGGAATATCGAGCCCATATGGATGTATATTGAGAGCAAATATCATGTGATACATTATCCCAAATGTAGACATTACATACATGGTATACATTATCCCAAATGTAGACATTACATACATGGTATACATTATCCCAAATGTATGGGATAACTTGTAACAACCAGATGCGTTTTTCATTATTTCATCAACAGCGATGCATTGCCACATTACAACAACTTCAATGGCAAACCATTATATTCTATAATAAACCACGGGTGCCAGAGAGAAAAATCTGCGATTATATCTAGTTTCTAATATAAATAACAAGAACTGTAGGAGAACAGCATAGCTCGACTACGAGGGTTGTCGATGTACACATAGCTTGACAAACAAGGTGGCCGCGGCCTGCATAAAAACCTTAACCAAGGTTGACTAAAAACCTTAACCAAGGTTGACTAAAAACCTTAACCAAGGGAAATTAACTAAGTAATTCAAGGTTAAATGTAGGTCAATGTGGCCGCGGCCTGCATAAAAACCTTAACCAAGGTTGACTAAAAACCTTAACGAAGGGAAATTAGGTAAGTAATTCAAGGTTAAATGTAGGTCAATGTCAGATATAGGTCAGGGTTTATTGATGTACATCACTAGGAGATGAATTTTTCCAAGTATGGTTGCTGTAGGCCCAGGAATATTCCATATACAAGCTTGACGAAAAACCTTAACCAAGGGGAAATAAGAAAGTAATCCAAGGATAAAAGTAGGTCAAGGTCAAATATAGGTCAGGGATTATTGATGTACATTACTAGGAGATGAAGTTGTCCAAGTATGGTTGGTGTAGGGCCAGGAGTATTGCATCTACAAGCTTGACTAAAAACCTTAACCAAGGGGAATTAAGTAAGTAATTCAAGAGGAAATGTAGGTCAAGGTCAAATATAGATCAGGGGTTATTGATGTACATCGCTATGAGAAAATGTTGTCCAAGTATGGTGTTAGTATGCACAATAGTATTCCATGTACAAGCTTGACTAAAAACCTTAACCAAGGGGAATTAACTAAGTAATTCAAAGTTAAATGTAGGTCAAGGTCAAATATAGGTCAGTGGTTGTTGATGTACATCACTAGGAGATGAAGTTGTCCAAGTATGGTGGGTGTAGGGCCAGGAATATTCCATATGCAAGCTAGACTAAAAACCTTAAACAAGGGGAATTAACTAAGTAATTGAAGAGGAAATGTAGGTCAATGTCAAATATAGATCAGGGGTTATTGATGTACATCCCTATGAGAAAAGGTTGTCCAAGTATGGTGTCTGTATGCACACTAGTATTCCATGTAAAAGCTTGACTAAAAACCTTAACCAAGGTTGACTAAAAAACCTTAACCAAGGGGAATTAACTATGTAATTCAAGGTTAAATGTAGGTCAAGGTCAAATATAGGTCAGGGGTTGTTTGTTGATGTACATCACTAGGAGATGAAGTTGTCCAAGTATGGTGGGTGTAGGGCCAGGAGTATTTCATATATACTGAGCAAAACTAGAAACGTCCCTCCATGTTTAAGGAAAGATTCATCAAAAACCAAAAGGGTTACTTTTAAAAATCAAAATGGAAAAACAAGTTCATTCATTTCTGTATCAAAGCCAATAAATTGCATTTGGATATCTTGTTAAATATTCGAGAGATAACCGGCCAAGGGCAGTAGGGGTCAAAATCAAAAATCACAAAAACTCAGAAATGTGTTACTTAATGTTTAGAGATGGAATTACAATAAGTAATGTGGCAATTCAGTAAATCTCGTTAGTACCGAGTGTGGCCACCATTTGCATGAATGCATGCAATGATCCTACGCCGCATCGACGTGACGTAACGCAATACCAGTGCGTTGGGCAAATTCCTCCATTCCCGTTGTAACGCCCGTGTAAGATCGCGAACATTGTCAATCTGATGGTTAGCTCGTGCTTTGCGGCCCAGCTCATCCCATATGTGCTCAATGGGATTGAGATCCGGGGAGACCGCGGGCCATGGCATGACGTCGACGTTTGTTTTTGCTGTAAGTATTGAGTGGTGACCCTGGCTACGTGAGGGCGGGCATTGTCGTGCATCATTGTCACACCAGGACCATACTGACGGATAAATGGTAAGGCATGTGCATTTAGCACATCTGCAACATAACGTTGTGCATTGATGTTGCCCTGTACAACAACCAAATCTGTCTTCCGGTTTCCCATGATCCCACCCAGACCATTACGCTCCCTCCCCCAAACCTGTTCTTCTCAACAATGCAACACTCGGTGAATCTTTCATTTTTAAGCCTGTATACCCGTAATCTTCCGTCAGCATGACTAACTGTGAACCGAGATTCATCGGTGAACAAAACTCGGTTCCAGTCAGCCCTTCTCCAGTTCAGATGACGTCGCGCCCATAACAGTCTGGCAGCACGGTGACGTTGGGTCATTATCTGACCAGTGTACGGGCGGCGTGCCCGGATTGGTTGGGCGTTACGACGTAACCGGTTGCGAATGGTCTGCCCTGAGACACCGTATCGCCTAGCAGTGACTGTGGCTGCCAATCGACGTTGACGTAAGTGCGTCAACGTAATGTAACGATCGGCTCTAGCCGTCGTTACACGAGGCCTACCAGGTCGTGCCGGTCGTGAACAGCCCCAGTCTGCTGGTACCTACCGGGCTGCAAGACATCAATCGTCTTCCGACAGCAACCAAACCGAGGCGCGACCGCCCTGGCGGCCATCCCACCCGCAAGCATCCCAATTGCCTGATTTCGCTCGTTTTCGGAAAGCCGTGGCATATCGAAAAACAGTGAAAAATTAAAAAAGTTTTTTAATTTTCCGAATAGCCCCTATCGCATGAATGGTACGACATGAACTGAATCACCTTATCGATGACAAGTATAGCGTGCACGTGCAAAAAGTGGAAATCAACGTTCCGGTCACTGGCCGCTATGTAAACCATGTGTATCGGCTAAACTCTACACGATCGTATTCTGAACATCGCCACGGTTTAAAATACATGTACTTTGAACATGTGGTACATACATAGACAGAGCTACACCGGCTATAAAACAGGGACGTTTCTAGTTTTGTTGAGTATACAAGCTTGACTAAAATCCTTAACCAAGGAGTGACGGTGACGCCGACGCCGACGCCGACGCCGGGGTGACAACATAAGCTCTACTTATTCTTCGAATAGTCGAGCTAAAAAGGTCAGCAACGCTGTGAAACACGCACCTTTTTCAAACCCGTTAAAATGATAGAAATTGTTACCTTACCATAGCATTTATGGAGAATATTTGTAAAAAGACATTGTTCAGCATCACAGTGTCATTTAGCAGGTCAAAGAGTACTTGGTGTCTGTTTTACAGCACTATTTGTCCACATAATCTTCCCCACAAAAAGTCGTCAAAATCGATGGTCCCCTGGAACAGCGAAGAGCGTTCCGATTGGCTCTTTCTGGAAATGACGTCACATCACGCAAGTTTTGCTGTAACAATGACAGCCAAATTGTTTTCGACAGTACATGTTAATTCGCAGATTTAGTCACAATTATTCGGCACAACGAAGTTGGAATGGTGCAAATTCTAGATATATTAATCTACGTATATAATATAGATATAGTCTGGACAATGCCCTGGGAGACTGACAATACCACAAAATACCTGCCTATCTGTATACATTATTAATATTTTCAGGGGCCGTCGATTTTGACGACTTTTTCTGGAGAGAACAGGGTGACAACACTAGTGCTATATCACATGCACAGTGTACTTTTTATCCCGGTAAACAACACTGTGACGCTGGATGCTGTATGTTTATACATATTCCATGGAACTTGTTATAGTAACCTACCGATTCCTGTCATTTTAACGGGTTTGAAATATGCACATGTTTTACTACGTTGCTGACCTTACACTTATACTAACAAGAGCTGTAGGAGAACAGCATAGCTCGACTACGAGGGTTGTCGATGTACACATAGCTTGACAAAGAAGGTGGCCGCGGCCCGCATAAAAACCTTAACCAAGGTTGACTAAAAACCTTAACCAAGGGAAATTAACTAAGTAATTCAAGGTTAAATGTAGGTCAATGTCAGATATAGGTCAGGGGTTATTGATGTACATCACTAGGAGATGAAGTTTTCCAAGTATGGTTGCTGTAGGCCCAGGAGTATTCCATATACAAGCTTGACTATAAACCTTAACCAAGGGGAAATAAGAAAGTAATCCAAGGATAAAAGTAGGTCAAGGTCAAATATAGGTCAGGGATTATTGATGTACATCACTAGGAGATGAAGTTTTCCAAGTATGGTTGCTATAGGGCCAGGAGTATTCCATATACAAGCTTGACTAAAAACCTTAACGAAGGGGAATTAACTAAGTAATTCAAGAGGAAATGTAGGTCAAATATAGATCAGGGGTTATTGATGTACATCCCGGTGAGAAAAGGTTGTCCAAGTATGGTGTCTGTATGCACAATAGTATTCCATGTACAAGCTTGACTAAAAACCTTAACCAAGGTTGACTAAAAACCTTAACCAAGGGGAATTAACTAAGTAATTCAAGGTTAAATGTAGGTGAAGGTCAAATATAGGTCAGGGATTGTTGATGTACATCACTAGGAGATGAAGTTGTCCAACTATGGTGGGTGTAGGGCCAGGAGTATTGCATATACAAGCTTGACTAAAAACCTTAACCAAGGCGTGACGGTGACACCGACACCACGCCGACACCGACGCGACTACATAAGCTCTAACTATTCTTTGAATAGTCGAGTTAAACATGATACTGACATGCGATGTTTTTCAGTCACCTGTGTAATAAACTGTATGTTGGTCATGTTTTCATTGGCAGCCATATTTAAAATTTAGCATATTGTCAAAGGCGATGATAGTGTGGCATGAGATGTTATCTCCACAGGATTTTCGTGCTAAAATTGATTTTTTTACTTTATCAAGTCAATTTGGGGTCACACTATTGGAAAATGATGGGGTTCAAATTTTCTGACCCCTCGACCCCTTTTTGGGGGGGGGTCAGTTCCGTCCAGTGACCTCCCAGTTACCGCCTACTTCTAGATTCGATAATAGTGAACTGATTTACACAACCTTTGTGTCGTTTTATATGTTTTTGAGGGTACTGATTCCATTTATAACACTTTAGAAATAATCAGAAGTGGTTTTTACTAACTTCTGGTTATGGTCGACGGCAAATTCATGGTATTGTGTATGCTAAGTGACAAACCTCATCATACCTATCTTTTTTCCAGGATTTTAAGTTATGGAGAGATGTGATTTACAGTTTTTGACATAACAATAATCATTTGAACGTATTGATTAATTGATTGATTGAAAATGGGTTTATGTCTATTTAGCAAACGAGGCCGGGATTTTTATAATGCCCAATTTCAGGTGAGACACGTAACATAACTATCATCTAGAAGTCATGTCCGAGAAGAGTGTGTGTATCATCTGCAATGAGGGTTCCACCTCAAGCAAGAGTCGTGTGAACAAGCCTGATATGATTGAAGATCTAATTAAGTGTTGTAATGAGAGATTATTATTGGGTGAACTTCATATAAAACAGCTAAGCGATCGCCTAAATAACTCAAGTGAATATGAACGTAAGTCTATGTTGTATCATAGTGAATGTAGAAAACCAATTGTCAGCAAGAGCATGATTGAATGGCTCAGGGGTAAGCGAACCCGGTGTGACTCTCCTGCATGCCCCTCACGAGGGCGAGGGCGGCCTTCAACTGGGACCGACTCTTTCCGACCTAAAAGGACAAAAACTATCCCAGAGTCACAGATATGTTTATTCTCGTCCTGCAGCTTCTGTCCCAATGACACGTCAGACCCGCTCCATCGTGTTTACTCAGACAACATGGGTGAAAACTTGCTTGTCATAAAGCATACATCTCTGGATGATCACGTCAGAACTAGCGTGTCCGAGTTAGAGAGCGCCGGTGATGCTTCTGCTCTCGAAAAATACTATCATAGGAAGTGTTTGCGACCTGCTCAGCGTACATGTGGTTCAGTAGATCATAATAATGCCCAACTTATTCGAGACCTTCTCGAACTGCATGGACACAACCAAGGTTCGCGTGGGTAACAAGGTTATCAAGCTGCGTGAGGAGCGTGAACTATTCGGCAGATTCCTGATTATCCAAGGAAGCCGACCCGAGCTGGTGCCAAAACTAGAAGTGACCATAGGAGAATATGAAATGTCAGTGGTCCCGCTTTCCCTTTGCGCTGTTGATGGCTCCCTCTATATTCCGACAGACAAAGCCAGTCTAATGCACACCGTTGAAGAAGCCAAAGTTGAACCGCTTCAGTTGAGCCCTACTATCGACATAGTGCCGGACGGTCGTCATTCTCGAGTCGTTGTTGTTGATGCCATGGCTGTTATCCAGAGCATGAAAAAGACTCGGACCATGCGTAGGCTTTCAGAATTTCAAGATGCATTCATCAAACGCATAGAGATGATGATGATTGGCTATGATGAGGGAAGGATAGTCTTTGACCGCTATCTAGATCAGTCTCTGAAGAACAAGACACGTCAAAATAGGGCAGTGAAATCCACAGAGTTTGACATACATCCGGAAATGAAGCTTACCATGTCTGTCAAAGAATTGCTATCTTCATCAAGAACCAAGTGTAGCCTGACAGCCATGTTCGCTCAAGGTTTACTTCAACACTTCACTAGAAACAGTGTTTGTAAACTCATCGTTCTGTTTGACAATAAAATCAAGGGCCATGGTTTTGAAGATGAACATTCACATGAAGAGGCTGATACACTCATTCCCAATCAAGTGATGGCTTCAGTAGCAGACGACCCTTGTCGAGAAATATGCGTGTGGTCACCAGACACTGATGTCCTCATTCTTCTCATCGACCTGGTATCTAATGGTCACATTGGAGCTCAAACCTGCTTGAAGTTTCTAACTGACAAGGGCAGAAAATTCAGAGAAATTGACGTGGTTGAGCGCGTACGAGTGATTGGGCGTCCCAAATGCCACGGACTCATCGGTCTCCACAATTTCTCCGGTGCTGACTGGGGCGGAAAATTTGTCGGTATTTCCCAGAAGACCTTGGTGAGCACATATATGAAACTTCATGAAGATGACCCTGCTATTGACTGTTTCCAGCATCTTGGCGAAGGTCCTATTCCATCTCAGCTGGTCAACGGAGAACTACCATCACATGTGAAGAGTTTGGAGCCGTTCATCTGCCGTGTTTACTGTCCGACATGATCCACAGTATTGCCAACTCTACGATGGGAAAAATAAGAACTTAGAGGGAGAGATGTTACCTCCGACCCGTGCGGCCCTGATTCCCCATATTACGCGCGTGCAAATTACATCGCCATGCGAGACAAGTCTTACACAACCAATTTCCCGGCCCTTCCTCCAATTGAGGAAAATAGATGGAGTGTTGAGAAAGGATTGTATCATCCAGTCAGGTGTCTCACGCTGCCTGCTCCGAGAGCTGTAATTGAGCTGACTAAGTCTGCATGCAAACTAGGGTGCAAAGGAACTAGGTGCAGTTGCTATAAGAACAAACTTCCATGCACTCCCCTCCGTAAATTGACTGTGCCAATGTGGTTAGAGATACTCTCAGCGATGATGATGATTGTGACAGTCGTGATGAATAATTCAGATAATTGTGCAGTCCCTGTAAAAACTGAATTTATTTCTGTCTATGCTAGGGTCAATTCTGCTTTCCTTGTGGACTCCATTTCTATTGTTAGTGAAAACCAATGAAGTAGATGGAAGGTTCTGATAATGTATATATGCCTTACCGGTGAACCATCCGCTATCATATATTATTATGGGTGGTAATTGGCTCGAAGACATTCCACAGAAAATTTATTTTTAAATTTTGAGCTTGCATAATTATAGACATTATTTGTGCTACATTGTACCTAGTCACAGGTACATTTGGTCGAAATGACCAGTTGCATGCAGTCTTAATTTAGTATTTAGATGACGGGTGGCATTTTGAACTTTCTGGAAATAGCCAGCGTTCTCGTACTTTATTGGCTCTCAGTAACAATAGAACTAGACGTTCCAAAGAACACCGAATCGGTCCATTCGTGCTACACCATATCCAGACATTGTTGTATTACTCTTGAAACACAGTCTTCTTGTCTGGCGACCAGTGTAGACCCCGATCAGCCTATACATGATCTGCACAGTCCTATCAGATTCTGTAATTGTTACTATTATGTCAGTTTATAACAGGCTACTATTATTCTTGATAGTTGTTTGGTTAATTAGAGACCCGTCGAGAATCGGCGGAGTCTTATAGGTTTCACCCTGTCTGTCCATACGTCCGTCAGTTTATTTATTGAAGTTTTTGTAATAGTAACTTTATTGAAGTTTTTGTTAGAGTAACACTATGCCAGTGCTTCGTTTGCCGACAGGCCATATTTTCTAATGGTAACTTCGCTCTGTTTTCAGAAAATTGAACTAATTAAACTAGTCGCAAATACAATAAGCCTGGTGTTCTCATGCTGCAGATTATTTATTAAGAAGGAAGTATCCAACATATTATGCATGTATAACTAAGTTAAGGTTCAATCTATGGATTATATCAGTGTGGCATTAAAAAAACAGGCACTGGAACATCACTTATGCGATGTTACCTTATTGAAATCCCCACCCACCCCAGCCTCCAATACACCCCCTCCAAGAACGGATATCAATGGCAACAGGAATTGATTGGAAAGTGTAATAAATGGACTTGGCACCATTGAAAAGCCATAAAACAACACCAAGATTATGAAAATCGGTTCATTATTAGTGGATATAGTGGTTTCATGGTCTGTCTGGGGGGGGGGGGGGGGGGGGGGGGGGGGGGGGGGGGGGGGGGGGGGGGGGGAGTGGGGGGGGGGGGGTGGGGGGGGGGGGGGGGGGGGGGGGGGGGGGGGGGGGGGGGGGGGGGGGGGGGGGGGGGGGGGGGGGGGGGGGGGGGGGGGGGGGGGGGGGGGGGGGGGGGGGGGGGGGGGGGGGGGGGGGGGGGGGGGGGGGGGGGGGGGGGGGGGGGGGGGCGGGGGGGGGGGGGGGGGGGGGGGGGGGGGGGGTAGGGGGGGGGGGGGGGGGGGGGGGGGGGGGGGGGGGGGGGGGGGTGGGGGGATGGGGGGGGGGGGGGGATATGGGCCATAAAGGACCCCTCAAAATGGGGAATAGGGGTCTGAAAATTTGAACCCCATAATTTCTCAATAGTATTAACCCAAATCAACATGATAAAGAAAAAAATCCATTTTAGCACACAAATCCTACGGGAGCTGGATACTGAAACATCCCATACCGTTCTAATGATGAATGGCGGTCAGATTTAAATGTAATATGCAGTTATAAACTAGGTTTTCAATGTGATTTGTATTGATTTTTGGCGACCATTTTGATTATCTCAGCTGCCTGATTTCCGAAATACATTAAACGGTATTATAAACATATGCATTTGAAAATTAAGTACCACCAGAAAGCCTTAACTGTCAGTACTACTAGTCAGGTAGCCAAAGCTGGTTTTTAGGGTGAACCCTGACTTGGCCGATATAGTTTTTTTCTCAACTGATTCTGGTGCACAACATGTCCCTGAATCATATTAGCCCTGATACTTTTTTCATACCATTGGGCATTTCTCAAAATTCAAGATGGCCATCTGCCAAGATGGCCACCGCATAGAGTCATTTTGCATATATTCTGAACAAATTGACTAAGGAAGGTGATCTTGGTGTCTAGGTTTTCAGGGTCAGGGATTCTGTTTCTCATGTGAAATGTATGTTTTGAGTTAGTCCTGTGTATAATAATCCACGATGGTCGCCAAAATGACCGCCAAAATGCTGGAAAATGATATCACTTGAATGAATTGACTTAAGAAGGTGATCTTGGCGCCTAGACATAGGTTTTCAGGGTCAATGATTCTGTTTCAGATGTGAAATTAATGTTTCGACTTAGTCCTTTGCATAGAAATTCAAAATGGCCATCAAGATGGCGGCGAAATGTCTATTTTACTACACATTTAGATCTACATATATTTTCATATCTTTGCTCATAGTTAAACAATTTAGCTGATTTTAAATGCTATAGTCAGGTGTTTGGATACACACTATTGTTTGAGTTAAGTTTACTGGGTAATTGGTCATTTGCCTTATTTGCATAAATCCAATATGGCCACCATGAAAATATATTTTGCTCACATCTCATGGTAGCCAATAAAACTAGAAATGGACGCTTGTCGACAAGCACATGTATATCCCCCTCCCCAGATACACAAGTAGTTTGAAAAAAGGGTGTTTGAGTTATGCTCTGGAGACAAAATCAGTGACGGAAAAAACAAAGGGAGATAACTAAAAAATTAGTGATGCAAGAGTTGTCATTCTTGCGTGACACACCTTTAGGGTTGTGGTCTATGCATGTGTGAAGTTTCATGAAAATATTCCAAAGGGTGTTCGAGTTATGCTCCGGACACGAAATCAGTGCACGAAACAACACAGGGAGATAACTAAGAAATTAACGACGCAAGAGTTGTCATTCTTACGTGCGACACACCTTTGGGTCGTCTTCTATGCATGTGTGAAGTTTAATAAACTAGAAAATGTGTTCATAGAACACGTATGTCCCACATATCGCTTTGATAATAAATGAGGCCAAATTCCAAGTCAAAATTTTCTTTTACCTGAGCGTTAAAGTTTTTCAAGCACCAAGTATGTGACCTTGACCCTGGGCTTGGCGGGGGTAGGACGAACATAAATTTGGCACAGGGCGGTAGAGGACCATTAGAGCAATGCATATATGAAATATGAAGCTGATCCGTGAAAGAAAACAGAAATTATAAGATATTTACTTGAGCGTTAAAGTTTTTGAAGCACTAAGTATGTGATGTTAACCCTGGGCTTGGCAGGGGCGGGACGAACGTGGATTTGGCACAGGGCGGTAGAGGACCATTAGAGCAACGCGTATATGAAATATGAAGTTGATCCGTGAATGGAAAGAAAAATTATAAGATATTTACCTGAGCGTTAAAGTTTTTGAAGCACCAAGTATGTGACCTTGACCCTGGGATTGGCGGGGCAGGACGAACGTGGATTTGGCACAGGGCGGTAGAGGACCATTAGAGCAATGCGTATATGAAATATGAAGATGATCCATGAAAGAAAACAGAAAGTACAAGATATTTACCCGAGTGTTAAAGTTTTTGAAGCACTAAGTATGTGACCTTGACCCTGGGCTTGGCGGGGGCAGGACGAACGTGGATTTGGCACAGGGCGGTAGAGGACCATTAGAGCAATGCGTATATGAAATATGAAGCTGATCCGTGAAAGAAAACAGAAATTACAAGATATTTACCCAAGCGTTAAAAGTTTTTGAAGCACCAAGTATGTAACCTTGACCCTGGGCTTGGCGGGGGCAGGACGAACGTGGATTTGGCACAGGGCGGTAGAGGACCATTAGAGCAATGTGTATATGAAATATGAAGCAGATCGGTCGAAGGATGAAGAAATTATGAGACATTTACCCGAGTGTTAACGTTTTGTGACGGACGGACGGATGGACGGGAGGACGGGACGCACGTTCCTACGAATGAATACTTGTTGGGTTTTTACTGTATAAAAATACCCAACAAGAGTACCCAACACTATCCTAACCCTACCCAATAAGATCCCCGTACGCTTACAACAAGTACCCATTCGTGTGTGCGGACGGACGGACGGACGGACGGACGGATGGACGGACGGACGGACCAGGGTAACACTAAATGCCCCCTCCATTATCGTGGTGGGGCATAAAAATATTCCAAAGGGTGTTCGAGTTATGCTCTGGATACAAAATCAGAGCACGAAACAACAAAGGGAGATAAGTAAACAAGAATTCCGCGGAATCAGATGCCTCGCCTTTTCCCGCCTTGACCTCGAGCCTGGGCCCGAAAGCAATTTTCACTGGCCCGAACATATTATACAATTATTGACTAGTGAGCCATAGAATATCAGATTATATTCTATGGCTCACTAGTCAATAATTGTTTTATTATATGATAATAGTCTGTATATAGCACTTACGACCTTATGCTACTAGACAAAAATTGAAAAAGAATTTGAAAAAAAAAATGAAAAAAGAAAATGGAAACAAAAAAGTTTAAAAATTAAAAATAATAATGCTTGCTACTGGAGCCCAGAATTTGTTTTTAATAGTCCTATATTTATCTACATATATCTGCACAGGTCCACATAATGCCACAATATTTTCAACACAGTTTACGGAAATGTAATATATATAAAAAAAAAAAAATAATGCTCGCTACTGGAGCCCAGAATTTTTGTTAATAGTCCTATATTTATCTACATATATCTGCACAGGTCCACATACTGCCACAATATTGTCAACACAGATTACGGAAATGTAATAATGTACCTGTATAAATTACCTGTAATAAGTTAGTGGTCAGTTAAAAAATTGAAAAAGAATGTAAAAAAAAAAATGGAAAAAAAATATTAAATTTAAAAAAAAGAAAAGAATAATGCTCCTACTAGAGCCCAGAATGTTTTTTAATAGTCCTATATTTATCTACATATCATATATACACAGGTCCACATATTGCCACAATATTTTCAACACAGTTTACGGAAATGTAATATAATCATTTACCTGTATAAATTACCTGTAAGTGGTCAGTGGTCAGTTGCACATGCTAGCACATGCACAGGTGAATAGTCTGTATGTAGCACTTACGACCTTATGCTACTAGACAAAAATTGAAAAATAATTTGAAGAAAAAAAAATGAAAAAAAAAAAATGGAAAAAAAAAGTTTAAAAATAATAATGCTTGCTACTGGAGCCCAGATTTTTTTTTTTTTAATAGTCCTATATTTATCTACATATATCTGCACAGGTCCACATAATGCCACAATATTTTCAACACAGTTTACGGAAATGTAATATCCAATGTAGTAATTTAACTGTATAAATTACCTGTGGTCAAGACTGTACATTTGCACATGCTAGCACATGCAGCACATGGACAGGTGAATGGTTCTCCCAGTGTCTATTGTTCTCTCTACAGGTAAGGTGTACAGAGCACACGAGAAAAGGTGTACAGAGCAGACGAGAAAACGGGTCTTCATGCATTATTGTCCAGTTTTTAGAGTGCACAAAAATTAGCTACGCAAGAGTTGTCATCATTGTGCGCGACACACCTCCGGGTCGTGGTCTATGCATGTGTGAAGTTTCATGAAAATATTCCAAAGGGTGGTCGAGTTATGCTCCGGACAGGAAATCAGTGCGCGAAAATAAAAAAGGGAGATAACTAAAAAATTAGCTATGCAAGAGTTGTCATTCTTGTGCACGACACACCTTCGGTTCGTGGTCTAATTGAATGTGTGAAGTTTCATAAAAATATTCCAAAGGGTGGTTGAGTTATGGCCAATCAGTGCGCGAAACAAAAAAGGGAGATAACTCAAAAATTAGCTTTGCAAGAGTTGTCATTCTTGTGCGCGACACCTTCAGGTCGTGGTCTATGTATGTGTGAAGTTTCATGAAAATATTCCAAAGGGTGGTGGAGTTATGCTCCGGACACGAAATCAGTGCGAGAAACAAAAAAGGGAGATAACTAAAAAATTAGCCATGCAAAAGTTGTCATTCTTGTGCGCGACACGCCTTCGGGTCGTGGTCTATGCATGTGTGAAGTTTCATGAAAATATTCCAAAGGGTGTTCGAGTTATGCTCCGGACAAGAAGTGTCTGCGGCGGACGCGGCGCGCTGTCAAATCCATAGTATCCCCCGGGTCCGGGGGATACAATAATGATTTTTCATATCTCAGCATTTAGACACCTATATGGTTGATTTAGTGCCTATATCAATGTTTGGTATGCAAAAATGTCTCAAGACATCCAAAATCAAGCTGGATTCCCAGATGGAAGCCGGTGCCATAGTCGTTAAGTTTTGTAAAACAGGACGAGTTTGAGGCAGGCTGGTCTGATGCATTCTACAAGCCACTTAAACGAATATCTATACCTATGACTGCTAATCGTAAGTCGATCGACGTTGGTGGTCAGAAGATAGTAGATACAGGTGTTTTCTACGCGCGGGCGCTGGCTCTTCACGGTAGCCAGCGTGATGGATGCCCATCCATAGAGAAAATGTTGGCGACGGAACTCTCACCAGTTTCAAGCTCTCTGTTTGATGATCAGGGACACATGAGAGCTACACAAAAGTCTCACCTCAAGAGTGAACTAGCCATCGAGAGGCTCATCGAAATGCGAAGGACTCATACTTTCTCGATGGCTGTGCCATATTATGGGTCGTTGCATGGCCTAGTGCCAGCAACGCCGTAGTTCAGGACTACATCGACGCATTTCGTGCGCATGTTCGTACATACCAGGAGAGAGCAGATGTGTTCCTCACGTTTGATTGGTACATCAATGGCAGCACTAAGGATGTGACACGGTCAGCGAGAGACAAGGGTGCGACCAAGGTCTTCCAGATGAAGACTACATCACGACTACCTGCAGCAAAGCTCCTTTTCTCCGTTACGTCAAACAAGATTCAGGTCATCGACTACATCATTGCGGACCTGATCGTCCATAAGAATGATGAAGTTACCCACTCACTGATAGTCACTGGTCCAGAATATGTTCCCTACGAGCTGCCAGGTGGTGTTCTGATCAGACGTGCAGATCTCGAGACAACTCAAGAGGAGGCTGACACCATCATCTTACAGCAGGTAAAATAGAGAATAATATACAACTCGAAATAGTACAAACTGAGTAGAAGGCATAACCAACATTCAACACCATAAAACTCATACTTACAAATGTGGTCGCAGACCATTCAACAGTGCACATGTACAAACCCCACTCCAGAAATAACATTTGCATGCTGATGGCATACATGTAGTTATTTACATGTACCACATTCTGATAGTCGTGTTCTACGTCTTGGTCTACCTTGCTACGTCTCTGATCATCATCATTATACCATCACCAGGTCGTATGTCGTGAGGTGAATAACAATGGTGCTCGTGTCGTCGTCGCCGATGACACTGACGTGTTTGCACTGTTGGTGCATTTCAAGCACAATGGCTCTCTCGGCAGCAGTCCTATCTACATGGAGTCTCCTCTGCGGCAGCGTGGTGTCATCGATATTGACGCAACCGTACAAGATAATCTGTTGGTCATCCCTGGTCTGCTTGCAGCGCATGCTCTTAGCGGATGCGACACTGTGGCGTCCTACTTCAGGATCGGCAAAGGAAAGGTTCTCAAGGTGCTGCGAGCAGGTACTAACAGGGTGATTTGATCTATTTGTGTCACTTTGTGTGTGAAATATTCCCCATCATCTAAATACTATATTTCTAATCAAATGATGATAATACTAGTACATGTATTAACACACTGCATGCTGATCTTCACAGGTGTCTCATTTGATATGCTGGGAGACTCTACCTTACCGATTACCTCCTACGACCAGATGATTGAGGAGGCTGCTCGATTCATTATTGCCTGCTACAACCTGACAGGCAAGACGACCCTAACGGAAGCCAGAGTTGAGGCCTGGAAGACAAAGATGAGGCGGAGTGCTCTCGAACCACCCAAACTCTGCTCACTTCCACCAACATCCGAAGCATTTCGCCAAAATGCACTCCGAGCCCACTACCAGTTGGCTGTGTGGCAAAACGGACTTCAGCCCAATCCACCATCGCTGGACCCCATCGACCATGGTTGGTCACGTGTCGAGGGCACCACTAAGCTCATCCCCACAATCGTCCCCCTTAACAATGCATTGGCTCCAGCGGAACTACTGAAGGTGATAAAGTGCGGGTGTGAGAGTAGCAGTCCATGTTCTACCAAAAGGTGTGGATAATGAAATTATATTGTTTAGCGATAAGATTTGTTTGGTTTACACCAAATGAAATCGTATTAAAATTCACTTCGTAAACCACACCTCTTTCATTTAAGAATGTTCTCAGTTGTGACCATACATGTTGTACGTTTGGGCATTCCCAGAATAAATGTTTTATATTTTCCACATTCATGCTGCAAAAATCACATAAACTGCTTGGTACATGCCACAATTAAATAATAATTTATTTGTGCCTACGATTCTCATTAAATATTTATACTGAAAATTCTGTAGTGTGATATCTATTGTAAATTGCATACAAGTTGTGTATATATTTTTTTATTCAAAATTAAAATCGGCAAATTCGTTCGTCCATTTCTGCTCTGATTTTATTGATTCTATGTTTTTTTTATTTGTTTGTATAGTGTATAGAAGTTTATTTACTCCATTGCTTGTCTGTACTTTTTGTAAAATAGGTTTCAGAGTTTGTACGGTATTTATGTTTTCTGTTTTAATTTTTTCTTTCCACTGCGGATTAATATTATTTACTAGACCTTGGTATTTGATAAAATCATCTGCCCTTATATTATACATTTCCGCAAAATCATTAAAACCGATAAATCTGTTTACCCTACAATCATATAACTGTTCTATAAATTTGATACCCCTTTCGTGCCAAGATTTGATGTATATTGTTTTGTTTTAATACTTTATATTAGAATTATTCCATATAATTTCTTTTGATATACTTTCGTTTTTTTCTGAGAAATTGATGTTAGCCCATGATGTCAAAACATTGAATAGGAAAGTATGTTCTTTACATATGTGTTTTATATCCTGTGATTTTATATTGCATTCGAAAATTAGTTTCCCACCAAATGGTTCAAGTTTCTGTGTGCATAGCAGTTTCCACTGGCCATGGTTTTTATCATCACATATTCTTTTTAACCATGATACTTTTATCACTTTTATAAAACTGTATATATCGACCATCTTTAAACCCCCATGTTCATATGTTTTAATTATTGTGTTCCGCTTTATTATATCGGGTTTGCCATCTCAGAGAAAATCAAACAATTTATTTTTAATTGTTTTAATTATGCTGTCTGGTGGGCCAGGTAAGACTGTTAATGGATATATCAGTTTCGGAAGAGCAAATGTTTTGATCACAGTAATTTTACCTAATAAACTTAGTTTTCTTTTTTTTCATGTCTCAAGACTTTTGACAAACTCTTGTATCTTTGGAGTAAGGTTTAGTTTGCAGGGCAAAACATTAGTGTTGTATTTTTTAGGGAACCCACCCAAAGTACTTTTTTTGGACTTTTTTGTATCGAGTTTGAGGCCCGAAATTTTACTGAATTCATCTAGGTATATTAATGTTTCGAATGATTTCTGTGTACCATCTAATATAAATGTAGCATCATCAGCAAACATTGTCTTTTTAAGTTCTATGTTACTCATTTTAACCCCAGTTATATCTTTTTCATTGTCTATTGCTTTTGATAATAATTCTATTGCAATTATGAATAGATATGGTGACGGACACCTCAGTTTATTGAGAAAAAGTCTGATAAGTAACCATTATTTGTAACGCAACATTTTGCATCTGAATTAATAAGTTTAATCCATTTAATAAGTTTAATCAATTTAAAAATTTTGTTGACGAAATTAAAATATTGCATGACCTTTAGAAGGTATTCGTGTTCAACTGTATCAAAACCTTTTTCAAAATCTGCAAAGAATAATAAACCCGGAGAATTTCTTTCATTCAAAAAGTCTACCGATTCGCATAATGTTCTGATGTTTTCGCCAATGTATCTCCCCTTAATGAATCTAGTTTGTGAATGATCTATTATTGATGGTAATACTTTTTCAGCCTGTTTGCAATAGCTTTTGTAGCAATTTTATAATCAACATTAAGAAGGGATATCGGTCTCCAGTTTGTAAGAATGGATAAATCACTGTCTTTTTTGGTATTAATGTTATTACTCCCTGTTTTTGTAATTCACTCAAGTTTCCGTTCTCTAATGAATAATTCATGGAATTTATAAAATAATCATTGATATCATTCCAGAATAGTTTGTAAAATTCAACCGTAATTCCATCTGAACCTGGACTTTTGTTATTTTTCATTTCCTTTATGCAATTCTTACACTCATATTCAGATAACTTGCCTTCACAATTTTGTTTATCTTCTTATTCATTAAAAAATCATGATTAGTTGCGTGCATGTCTTTTTTTGTATATAACTTTTTATAATATTCTTGCTGCTCATGTCGTATTTTGTTGTCATGTGTAACTAGAACTATCACAGGAGTGATCATAATACACCCACAAAGAGTTGGACTTACAAATAGCTTACCATTAGAAGAGCTTTATAGGTTTGTTGAATAAAAATTTCACGATCATTATTTAATGCTGGCCTTAGAGATGTGTGACATTGACCTTTTACCTGCGTACGTGGTCAATGAAAATGAGATAATCTGAAAACATTTGAAAATTCATTCATCAGTTATAGAGGATCTTACACGAGTAATGGATTAATATGATTTTTATTAAAAACTCTGTGCCGAGTTTGTCAAGAACGCAATGAATCAATTTAATAAAAATAGAAAAAATGCCTAAGTTAAAAGGATGATATTTTTGTAAAAAAAATATTTGTTTGGCATAAAAAGTGTGTATAGTTTCAGATCAATCCACTGAACGGTTTCAGAGGAGTTGTGTACACAAACTATGCAGTTTATCTGTCTGCCGCCTGCAATAAGTTTGACCTTTGACCTTCAACTGTGACCTTGACCTTGGACGTAGGTGAATGGTTATTGATCGCGACACACCTTCTCATCCTGAGAAACATTTGTGCCAAGGCATTTGATAATCCATGCATCGGTGTAGAAGATATAGAGCGGAAGGGAATTTCAATAGGTTTGACCTTTGACCTTCAACTGTGACCTTGACCTTGGACGTAGGTGCATGGTTATTGATCGTGACACACCTTCTCATCATGAGAAACATTTGTGCCAAGCCATTAGATAATCCATGCATCGGTGTAGAAAGATATAGCGGAAGGGAATTTCAATAGGTTTGACCTTTGACCTTCAACTGTGACCTTGACTTGGACATAGGTGCGTGGTTATTGATTCGCGACACACCTTCTCATCATGAGAAAACATTTGTGCCAAGCCATTTGATAATCCATGCATCGGTGTAGAAGATATAGAGCGGAAGGGAATTTTTGATAGGTTTGACCTTTGACTTTCAACTGTGACCTTGACCTTGGACGTAGGTGTGTGGTTATTGATCGCGACACACCTTCTCATCATGAGAAACATTTGTGCCAAGCCATTTGATAATCCATGGATCGGTGTGGAAAATATAGAGCGGAAGGGAATTTCAATAGGTTTGACCTTTGACCTTCAACTGTGATCTTGACCTTGGACGTAGGTGCGTGGTTATTGATCGCGACACACCTTTTCATCATGAGAAACATTTGTGCCAAGCCATTTGATAATCCATGCATCGGTGTAGAAGATATAGAGCGGAAGGGAATTTCGATAGGTTTGACCTTCGACCTTCAACTGTGACCTTGACATTGGACGTAGGTGCGTGGTTACTGATCGCGACACACCTTCTCATCATGAGAAATATTTGTGTCAAGCCATTTGATAATCCATGCATGGGTGTAGAAGATATAGAGCGGAAGGGAATTTCCAAGACCGACCGACCGACCGACCGACCGACCGACAGACAAGCTGACTCCTATATACCCCTCAAACTTTGTTTGTTGGGGCATAATAATATTGTTATTTATATTCAGTCTAGTTATAGTTTTATTTTCTGCCCATTTCTTTTCGAGATTAGAAAAGTATTTTGTATTCTTTTCTCCACCCTCTATCCATTTAGCTTTGGTTCTTAATATTATTCCTCTAACCCTTTCTTCGTGTATATTATGTAGTTGGTCTTTCTTATTATTTAATTCTGTTAAAAGGTCTTCCTCTGTAGTATTAGAGTATTCTGATTCTAATTTATTTATTTCATCCGTTGTTTTTTTCTTTTCTATTGAAGCAAATCTTATAATTTCATTTCTAATCGTTCCTTTTATTATCTCCCATAATGTATTAGGATTTGCACCTTCATTCGTTCCAGCAACTAAAGAAATATTATGTCTAATATTTTGTTGATATTCGGCATTTAACAGTAAGCTATTATTTAATTTAAAGTAACCTGGACCTCTTTTATTAGATTGTGTATGAAGGGAGAAAAATACCATTGAATGATCCGACTTCTATCCTGTGGTAATCTTACTATTTTCTACGCGATTTATTATGTTTTCAGAAATTAAAAAATAATCTAATCTACAAAATATTGGCGGCTTAGTATTTGAATGCCATGTATATTTTCCTGAATTAAGGGCTAAGAATTCTCCAATTATCTAGTAGATACCCACCCCTTCTTTATAACTAAGATTCCCACTGAAATAAGCATCGCCGTCCCATTCATTTTCCCATTGTGTTTTATCATTTGCGGTAAAATGTGCTTCTTGAATAAAACAAATAGCAAAATCATTTTCTTTAATCCATTGCATCAGTTGTAAGCGTTTGCTTTTTGACCCCATACCCTTTTCATTAAAAGTTTCTATTTTAATATCCATGTCGTTATGCTGTGAAATTGCTTAAATCTGGAACCAAGCGTCGCGTACAATTGACCTTAGATACAACATTCTAAACTTGAACAGAAGAAGAAAAGTAGACATGGTTGCTAGGATTGTATTAGTAATGAAATGCCACTAGGGTCACACAAACACTTAGAAAGGCGATCATATCCGTTCACAGTAATACCCCATCAGTGGTCCATGATTTACAATTAATAACAGTATTAATGATTCTGCATATCAGATATGTACGTGAAGTAATGGCACCAATTAAGTGAACAACAGTCTTAGTGTAGATCTTAACATTTTGTAAAACCTTTAAAAATACAGTTTCTTTAAAAACCCTATTTTATGCCGGTGTAAACGAATATTTTATTTCCCCCCCAGAATATTCCCCCCCCCCGGGGGCAGAATGTTGGCCGAATATTCTCCCCCCCAGGCGAATAATCTCCCCCTCATTACGAATATTTACCCCCCCGGGGGGTAGAATGTTCGCCGAATATTTTGCCCTCCACCGGAATATTCTCCCCCCCCCTTTTTCCTGACTTTTATTACTGTTACTGTGGGGGGGATAATATTCGGCGAATAATTTGCCCTCCACCAAACCCTCTGTGATATGTGTGTGATGTAGAGGAGAGTGGGGGGGGGGGGGGGATAATATTCGGCCAATATTTTGCCCCCCCTGTCGCCCAGTCAGCCAAACCCTCTGTGATATGAGTGTGATGTAGAGGACTGAGGGGGAGGATAATATTCGGCGGCGAATATTTTGCCCCCCCGTCGCCCAGTCAGCCAAACCATCTAAGTGATGTGAGTGTGATGTAGAGGAGAGGTGGGGGGGATGGGGGGGATAATATTCGGCGATAATTTGCCCCCCCCTCCCCTACTCTAATTTGCCCCACCCCCAGTCAGCCAAACCGTCTGTGATATGAGTGTGATGTAGAGGAGAGGGTGGTGGGGGGGATAATATTCGGCGAATAATTTGCCCCCCGCCCCCCAGTCAGCCAAACCGTCTGTGATATGAGTGTGATGTAGAGGAGAGGTGGGGGGGGATATTCGGCGAATAATTTGCCCCCCGCCCCCCAGTCAGCCAAACCTCTGTGATAGAGTGATGTAGAGGAGAGGGTGGGGGGGTTAATATTCGGCGAATAATTTGCCCCCCCGCCCCCCGTCAGCCAAACCTCTGTGATATGAGTGTGTGTAGATGAGAGGTGATAATAATTCGGTCGATATCTGCCCCCGTGATATTAATCAGGTCAGCCAAACCGTCTGTGATATGAGTGTGGTGTAGAGGAGAGGTGGGGGGGATAATATTCGGCGAATAATTTGCCCCCGCCCCCCAGTCAGCCAAACCCTCTGTGATATGAGTGTTGTGTAGAGGAGTGGTGGGGGGGATAATATTCGGCGAATAATTTGCCCCCCGCAAGTCAGCCAAACCGTCTGTGATATGCGTGTTGTGTAGAGGAGAGGTGGATAATATTCGGCGAATAATTTGCCCCCCGCCCCCTGGTCAGCCAACCGTCTGTGATATGAGTGTGGTGTAGAGGAGAGGTGGGGGGGGATAATATTCGGCGAATAATTTGCCCCCCGCCCCCCAGTCAGCCAAACCCTCTGTGATATGAGTGTTGTGTAGAGGAGAGGTGGGGGGGGGATAATATTCGGCGAATAATTTGCCCCCCGCCCCCCTGTCAAACCAAACGCCTAGGGCCTACTAAATTCCCCCTCCACTATCGTGGTGGGGCATAAACAAATATTTTAGCCACCATGTTCAATTCTCATAGAAAATTTGTATTTTCCCTATAAAATCAATATTTGATGGAATTTTGTCAAATACAAAAATTGGGGGAGGGTGAATGTTTTCGTCGGCAGCAAAATGTGGAACAGAGAGTAGGGTGTGGTTACTCGCTGCCGAGAACACGCTGACAATCGTGTAGATCATGTGGACATGGAATACCTCATCAAACAGCTGCAGCATGATGGTGAGCACGTCCGTATGCGCCTTGTCCACCTCATCAAACAGGACGACGGCCGACGGGCTCTCCTTCAGCAGCTTCGTGAGTTGTCCCCCTTCCTCGTGGCCCACGTAGCCAGGGGGCGACCCGATAAACTTGGCAACCTGCCAGACATCATTGCATGAATGTATAATGACCTTGACCTTGGGGCACAGGGGCCATATGAGTGGGACACAGAATGAATATATGGATGATGACCAATAAGCGTACAAAGTTTCAAGCAAATCTGACTTACAGTTACAGATAGTAGGTATGTGAACAGTTCAACACAAATTTGGACAAATACTTTAACACAAACTTCTAAGTCATTTCACCTTGACCTTGGGGACCATGGGCCGCATGAATGTGGGACACAGAATGAATATATGGATGATGACCAATAAGCATACAAAGTTTCAAGCAAATCTGACTTACGTTTACAGAAAGATAGTAGGTATGTGAAAAGTTTAACGCAAATGTTGACAAATCTTTAACGCAAACTTCTCTAAGTTGTTTGACCTTGACCTTGGGTGTAGCGGCGGCATGAGTGGGATACAGCATGAATATATGGATGATGACTAATAAGCCAATGTGACGTAGATATAAGGTATTTAAAAACTTTAACGCAGATTTCGGACGGGCGCACATACAACCGGATGTCATTGTGATCACTATGTCTCGCTTTCCGCAAGCGGGCTCGACAACAATAATTACACCAGAATCACAGATTTATACCTCACAAATTAACATAAATGCAACAAACAAGAATTCCGTGGAATCAAATGTCTCGCATTGTCCCGCCGCCTTGACCTCGAGCCTGGGCCAGAAAGCAATTTTCACTGGCCCGAACATATTATACAATTATTGACTAGTGAGCCATAGAATATCAGATTATATTATATGGCTCACTAGTCAATAATTGTTTTAGTATATGATAATAGTCGGTATATAGCACTTACAACCTTATGCTACTAGACAACAAGAGTTGTCAGAAGACAATGAAGCTCGCCTGTTGGCAGCCTTCATTCAAACTTGTCACAGTTGTATAAAAAACATGAATATTATATAACTTGACCTTGGGATAAGGGGTGTGCGGTGGACCTTGACATTGAGGTCAGTGGTGGAAAGTGGATCGTGGATTTGATATAGCATGATATAGCATATTAAGATGAATGCATGTATGAAATATCAATGCGCTCCCTGAAATGAGAAGGAAAACAAAATTTAACCCAGCGTTAAGTTTATGAACACACTAAGTTGGTGATTTTCTACAGCATGATAGCTATTCACATGAGGAATGCATGTATAAATGTGCTAAGTTTGTGACCTTGGCCTTGGCAAAAGGGGTGGGGTGGGTGGGTCATGGATTTGCTGTAGCACAATAGAGTATCATCAGATGAATGCATGTATGAAATATGAAGGTGATCCCTGTAAAGAAACAGAAGTTATAAAAAGACATTTACTCCAACGTTAAGTTTATGATGTTGATCATGGGGAAAGGGGTGGGGTGGGTCATGGATTTGCTGTAGCACAATAGAGGATCATCGGATGAATGCATGTATGAAATATCAAAGCGTTCAAAGTGTAAAGAAATAGACGTTACACAACATTTACCCCAATGTAAAGTTTATGAACATGCTAAGTTTGTGACCTTGACCTTGGGGTAAGGGTTGGGTGGTGGGTTGTGGATTTGCTACAGCATGATAGAGGGTCATCTGAGGAATGGATGTATGAAATATCAAGGCGTTCCATCAAAGGAAACAGTTGTTATCAGACATTTACCCCAACGTTAAGTTTATGAATGTGTCAAGTTTGTGATCTTGACCTTGGGGTAAGGATGGGCGGTGGGTCATGGAATTGCTATAGCACGATAGCACGCTAGAGTATCATCAGATGAATGCATGTATGAAATATCGATGTGTTCAATCTGTAAAGAAACAGAAGTTACACAACATTTACCCCAACGTTAAGTTTATAAACATGCTAAGTTTGTGACCTTGACTTTCGGGTAAGGGTTGGGTGGTGGGTTGTGGATTTGCTACAGCATGATAGAGGGTCATCTGAGGAATGTATGAAATAGCAAGGTGTTCCATTAAAGGAAACAGACATTTACCCCAACGTTAAGTTTATGAATGTACTAAGTTTATGACCTTGGGGTAAGGGATGGGCGGTGGGTCATGGATTTGCTATAGCATGATAGAGTATCATCAGATGAATGCATATTTGAAATATCAAGGCGTTCCATGAAAGGAAACAGATGTTATAATACATTTACCCCAACATTAAGTTTATGAATGTGCTGAGATTGTGACCTTGACCTTGGGGAAAGGGGTGGGCGGTGAGTCATGAATTTGCTATAGCATGATAGAGTATCAGCAGATGAATGCATGTATGAAATATGAAGGCGTTCCCTGTAAATAAACAGAAGTTACACAACATTTACCCCAACATTAAGTTTATGAACATGCTAAGTTGTGACCTTGACCTTGGGGTAACGATTGGGTGGGCGGTGGGTCATGGATTTGCTATAGCACGATAGAGTATCATCAGATGAATGCATGTATGAAATATCAAGGCGCTCCATGAAAGGAAACAGATGTTATAAGACATTTACCCCAACGTTAAGATTATAAATGTGCTAAGTTTGTGACCTTGACCTTGCGGTAAGGGCTGGGTGGTGGGTTATAGATTTGCTACAGCATGATACAGGGTCATCTGAGGAATGCATGTATGAAATAACAAGGTGTTCCATGAAAGGAAACAGAAGTTATAAGACATTTACCCAACGTTAAGTTTATATGAATGTGCCAAGTTTGTAACCTTGACCTTGGGGTAAGGGCTGGGTGGTGAGTCATGGATTTGCTACAGCATGATAGAGGGTCATCTGAGGAATGCATGTATGAAATAACAAGGTGTTCCATGAAAGGAAACAGAAGTTATCAGATATTTACCCAACGTTAAGTTTATGAATGTGCCAAGTTTGTGACCTTGACCTTGGTGTAAGAGCTGGGTGGTGGGTCATGGATTTGCTACATCATGCTAGAGGGTCATCTGAGGAATGCATGTATGAAATAACAAGGTGTTCCATGAAAGGAAATAGAAGTTATAAGACATTTACCCAACGTTAAGTTTATGAATGTGCCAAGTTTGTGACTTTGACCTTGGGGTAAGGGCTGGGTGGTGGGTCATAGATTTGCTACAGCTTGATAGAGGGTCATCTGAGGAATGCATGTATGAAATAACAAGGTGTTCCGTGAAAGGAAACAGAAGTTATAAGACATTTACCCAACGTTAAGTTTGTGGACGACGCTGACGCCGACGCCGACGACGCCGGGGGTATGACATAAGCTCTTCTGCACTTTGTGCAGGCGAGCTAAAATTGGAAAAAGAATTTGAAAAGAAAACAAGAAACGAGGCAAAGCCACGAAGGCCAGGTTTTTTTCAAGCATAGACACTTGGATAACATAATTATACCCACTTTTTGTAGACTAGATGGCCGTGGCCTGCATGTCGCGCCTTGGGGCGAGGCATGGACACTAAAAAAAGAGATATAGTAGATGGAAAAACTTTAACCGGACGGACGGACGGACATATGCCAAATGCCGACTATATCGCGCTTTCCGCAAGCGGGCGCGACAATGATGATAAACACCCATGTGAAGTATCAAGGTAATAATGGGTGAAGCAGTTGCAGAGATATAGTACACAAAAAAATCAAAGTAATTTGACCTTGACATTGGGCACAGGGGCCGCACGGTTGGGGGGTAGAATGAAAATATGGATGATGATAAACACCCATGTAAAGTTTAAAGATAATGGGCGAATCAGTTGCAGAGATATAGTATAACGAAAAACTTTAAGCAAAAAACTTTAACCAGACGTACGTTAAAAAGTTAACATTGAAAATGGCTAAGTCAATTACGTAGAAATAATAGGTCAAGGTAAAAAAAATGGTCACATGTTGGATAGTTGTATGTGGTGGGCACCCCTTGGTTATGAAGCTGTGAAAGATTGGTGGTCCTATGTGTTACAGTACCAAAGAAATGGACTTAAAACACGAAAATTTAACATTGTAAACGCGAAAAGTTAACAACTGACTGCGCAGAAAAAATGGGTCAAGTTCAAAAAAAGGTAACATGTTGGATAGTGATATGTGGTGGGCACCTCTTGGTTATGAAGCTGTGAAAGTTTGTTGGTCCTATGTGTTACAGTAACAAAGAAATGGACTCAAACACGAAAACTTAACATTGATTGTGGACACCGCCCGCCCGCCTGGCTTTCGCCAATCCAATAGTCTGGATTTTTTCCCAAAAAAACCTGGCTAAAAACCTGTATAAATTACCTGTAATAATTTAGCTGGACATTTAGTGGTCAATCTGGAAATTTGCACAAACTTGCACATGCACAAGTGTTCTCTCTACAGGTAAGGTGTACAGAGCACACGAGAAAACGGGTCTTCATGCATTAATGTTCAGTTTGTAGCATAGAAAGAAATAGAGTTTGACCTTGACCCTGGAGCCCGGATTTTTTTTTAATAGTCCTATATTCATCTACATATCATAGTAAAGGCATGTATAAAGTTTGATGACTGTAGCTGATAAGGTGTTGAAGTAATGACCGTAACACGAAAACTTAACATTGAATGATGACGCCGACATCGACATCGACGGCACCGACGCCGAAAAGCAAAACCTATGTCTCGCTTTCCGCTTCGCGGGCGAGACAAAAATGGGTAATGGGTAATAGTTATAGTTAACAAAGGTTTCTCACCAGAAATGCATTCACTGACAGTATATAATAACACAAACAAATTTTCTACCCAATTCCACCCATGGCAAATGCCAATTTTCAGCACAATTCCAAGATGGCTGCCATATATAAAGGTAAACTATTAAAATAGACATTTCTTTGGTACTAAGCAATATAAAAACATGTTTGATGTGTTCTTTCCAATTGTCATTAGGATACCGATATGCTTTACAATAATTTTCCGGATGTCAGATGCCAAGGTCATTCACTAAGGTCAAGGTCAAATGAAAAATTCACAAAAAATAAACCAAAATACAGTGAATTTTATATATTTACAGCTCCTAACAACATACAATAAATTGTTACCATCTTTTCATTTACTGTCACTTTTTAGGTCAAGGACATATCTTAGGTCAAGGTCGATGTCAAATATACGTCTCGAATCTAGCCGAAACCGTTAAATATTTGATATCCATAAGCAATTTTATGTGTAATTTATACGTCATATAATTCAAGAACAATTAAAGCTAATTTACACCACTAGCTATTTAATACAATAATTCCGCCAGGGAAGCGGTGTCGCGCCTGCTGAGGCATTTGACCATAACATGATCATGGGCATGTGCTAAAGTAAGCATCACAAGAACCGTCAGAGAAGTGGATGCTTAAAACACGAAAAAGGTCAAGGTTGAAGAAACTTTTTGACATAAAGAAATGGCTAAGTGGTTCCACAATCATGTGAAGGTACAAAAGGTCAAGGTCATGTTTTAATGGGGCATCAGTGTGTTCCAAATGCTCATATGTATCAAGTGTCTAAATATTGAAGCAATCCGTCAAGTAATATTAAAATTATACCATGACGACGAAGCTTGTACAAACTTTTTGACAGTTCGGTCGACGACGATGGAAAAGCGGCGACTATGGTCGTGCCTTCTGCTAAAGCATGCGCGACAATATTACTATATAGAGATGCTCACAGGTTTTCTAACGTTCTGGTAATTCAATACGTGACTCCAAACAATAAGTATGGGTGTTATGACTATCTCGCCTACAACAATAACAGCTAACAACGACAGCATGCGATCAAGAAACGTAACAAGAGCTGTAGGAGAACAGCATAGCTTGACTACGAGGGTTGTCGATGTACACATAGCTTGACAAACAAGGTGGCCGCGGCCTGCATAAAAACCTTAACCAAGGTTGACTAAAAACCTTAACCACGGGAAATTAAGTAAGTAATTCAAGGTTAAATGAAGAGTAATTGAAGAGGAAATGTAGGTCAAGGTCAAATATAGATCGGGGGTTATTGATGTACATCGCTATGAGAAAAGGTTTTCCAAGTATGGTGTTAGTATGCACAATAGTATTCCATGTACAAGCTTGACTAAAAACCTTAACCAAGGGGAATTAACTAAGTAATTCAAAGTTAAATGTAGGTCAAGGTCAAACATAGGTCAGTGGTTGTTGATGTACATCAATAGGAGATGAAGTTGTCCAAGTATGGTGGGTGTAGGGTTGATGTACATCCCTATCAGAAAAGGTTGTCCAAGTATAGTGTCTGTATGCACAATAGTATTCCATGTACAAGCTTGACTAAAAACCTTAACCAAGGTTGACTAAAAACCTTAACCAAGGGGTTAAACTAGTAACTAAAAAGGTTAAATGTAGGTCCAATGTAATAGGTTCAGTGTTGTTGAATTGTAACTACTAGGAGTGAAGTTGTCAAGTATGGTAGTGGGCCAGGAATATTCAATACAAGTCACTACCTTAACCAAGGGGAATTAACTAGTAATTCAAGAGGAAATGTAGGTAAGGTCAAATATAGATCAGGGGTATTGATGTCATCTGAGAAAAGGTTGTCCAAGTATGGTGTCTGTATGCACAATGTATTCCATGAACATTGTCAAGTCTTGATAAAAACCTTAACCAAGGTGACTAAAAACCTTAACCAAGAATTATATGGGAATTCAAGGAATGTAGGTCATCATATAGGTCAGTGGTTGAGTACATCATAGGATGAATTGTCTATGGTGGTGTGGGCCAGGAATATTCCAATATACAAGCTTGATAACCTTAACCAAGGGGAATTAATAAGTAATTCAAGAGGAAATGTAGGTCAAGGTCAAATATAGATCAGGGGTTATTGATGTACATCCCTATGAGAAAAGGTTGTCCAAGTATGGTGTCTGTATGCACACTAGTATTCCATGTACAAGCTTGACTAAAAACCTTAACCAAGATTGACTAAAAACCGTAACCAAGGGGAATTAACTATGTAATTCAAGGTTAAATGTAGGTCAAGGTCAAATATAGGTCAGGGGTTGTTGATGTACATCACTAGGAGATGAAGTTGTCCATGTATGGTGGGTGTAGGGCCAGGAGTATTCCATATACAAGCTTGACTAAAAACCTTAACCAAAGGGAATTAACTAAGTAATTCAAGAGGAAATGTAGGTCAAGGTCAAATATAGATCAGGGGTTATTGATGTACATCCCTATGAGAAAAGGTTGTCCAAGTATGTGTCTGTATGTACAATAGTATTCCATGTACAAGCTTGACTAAAAACCTTAACCAAGGTTGAATAAAAACCTTAACCAAGGGGAATTAAGTAAGTACTTCAAGAGGAAATGTAGGTGAAGGTCAAATATAAATCAGGGGTTATTGATGTACATCGCTATGAGAAAAGGTTGTCCAAGTATGGTGTCTGTATGCACAATAGTATTCCATGTACAAGCTTGACTAAAAACCTTAACCAAGGTTGACTAAAAACCTTAACCAAGGGGAATTAACTAAGTAATTCAAGAGGAAATGTAGGTCAAGGTCAAATATAGATCAGGGGTTATTGATGTACATCACTAGGAGATGAAGTTGTGCAAGTATGGTGGGTGTAGGGCCAGTAGTATTCCACATACAAGGTTGACTAAAAACCTTAACCGACGCCGACGCCAGGGTGACAACATAAGCTCTACTTATTCTTCGAATAGTCAAGCTAAAAATGATTGTCTGTTACTCCGACGTCGGCAAACAATGCATTATTTCATACACAGTTGAAAACAAGTACTGGTGTGACTTTATATAGTCAGACTTGAATATTAATATTCAAGGCATTTCCCCAGTAATTGTCCTTAGGCGTAAAAAAAAAAAAGGTTTGTTTCCGGTTACCCGACCGACCGTCTAGTTTTACCCCCGACTGTAATTTTTTTATTGGCAATTTTACATCGGTCCCAGAAAATGTTGTCGTGACCGTGTTTTTTACCTGTCCCGTTTCCAACATGGCCGGCGAGAGCAACAGTTTGATTGCTCTGCGATGTTTTTTGTGCAAGGTCAACGAGATTCAGGTGGTAGACCATGGCTCGTCGATAAATGGCATTTACAACATGGTCCACAAATCTACGCCATTTAAAGACACTTGCTCTGTATTAAAGTATTGGCGATTTACAGCGTTAGAATTGTGTGTCATGTGTTTTCGCGGCATGAAATTTTTGAAGGGAAAATAAGTTATTTCCCAATATGACATGAAATTTTAAAACAATAGCTGTTACAGTTGTGTAATTTTTTACTTCAGTGTGTCTAACAATTGATTCTAGATACACTATGACTTTTGAATATTTTTCCTGTCAAATATTAATGCTTCAATATTGGACTATTCCAATAAACATACATACTCCCCTGTGGAAGAGATATTCATGTGACACAGTCCATCCCCTACATTTCTTTTGTTCGTCACCCTCCCTACATTTTGTGGTGATCACGCCCCCACCACCCACCTACATTTTGTTCTCTTCCACAGGGCAGTAGGTATATTAACAGCGGTGTCAAAAATTGATTCATCCGACCCGGTCCGACTAAATTACAATGATACATACAGTAAAAAGTAAAAAGTAAAAAAAAAAAAAAAAAAAAAAAAAAATCCCTACCTACCGACCCTATCTTTTTCAGGCCCGTAACAGGAAACAAACTTTTTTTTTTTTATGCCTTATTGTGTGTCTATTACTGTGGGGTAGTATATAATGCAGAGAGAAATGTGAATGGGCGCTGCTAACAGGGTAACAGAAAACGAAACTTGCACTTGCAACAGGGCATTGTACATCGATCATTCCTACCAAGTTTCGTCGAAATCCGGCTAGCAGTTCATGAGAAGATTTTTTAAGAATTTATGCTATTATTAGACGGCGGCCATCTTGGATTAGCGATGACCTCCATTTTAACAAATCTGAAAAGGCTTCACCCAAATCTGAAAAGGCTTCACCCATGGAACATAACTTTTAAGTTTGGCTACCATGGGCCAAGCGGTTCATGTGAAGAAGAACTTTGAAATCTCTAATAAAAGAACGACCTTTTGACCTTTCGGCGGCCATCTTGGATGACATAACCATCCGATTTCGACAAAAAATGCACCGGAGTGATCACCTCGTTGATACCTTCGATTTGATATATGACATGACCCCAATGATTTGACCCCACCAATTTGACCCCATGGGCCATGCCCATTTTGACCACAGTGTCACCATTTTAACAACTTTGTAAGAGCATTGTACATCGATCATTCCTACCAAGTCTTGTCGAAATCCGGTTGGCGGTTCTTGAGGAAAAGATTTTTGAACAATTTGTGTTATTTTCAGACGGCGGCCATCTTGGATTACGTAATGACGTCATTTTAACAATTTGTAATCCCCATACCAAAGGACCATGACCATGAAGTTTGGTGACTATAGGCCCAATGGTTACCGAGGAGAAGACGTTTGAAATGTACACGGACGGACTGACGACGACGGACACATTGCGGTAACAATAGCTCACATGAGCTTCGCTAAGGTGAGCTAAAAACATGAATATTATATAACTTCACCTTGGGTTAACGGGTGTGCGGTGTACCTTGACATTGGGGTCAGTGGTGCAAGGTGGGTCGTGGGTTTGCTATAGCATAACATAGCATATTAAGATGAATGCATGTACGAAATATCAATGCGCTCCCTGAAAATAGAAGTAAAACAAAATTTAACTCAACGTTAAGTTTATGAACGCACTAAGTTGGTGATTTTCTACAGCATGATAGCTATTCACATGCGGAATGCATGTATGAATGTGCTAAGTTTGTGACCTTGACCTTGGGGAAAAGGGTGGGGGTGGGTCATGGATTTGCTATAGCACAATAGAGTATCATCAGATGAATGTATGTATGAAATATCAAGGCGTTCCCTGTAAAGAAACAGAAGTTATAAAAAGACATTTACTCCAACGTTAAGTTTCTGATGTTGATCTTGGGGAAAAGGGTGGGAGGGGGGGGGGGGGGGGGGGGGGGGGTCATGGATTTGCTGTAGCACAATAGAGGATCATCAGATGAATGCATGTATGAAATATCAAAGTGTTCCCTGTAAAGACACAGAAGTTACACAACATTTACCCCAACGTTAAGTTTATGAATGTGCTAAAGTTTGTGACCTTGACCTTGGGGAAAGGTGTGGGGGTGGATCATGGATTAGATATAGCACGATAGAGTATCATCAGATGAGTGCATGTATGAAATATCAAAGCGTTCCCTGTAAAGAAAGAGAAGTTACACAACATTTACCCCAACATTAAGTTTATGAACATGCTAGGTTTGTGACCTTGACCTTGGGGTAAGGGTTGGGTGGTGGGTTGTGGATTTGCTACATCATGATAGAGGGTCATCTGAGGAATGCATGTATGAAATAGCAAGGCGTTCCATGAAAGGAAACAGATGTTATAGGTTAGACACCACCAAATAGTTTTACTATATAATTTAACCGAATGCCATCCAATAAGGCCAGTCTCTCCTACTTTCATTATTCGTATGGATGCTGTGGGACCCACTTGTACATGACCTGCAGCCAGTCTCTACTGGTTCTGCATGGACTAAACAATAGGTTCACTTACTCCCAAGAAAGAAAAATCCAACCTTGTCATATCCTCCAATATTGTGTACATTTTTTGGCCACGGAAACTCCGTTTACATCAAGTGACCAACAGGTTCAGTGTTTTCTTTTAAATGCAACAAATATGCTGAAAACTGGTGTTAAAGGCACCCCAAAATGTTCCTCAAGTGAAACTGGGTAGTAATGGATCAAGATTTGCAAGCAAACGGTGTCTGTGACCTCAAAACACCCGCACTATTTTTTTATACCAGACTACTTTTGCATACACCCTGGGCGATTTCGCACCATTTGGTGTCTTCTAACCTAATAAGATATTTATCCTAACGTTAAGTTTATGAATGTGCTAAGTTTGTGACCTTGACCTTGGGGTAAGGGTTGGGTGGTGGGTCGTGGATTTGCTACAGCATGATAGAGTATCATCAGATGAATGCATGTATGAAATATCAAGGTGTTCCATGTAAGGAAACAGATGTTATAAGACATTTACCCCAACATTAAGTTTATGAATGTGCTAACTTTGTGACCTTGACCTTGGGCAAAGGGGTGAGGGTGGATCATGCATTTGATATAGCACAATAGTGTATCATCAGATGAATGCATGTATGAAATATCAAAGCGTTCCCTGTAAAGAAAGAGAAGTTACACAACATTTACCCCAACGTTAAGTTTATGAACATGCTAGGTTTGTGACCTTGAACTTGGGGTAAGGGTTGGGTGGTGGGTTGTGGATTTGCTACAGCGGCATAGAGGGTCATCTCAGGAATGCATGTATGAAATATCAAGGCGTTCCATGAAAGGAAACAGATGTTATAAGACATTCACCCCAACGTTAAGTTTATGAATGTGCTAAGTTTGTGACCTTGACCTTGGGGTAAGGGGTGGGCGGTGGGTCATGGATTTGCTATAGCACGATAGGGTATCATCAGATGAATGCATTTATGAAATATCAAGGCGTTCCATGAAAGTAAAGAGATGTTATAAGACATTTACCCCAACGTTAAGTTTATGAATGTGCTAAATTTGTGACCTTGACCCTGGGGTAATGGGTGGGCGGTGGATCATGGATTTGATATAGCACGATAGAGTATCATCAGATGAATGCATGTATGAAATATCAAGGCGTTCCCTGTAAAGAAACAGAAGTTATAAAAAGACATTCACTCCAACGTTAAGTTTATGATGTTGATCTTGGGGAAAAGGGTGGGAGGGGGGGGGGTGGGTCATGGATTTGATGTAGCACAATAGAGGATCATCAGATGAATGCATGTATGAAATATCAAAGTGTTCCCTGTAAAGAAACATAAGTTACACAACATTTACCCCAAATGTGAAGCAGATCCGAAGAAGGAAACAGAAATTACTAGAAATGTGGCCTGTCGGCACACAAATGCCACCGCTGGCAGCCAAAGAAAACAAGGCATATTTGATTATAAGCCATTTACCCGAGCGTTAAGGTTTCGAACACACCAAGTCTGTGACCTTCACTCTGTGCTTAGCGGGGGCAGGACGAATGTGGATTTGTCACAGGGCGGTAGAGGACCATTGGAGCAATGCGTGTGTGAAATGTGAAGCAGATCCGAGCAAGGAAACAGAAATTATAAGCCTGGGCTTAGCGGGGGCGGGATGAATGTGGATTTGTCACAGGGTGGCAGAGGACCATTGGAGCAATGCGGGTGTGAAATGTGAAGCAGATCCGAGCAAGGAAACAAAAATTATAAGCCATTTACCTGAGCGTTAAGGTTTCGGGACGTACGTACGTACGTACGTATGTACGTATTGACAACGGTAACACTATATGCCCCCCTCACCATTCGGTGGTGGGGGCATAAATATCAAGGCGTTCCATGAAAGGAAACAGACGTTATAAGACATTTACCCCAACGTTAAGTTTATGAATGTGCTAAGTTTGTGACCTTGACCCTGGGGTAAGGGGTGGGCGGTGGGTCATGGATTTGCTATAGCATGATAGAGTATCATCAGATGAAAGCATGTATGAAATATCAAGGCGTTCCATGTAAGGAAACAGATGTTATAAGACATTTACCCCAACATTAAGTTTATGAATGTACTAAGTGTGTGACCTTGACCTTAGGCAAAGGGGTGGGTGGTGGATCATGGATTTGATATAGAACGATAGAGTATTATCAGTTGAATGCATGAATGAAATATCAAAGCGTTCCCTGTAAAGAAAGAGAAGTTACACAACATTTACCACAACGTTAAGTTTATGAACATGCTAGGTTTGTGACCTTGACCTTGGGGTAAGGGTTGGCTGGTGGGTTGTGGATTTGCTACATCATGATAGAGGGCCATCTGAGGATGCATGTATGAAATATCAAGACGTTCCATGAAGGGAAACAGATGTTATAAGACATTTACCCCAACGTTAAGTTTATGAATGTGCTAAGTTTGTGACCTTGACCTTGTGGTAAGGGGTGGGCGGTGGGTCATGGATTTGCTATAGCACGATAGGGTATCATCAGATGAATACATTTATGAAATATCAAGGCGTTCCATGAAAGTAAAGAGATGTTATAAGACATTTACCCCAACGTTAAGTTTATGAATGTGCTAAGTTTGTGACCTTGACCTTGGGGAAAGGGGTGGGTTGAGGATTTGTTATAGCACGATAGAGTATCATCAGATGAATGCATGTATGAAATATGAAGGCGTTCCCTGTAAATAAACAGAAGTTACACAACGTTTACCCCAACGTTAAGTTTAATAACATGCTAAGTTTGTGACCTTGACCTTGGGGTAAGGGTTGGGTGGTGAGTCGTGGATTTGCTACAGCATGATAGAGGGTCATCTGAATAAGGCATGTATGAAATATCAAGGCGTTCCATGAAAGTAAACAGATGTTATAAGACATTTACCCCAACGTTAAGTTTATGAATGTGCCGAGTTTGTGACCTTGACCTTGGGGAAAGGGCTGGGGGTGGCTTGTGGATTTGCTATAGCACGATAGAGTATCATCAGATGAATGCATGTATGAAATATGAAGGCGTTCCCTGTAAATAAACAGAAGTTACACAACATTTACCCCAACGTTAAGTTTATGAACATGCTAAGTTTGTGACCTTGACCTTGCGGTAAGGGTTGGGTGGTGGGTCATGGATTTGCTACAGCATGATAGAGGGTCATCTGAAGAATGCATGTATGAAATATCAAGGCGTTCCATGAAAGGAAACAGATGTTATAAGACATTTACCCCAACGTTAAGTTTATGAATGTGCTAAGTTTGTGACCTTGACCTTGGGGTAAGGTTGGGTGGTAGGTCATGGATTTGGTACAGCATGATAGAGGGTCATCTGAGGAATGCATGTATGAAATAACAAGGTGTTCCATGAAAGGGAACAGAAGTTATAAGACATTTACCCCAACGTTATGTTTGTGGACACCGATGACGCCGGGGGTATGCCATAAGTTCTTCTGCACTTCGTGCAGGTGAGCTAAAAAGGGTGAGATAATCCATGACATGGGGGTCGAATCAAAAATCGAAATAAACTTTGCGCATCTACTAAAAAGGATGCTACATAAGTTTCAGGTCTGTAGCTATTCGGGTTTAAAAGTATTACGACTTACAAGGTTGGTGATGGACTTACAGAAGGACGGACGGACAGGACAGACGGGACAGGGGTAACACTAAATTTCCCTCCACTGTTGTGGTGGGGTATAATAACTAGAAATTTGGCCTATCGGCACACGAATGCCCCCGTTGGCAGCCAAAGAAAACGAGGCACATTTGAAAACACAGAGGGCCAGAGAAGCATGGATTTGTCACACCATGAAAGCAGATCATCAGAGCAATGGGTGTGTGAAATATCAAGCAGATCCATGCAACTGCGTGTGTGAAATGTTAAGCATATCCAATAAAGGAAACAGATATTATAAGACATTCACCAACGCGTTAAAGTTTCAAATGCACCAAGTATGTGACCTTGGCTTAGCAGGGGTGGGGTGATCGTGGATTTGTCACAGCATAGTACAGGACCATTAAAGCAATTTGGGTGTGAAATATCAATCGTATGAGTGCAAGGAAACAGAAATTATAAGACATTTACGTGAGCGTCAAGGTTTTGAAACCACAAGTATGTGACCTTCACCCTCGGTTTAGTGGTGGTGGGATGATCATGGATTTGATACAGGCTAGTAGAGGACCATTAGAGCAATGAGTGTGTGAAATATCAAGCAGATCTGTGCACGGAAACAGAAATTATAAGACATTCACCGACGAGCGTTACGGTTTCGGGACGTACGTACTATGTACGGACGGATGTATGCGACATACGGACACCGGTATTTGCCCCCCTCACCATTCGGTGGCTGGGGCATAAAAATGTCCAGTGTTTAGACTGTATGGTGGGACACCTACCTCGTGTTTCTCCTGGTACTCGGACATGTCCAGCCGGATAAACCCCTGAAAACACGGATATCAGCTGCATTCAGAGCTTGCTGCGGTCGTGAACGAACCTTCTAGCTAGAAATCCAGGATCTAGGATTTGTAGAAACAAGTTTGTTCTTGAAGGCAACAAGCTCTGAATTTTATACTTTCTCCTCACAACACATACTCAAGCTACTTGTGTCAGAAATATTGAAAGTGAATGGGTTAAATGCCCCAGCAACAGCTAAGTTCATTTAGGGACAGGACCTCGCTTTCAAGTCTCATCCTAATAGTTAGGTGGCATAGTGAAATTAACGTTACCTGACTGATAAAAGCACCATATTTGGCATAAGGCTCCCTTAGGGCCTATTAATTAATGTTAGCCTAGGAGCCCTCCAGAGATTTTAATATAAAGCACACAAATCCAAGAGGGCCGCCATTCATAATAATAATCATAACAAGAACGGCATCTGTCGAACGCGGATGCCACCTGCAGCATATTTGAGAAACTGTGATAAAGTGGTTAAGTCATTTAAGTAACCTGGTGAAGGTGAAAAGGCGAAGGTCATATAAATTATGAAAAGGCAGGTGTGGCACACATACCAATGAATGAAGTGTTGAAGTATTGAAGCGATTAAGCAACTTATGTAGATGATATGGCCATTTTGAAACCCGGTGGCATAATTATTTAACTTATGTACATGTATGGGTAGTTTGACAAACTTGTTAAGGAAACTTCTGAATCTGGATAAGTAGATGATTTCAGGAAGCCTGGGAATGTGAACAGGATATTAGTTATGGGAAGGTAGGTATGGCATACATGCAAATTAATGAAGTATTGAAATATTAAAGTGATTACGGAACTTATGTAGATGATATGGCAAGTTTGAGAAACTGTGACGAACTGGTCAACCAAAATTGTTAAGTGATTTAAGTAACCTGGTGAAGGTCAAAAAGCGAAGGTCATATAAATTATGAAAAGGCAGGTGTGGCACACATACCAATGAATGAAGTGTTGAAGTATTGAAGCGATTAAGCAACTTATGTAGATGATATGGCCATTTTGAGAAACTGTGACGAACTGGTTAACCAAAATTGTTAAGTCATTTAAGTAACCTGGTGAAGGTGAAAAGGCGAAGGTCATATAAACAAGAACTGCGTCTGTCGAACGCGGATGCCACCTGCAGCATATTTGAGAAACTGTGACGGACGGACGGACGGACGGACGGACGGACGGACAGACGGACGGTCCAAACACTATATGGCACCCGTTTCTTCGAAACCCGGTGGCATAATTATTTAACTTATGTACATGTATGGGTAGTTTGACAAACTTGTTAAGGAAACTTCTAAATCTGGATAAGTAGATGATTTCAGGAAGCCTGGGAATGTGAAAAGGATATTAGTTATGGGATGGCAGGTGTGGCATACATGCAAATGAATGAAGTATTGAAATATTAAAGCGATTACGGAACTTATGTAGATGATATGGCCAGTTTGAGAAACTGTGACGAACTGGTTAATCAAAATTGTTAAGTGATTTAAGTAACCTGGTGAAGGTCAAAAGGCAAAGGTCATATAAATTATGGAAAGGCAGGTGTGGCACACATACCAATGAATGAAGTGTTGAAGTATTGAAGCGAATAAGCAACTTATGTAGATGATATGGCCAGTTTGAGAAACTGTGACGAACTGGTTAACCAAAATTGTTAAGTGATTTAAGTAACGTGGTGAAGGTCAAAAGGCAAATGTCATATAAATTATGAAAAGGCAGGTGTGGCACACATACCAATGAATGAAGTGTTGAAGTATTGAAGCGATTAAGCAACTTATGTTGATGATATGGCCAGTTTGAGAAACTGTGACGAACTGGTTAACCAAAATTGTTAAGTGATTTAAGTAACCTGGTGAAGGTCAAAAGGCGAAGGTCATGTAAATTATGAAAAGGCAGGTGTGGCACACATACCAATGAATGAAGTGTTGAAGTATTTAAGCAATTAAGCAACTTATGTAGATGATATGGGCAGTTTGAGAAACTGTGACGAACTGGTTAACCAAAATTGTTAAGTAATTTAAGTAACCTGGTGAAGGTCAAAAGGCGAAGGTCATATAAATTATGAAAAGGCAGGTGTGGCACACATACCAATGAATGAAGTGTTGAAGTATTGAAGCAACTAAGCAACTTATGTAGATGATATGGGCAGTTTGAGAAACTGTGACGAACTGGTTAACCAAAATTGTTAAGTGATTTAAGTAACCTGGTGAAGGTCAAAAGGCGAAGGTCATATAAATTATGAAAAGGCAGGTGTGGTACACAAACCAATGAATGAAGTGTTGAAGTATTGAAGCGATTAAGCAACTTATGTAGATGATATGGCCAGTTTGAGAAACTGTGACGAACTGGTTAACCAAAATTGTTAAGTGATTTAAGTAAGGTGGTGAAGGTCAAAAGGCGAAGGTCATATAAATTATGAAAAGCCAGGTGTGGCACACATACCAATGAATGAAGTGTTGAAGTATTGAAACGATTAAGCAACTTATGTAGATGATATGGCCAGTTTGAGAAACTGTGACGAACTTGTTAACCGAAATTGTTAAGTGATTTAAGTAACGTGGTGAAGGTCAAAAGGCAAAGGTCATATAAATTATGAAAAGCCAGGTGTGGCACACATACCAATGAATGAAGTGTTGAAGTATTGAAACGATTAAGCAACATATGTAGATGATATGGCCAGTTTGAGAAACTGTGACAAACTGGTTAACCAAAATTGTTAAGTCATTTAAGTAACCTTTGCAGGAACATTTGATCAGCTCCCTGCACGATTTGGAAACCTCTGGAATTGTCACCCAAACTGGTAGCCACGACTCTGATACCTTGGTCCAGGCAAAATTATGTGGAGAATGAACCACTAGCTGTGTTTGTGTGCTTGTTGTCCACATTCCTGCTTGATACACTGCGAGTCGGACATGCTGGAGTAGCGCATCATTGGTGGGTGGCAGTTTGTCCATTGCTCGATTCTTCTGGCAGAAGAGTTCCCTTCGTGTCTTGTTGACAGAGCTCAAAGAACTTTTTTGTCATACATGATAACAGTCAGTCTCTCGAGCTTCTGGAAAGGGTCATCGTCGAGATCCAGCCGCTGGAAGGGGTGCCCTACAGATACACAAATGTCTCTGTGACGTCTTCATAGGCCTGCCAGGCCTGCCAGGCCTGCCAGGCCTGCCAAGCAGATGGTGTGTCACTACCTGAAAATGCGTGGAACACAGGCAATGCTCGTGATTGTGGCTCCCCCAGGCTCGCACAGATAAAGTTGATGTGGTAAAACCTATAATTCTTGCCCATGCCAAAGGCCACCCAGATGTCGGCCAAGGGTTGAGTCGCAATGAGATCATAGAATGTGCCTGCAAGGATGACTACAACATCTGTATCCACTGTACGCACTTGAATAGTCTTTCTCCATGCTCCAGTGCATGCCGTACATGAACCACGATCCTGGTGTCCACCTCCTCATGATTGCAGTTTTGCATGGGGATGCTGGTTCCAATATATGTCACAGATTGCCCTGATGTCACATATACAGCTTTGGCTGGTGGCCAGTTGAACTTTTCAACCTTGGAAGTCAAAAAGGAAAACAGCTCCTCCTTGTTGTCTGGGTCACGGAGGAAGTCCACCTAATTGCCTGGAAGTTTTGTATCGCCCGACACTTTCCTGCGCACGCCCTTGCCTCTCTTTTCCCGGGTAGATTCCTTTAAACTGTCTGGCATGTATGTGTCCCACACAACATCCAACCTTGCGGCAGCCTGTAGCTGCTTCTCTAGGTATGGTATGAAAACCATGTCTGCATACTCGTGGAAGGAGCTGACGCTGATAGTGGGCAGGCAGTGGACGATGACAGCACCATCCAGGACATTGCAGTCGTAAGTCGATAGTGACTCGGATTGCCCGGGCTGCTCAAGACATTGCAGCAAGTCAGACTTCGTGTTTGGAAGATGAAGCTTGCCAAAGTCCGAGAGGGAAGGACTATCTATATCTCATGTGCAAAGAACTCGGCCAAGTCACCTTCACGGTTCTGCATGGATATGTATAGCTGGCCAAAGAGTGCCACATTGTTCTGAAGCACATTGATCTTCTTCCCCTGCTTAGATGTTGCTTTGTGTTGAGGTTTCCTGAAGAGTGCCAGAGAATTCCTCTTGATTGGGTCATGGATAGAGTGGCTGTGCACGTCATGCACATTCTTGACAAATTCCTGGTACTGGTTCTTGCCTATATCCTCCATCGTGTGCACTGTGATTACCATTGATTTGTCTGTACAGTTGTGATTATCGAGAGTTACTAGATCAGGGAAATCATCCAAGAATGGGTTTCCCATTCTTCTGATGGTTTCGGAGAGGTTGGTAACCTGTCGCTGGAAGGTCTTCAGTGTCGAGAGACCCTGCTCGTGGTGCTGGAAGTTCTTGGGCATTTCTGTGTCATCATCAGGAAGGTATTCTTCCTCAAACTCATTCAGCAATCTGGCCATCTCTGGCCCCGAGAGCATCCACCGTCGAAAAGCAACAGGGTTTCTGTAAGCCCAACAGCACCGCCCGAACCTTTCACAATCTTGTTCTCCTGCTCATGAGCCTGGTTAAATGGGATCGTAGAGAACTTGTTGGTGGTCTTGGAAAGGACCCAATGAGAACACTTTTCAAACTCATACTTGATAGTGTCGGGCAAGGACTTCATATCCCTGATGTGGACAGGCACCCACTGTGAGTAATTCACATGATCCAATACAAAGAACAGCGGTGTGAGTTCCTCCAAGACTTCCACATAGAGAGGAAAATTCTTCTCTCTGTGAGCCCTGATGAAGATGAGAATTAGGGTTTCATATCTCATGATCAAGTCCCAGTACATGAAAGTAGAACTCTTCTTCAGCATGTCGTTTCTCCAAGCCATGACAGACTCGTTGGGTCCCTCGCTCTGCACGAAAGCCTCCTTCTGGAGATTATGCAGGGTCAAGAGTGTGACTTGGTGGGCATTTCTGGTTCGAGTTAGGTGTGCTGCCTTGAGATATGAATTAGCTGTGCCAGAGGATGCTACTGCTGCATCTGTGAGTGCCGTTCAATACATCTCCCAGTCTATTCCAGAGCCATTTCTGTGTGCAGACCACCTAACATAACCACATGCACTCGCTCACCATGAGTGTCTGGCCATTTTCACTGTACAAACTTAGGGCAAACAGAGGCTGGTCAAATGTAGTGACTGGGATTTGTCCTGGATTCAGGAATTCAACAGCTTGTCTCTGTACATCCATGCCATGCTTGATCACAGCAGCAGTGGCGGACTTCTCATAGAACAGAGGAATTGAGTGCGCATTGTGCTGGAGGATCGATTACCGGAGGTTGCATAGAGGCATGGTAGGCAGTCCATGCAATGGCATCACCGCTGGTGAGTTCATTTGTCTCTAGAAGTGGCAGTGCATGCTCTACCCAGCTGTGTTCATGTGCTCTGGCCTCATCTAAGTAGCTCTCGACTGGAAATACGTCACACTCTGGCATCTCGACAGTAGCGAACCATGCAAATTTACAAAGATTACAGACATCTTTTGGTGATTTAGGCGGCCATCTTAGAATTTCGTCATCATAATGGGCATGACATGTGAAAATTGCAATAGTAAAAATCTGATTCAGTATGTTCAGTGACTTAAAAATCAATATTTGGAAACCAATATGGTCTTCTTACGACTACTATGACTGGAGAAAAGCGTTATATTCCATAGATGGCGGCCATCTTGAATTTTGGTGCTTATATTAAAATCTCCGGAGGGCTCCTAGGCTAACATTGATTAATATGCCCTAAGGAAGCCTCATGCCAAATTTGGTGCTTTTATCAGCCAGGTAACGGTAATCTCTAAATATAGCCCAAACTATAAAGACTAATGGGATGGAAATACTATGAAAGTATTTTTGATACCTAAGACGAGGTTTGAACACACAATCTCCGCTATTGAAGTTCAGTGCTCTAACCTCTCGGCCACAACCCATCCGTTACTTGAGTTAGACTGGGTACATACATTTACAAACATTCTGCAACACTGGTAACTGAATATGTCTTGGTCATAGGTGATGAAAAACAATTTCCATGACACAGTGTCTTCTACAATAATAATATGGTCAGCAACAGCGTGAAACACATGTCATTCTCAAATTTGTTAAAATGATAAATGTTTCTATGCCACTTGACATGGAACATTTGTAAAACAAGGCGATCACCGGGGAGTGTCTCATCCAATAAACAAGGTGATCACCACGAAGATCAAGGTCACCAAGGTCAAGGTGACAATAAGAGGAAGTCAAAAATTATTGATACAAAGGTCACAGTCACACAAATGGCACTGGGTGGATAGCCATTAAAGTGAGGAACTGATTGGAAAAGTTTGGTAATGATCTGACTAACGGATCAAGAGTTATTCAACACTTGGACGTACATCCAAAATTATTAACACAAAAGTCAAGGTCACCAAGAAGACAGTCAAGGTCACCAGAATGACACAGGATGGATAGCTATCAATGTGAGGAAACTATTTATGAATATGACTAACGGATCAGGAGATATTCAACATATGGACATACAATGTATGTCCAAAATTGAAGAAACCAAGGTCAAGGTCTCCAAGGTCAAGGTCAGGCGAATTAGACATATAGATATCCATCAAGAAGCTATTGATGAAGTTTGGAGATGATCCGACGAACAGATCAAGACATATTCAACATTTGTATGTATGTCCAAAATTATTACCATGGAGGTCAATGTCTCCAACGTGAAAGTCAATGTCACCTGAATCACACTAGATGGATAGCTATGATGTGAGGAAGTTATTTATGAAAACTGATCATGATCCGACTATAGAGATATTCAACATTTGGACATACATCCAAAAGTGTTGACATGAAGATCAAGGTCACCATGGTCAAATGACACTGGTTGGACAGTCTGATATGAATATGACAAAGCTTTTCATGAGGTTTTGGAAGGATCCGACTAATGGATCACAAGATATTAAAAATTTGGACGCATGTCCAAAATTGTGGACACACATGTCAAAGTCACCATGGTCAAGGACACCGAATGTCACTGGGTGGATAGCAATCAATATCCTGTGGGGGTATTGATGAAGCTTGGTAAGGATCCATCTAACAGATCAGGAGGTAATCAATATTTGGACGTATGTACAAAATTATTGACACAAAGGTTAAAGGTCACATTACAAACTATCACTTATTTTCTTCAAAACGCGCTAAAAACAACAACGGCGACCCTAATAACCGATTTCCGGTTCGTTTGTATTTTTCGTGATATTGAGATTTCTCATATCGCACCTTATCTGACACCTATACAGAGCCATGCAATGAATTGGTCATCGCTTATCTCTCCTGTTACTGCGACCTACTGGCTCGAGGTGGCGCTGTAAAAATAACCGCTATGACGTAGCAGTAGAACAGCTTACCTGATTGGTGGATGAAGGTTTGTTATATAATATCGTTTGGATTTACGGACATCATGTATTTGTTGCATAATTTCTTCGTTTTTGTTGTTTAATATATACGTTAATCGTTATTTTTTCCTTCGCCTAGTTATACTTTGATTATTTATACGATGGTTTCAATCGTCGGCGAAGACTATCTGTGCGGAAGTCGGTTGTAATTCATGGTCAAACAGACAGCAGAACCAGAATCAGAAAAAATGTGAAATTAAATGTTATATTTCTAAAAAAAAATTATAAAATGCTAATATCCGACATTTCGTAAATTGATTCTGCAATGCTTTGCAGAATGTTACTTCAGCATATTTGTGCTTTGACAATTTCAAGTTGAAATAATCAGTGACACGCGTGTGTAGCTATGTTCAAACGGATGCCGCCGGAGGTCATTAATAGCAAACAACTTATCCGATGATTTGACCACAGGCAAATAGGGAAGTGGATCTTGGGACAGGTGTATTCTGAATTCAATGAAGCCACACCTATTCTATGCTGATTGGTTAAATCCATTTTGTGTATCTGTCCTAGTCAGTGACAGACGTGTGAAGCTACGTTCAAACGGATGTCAACAATAATGCGGCAGGTGTATATTGAATCCGCGAGGCCACACCTATGGCAAACTGATTGGTTGAGTCCAATTTGACAGACATGGTAGAATAGATACACTATGCACATCAGGGTGCTTTCTACGGTTCTGAAAATCCAATCTTGATGTGTTTGTTTTTATACATGTATGAATGTTATATTGCAGGACTAAAATTGTGTAACTTGAATGTAAACTCGCTTATTTTTCCATAAATACTGTTTTCAAATAATAAAATATAACTCTGAGATCAAAAGAATTAAAAGCATATATTCAATTTTCACATGTACAATAAATTCTTTACTATTTCTAATCTATTTTCCTACTGACTTGTTTCAAATAAATAGAAAATGTTTGAACTTGATGTTAAAAACTAAAAGATGTTTTCCAGAAGAAAATCGTTGTTTTGTCAAATGGAGGTTACGTCGAAGCTTGGTCCTATATGTGGCTGTGACAGGAGAAATGGGGTTTGTGTGATTTGTGACTAGTGTAGGTCCTAATCTTGGCTTTCCTTAATTGACCCCATGTACAGTATTATTTCATTGTAAGTGGACAATGGCCTACAAGTTTGATGTTATGACAGTTTGACCAGCATAGCACCAGATCGATCTATGCATCTGACAGCTCTAATAAGTGTCTACTCTGTTGCCCGCTGATTTAGCATTATGCATTATATATAAGTACTATCGGGGAAAACATAGATTGTAACCTGACGATGTAAATATAAATAAATGTATATACAGACTGGTATCCTACAGCTGTTGAAAATTGCACAGTATGTCCATTTTTTCACCCACTGTCGCATGTCAGTATGTTGTTTGTAACTAGGTCATTCTTATATTTTTACAGTACAATACAGTTTCATATATTTATATCACCGGTCTAATAAACTGGAGTTCTAAGTAGTCTGTTGAACTATTACGTGTAATAATTGTATTATGCATACATTTTGGAAGTTCTACTGATACGTCATATACCCACGTGACCGCAAAGGGAAATAACTGTGGTAACCAAAATAAGGGGAAGTTAGTCATGCAGTGACGGCTGGAAAAACTGGTTGTCCGGAATATGAAATCTGTAAAAGAACGGCACATACTGGTCGGATTACTGTAAACTTTGTTTTATTTGATATATAAATGATGAATACATAAGCGTATCGCGAAAACAGAAACTTGTTATATCTCCATTAAGGTCACCAAGGTGAAGGTCAAGGTCACTCGAATGACAGTGGGTGGATAGCCATCAATGTGAGAAAGTTATTAATGAAATTTGGTAAGGATCCGGCTAACGGATCAGGAGGTTTCAACATTTGGACGTACATCCAAAATTATTGACACACAGGTCACAAAGATCAAGGTCACCCCAATGAGACCAGATGTGTCAGGAAGCTATTGATGAAGTTTGTTAAGGATCCGACTAACGGATCAGGAGGTATTCAACATTTGGACATACGTCCAAAATTATTGACACAAAGGTTAAGGTCACCAAGGTGAATGTCACCCGATAGTTATCAATGTCAGGAAGCTATTGATGAAGCTCGGTAACGATCCGACTATTGGATCAAGAGATTTGGAAAATTTGGCTATGTCCAAGATATACGTCCCACAAAGGTTAAGGTCATCCAGGTGAAGGTCAATACCACCCAAATGACACTGGATGGATAGCCTTCAATGTGAAGAAGTTATTGATGAAATTTGGTAATGTTCTGACTAACAGATCAAGAGATATAAACAATTTGGCTACCGATATGTCCAAAATTTACGTCCCAAATTGTTGACGACGCCGAAGCCGGAATTGTGACCGCTATGTCTAACCTTCCACCATTCAACATCACAGTGCAGGTTACAGGGTCAATAAGTACCATGTACTTGTGAACAACATGGTGAACAACATTCCATACACAAAACTTTTACCAAACGATTGGTATAGTAAGTTTCTGTTTTACCAATTGCAATTCTATTAATTTCTGAAGCAAACAAGGAGATGCAATATTGCATGGCCAAGCAGTTAATGATACTGTACCTTTTTCAAATCTTTGCGGAGATACTTGGCTACTTGCTTGGCCAGTTCAGTTTTTCCTGCAAGCACATGATGGGAAAATCTGCAGCTTTGTGTGCAAATAAATAGACACCAACAGATGGCCAGCAAAATCATTGTCACCATAACTGGGGCACCAGTTGACAAAGACTACTTTGCAGCATTTACAAGTTACAACAATCAAGGTTCTTTGCCATCTTGCAGTCACGTGGTATAATTATAATCTAATAGATTTTCCAACAACATCAAAAGTACAAAAGTCCCTGATCAGACTGTCCCTGAACAGCACAGTCCCTGATCAGACTGTGTGGATCCCATGCTGATTAGGGGCTATGCTGGTCACATACATCAGTCAAGTTTCCAATTGAGCTCTAAGTTAGAGGGATCAACTAAAATGGGTATTAACTACTAAATGCCGTTTGTATTTTTCTGTGTTCATCCACTTAAAAGCCTTATGAATAAATTAATTTATAAACACCGGTACAATTAATGATATCTTAGATTTATGTATGAATTGTAGAAGCCGTATTACATTTACCTTTTGTCAGTGGATGGCCCATAATTATATGGTCAGTACATTACAGAATAACGAATCTCATGTAATTTACAATGATTATGCATGACATTGTAGGTAGTGAGACAAAGAGATGGCAATACACATAGTGAACAACATTTAATATGTTAAACAAGAGTCATATTTTAGTACAAACGTACAAACGTATGAATATTTCTTACGTTTCAGTCAGCAGTGTACAGAAATATAACAGTGAATTACTCCACTCGGCAGCAGTAATTTACACCACTCTCGTGCTTACCATATATAGAGAAATGACGTCAGTAATTTCTCAATGACGTGTTTCCATCAGCCAATCAAATGCTGTTCTCAGACACATCCCCTGAATCATGAGACAGTCGGCGTCACAATGACCCACTTCCAGAAATTAATTTGCACACCTCTTGGCCATATTTTACGCTTGATTCGCTTTGTTTTTATAAAATATCGAGTATGAAATGTAAGAAAACGTTTATTTAACCAGGTGAGCTGATTATCTTGAAATAATGCCCTCGTGATTGGGTCCTACTGCTAAACAAACTCTCGTAAGGACCCATCACTCGAGCATCATTTCACGATAATCAGCTCACATGGTTAAATAAACGGTTTTATTTTTTTTATTTTGTACATGTCTAAAATGATATACAGGCCATCTCTAAACCGGCCATCCAGAAAATCCCAATGTAATTGTCTACATGGGTAATGTATGTTGATGGTTGCAATGTACATAAGCATGTATTAGAGGGCGTATATGTCTGAATACAGTGGAACCTCTCTAAACCGGACACCCGGGGACCTCATCCTGGATGTCCAGTTTAGAGAGGTTCCACTGTATTATACAATCCAATCACCAAGCCGACGGATACAGATGTACAGACCGATAGACTCGGCCAATCTGCTATACATTTCCTGCCGAATGTGGTGGAGGGTTACAATGGTGTTAACTCACCGATGCCTGAGGATCGTGGTGGAGGATTACGAAGTACAGGTGGTAACTCACAGATTCCTGAGGATCGTGATGGAGGATTACAAAGTACGGGTAGTGATTCACCGATGCCTGAGGATCATGGTGGAGGGTTACAAAATACGGGTAGTAATTCATCGATGCCTGAGGATTGTGGTGGAGGATTACGAAGTGCGGGTGTGAACTCACCGATGCCTGAAGATCGTGGTGGAGGATTACAAAGTACGGGTAGTAACTCACCGATGCCTGAGGATCAAGGTGGAGGATTACAAAGTACGGGTAGTGACTCACCGATGTCTTAGGATCATGGTGGAGGATTACAAAGTATGGATAGTAACTCACCGATGCCTGAGGATCATGGTGGAGGATTACAAAGTACGGGTAGTAACTCACCGATGCCTGAGGATGGTGATGGAGGATTACAAAGTACGGGTAGTAACTCACCAATGCCTGAGGATTGTGATGGAGGATTACAAAGTACGGGTAGTAACTCACCGATGCCTGAGGATTGTGATGGAGGATTACAAAGTACGGGTAGTAATTCACCGATGCCTGAGGATTGTGGTGGAGGATTACAAAGTACGGGTAGTAACTCACCGATGCCTGAGGATCATGGTGGAGGATTACAAAGTATGGATAGTAACTCACCGATGCCTGAGGATCATGGTGGAGGATTACAAAGTATGGGTAGTAACTCACCGATGCCTGAGGATTGTGATGGAGGATTACAAAGTACGGGTAGTAACTCACCGATGTGCGAGGATTGTGATGGAGGATTACGAAGTATGGGTAGTAACTCACCGATGCCCGAGGATTGTGGTGGAGGATTACAAAGTATGAGTGAGAACTCACCGATGTCTGAGGATTGTCGTGGAGGATTACAAAGTACGGGTAGTAACTCACAGATGTCTGAGGATCATGGTGGAGGATTACAAAGTATGGGTAGTAACTCACCGATGCCCGAGGATAGTGATGGAGGATTACGAAGCACGGGTAGTAACTCACCGATGCCCGAGGATTGTGGTGGAGGATTACAAAGTATGGGTGAGAACTCACCAATGCCTGAGGATTGTGATGGAGGATTACAAAGTATGAGTGAGAACTCACCGATGCCTGAGGATTGTCATGGAGGATTACAAAGTACGGATAGTAACTCACCGATGCCCAAGGATTGTGGTGGAGGATTACAAAGTATGAGTGAGAACTCACCGATGCCTGAGGATTGTCGTGGAGGATTACAAAGTATGGGTAGTAACTCACCGATGCCTGAGGATCATGGTGGAGGATTACAAAGTACGGGTAGTAACTCACCGATGCCTGAGGATCATGGTGGAGGATTACAAAGTACGGGTAGTAACTCACCGATGCCTGAGGATCGTGGTGGAGGATCACAAAGTACGGGTAGTAACTCACCGATGCCTGAGGATTGTGATGGAGGATTACAAAGTATGGGTAGTAACTCACCGATGCCTGAGGATTGTGATGGAGGATTACAAAGTACGGGTAGTAATTCACCGATGCCTGAGGATTGTGGTGGAGGATTACAAAGTACGGGTAGTAATTCACCGATGCCTGAGGATTGTGGTGGAGGATTACAAAGTATGGGTAGTAACTCACCGATGCCTGAGGATTGTGATGGAGGATTACAAAGTACGGGTAGTAACTCACTGATGCCTGAGGATTGTGGTAGAGGATTACAAAGTACGGGTAGTAACTCACCGATGCCTGAGGATTGTGGTAGAGGATTACAAAGTACGGGTAGTAACTCACCGATGCCTGAGGATTGTGATGGAGGATTACAAAGTACGGGTAGTAACTCATCGATGCTTGAGGATTGTGATGGAGGATTACGAAGTATGGGTAGTAACTCACCGATGCCCGAGGATTGTGGTAGAGGATTACAAAGTATGGGTGAGAACTCACTGATGCCTGAGGATAATAGTTGGAGGATTACAAAGTATGGGTGAGAACTCACCGATGCCTGAGGATCATAGTGGAGGATTACAAAGTATGGGTGAGAACTCACCGATGCCTGAGGATCATAGTTGGAGGATTACAAAGTATGGGTGAGAACTCACCGATGCCTCAGGATCATAGTTGGAGGATTACAAAGTATAATCATTTTTGTGCTGGGTGTTGATAATTGACGACAAATAACGTTCTGGGTCTAAAAGTGATTTGAAACTAGAAATGGACGCTTGTCGACAAGCGCATGTGTATCCCCCTCCCCAGATACACAAGTAGTTTGAACTAGATTGGTCAGTAAGCGAGGCTTACGGAATACCCCCCGTGTGGGCCCAGGTACCCCTAACGTATGTACAAATTTCCAAGTGTGTGGGCTTGTGACCTTGACTCTGGGATTAGCGCGAGCGGCATGAACGTGAATTTGTCACAGGTTGGTAGAGGTCCATTGGAGCAATGAGTGTGTGAAATGTGAAGCAGATCCGAGCAAGGAAATAGAAGTTATAACCGATTTCTCTGATGTTAAGTTTTGTAAAGAGACTACCGAATAACCTCGAATTAACGCCCCCGGAGGCGTTACATTTTACAAAAGGGGGGGGGGCGTTTATTTGTCACAGGGTGGTAGAAGTCCATTTGAGCAATGAGTGTGTGAAATGTGAAGCAGATCCGAGCAAGGAAATAGAAGTTATAACCGATTTCTCTGATGTTATGTTTTGTAAAGAGACTACCGTATAACCTCGAATTAACGCCCCCGGAGGCGTTACATTTTACAAAAGGGGGGGGGGGGCGTTTATTAGCCAGTAAAAAAAAAGAAAAAAGAAAACAAAAGATAAAAAAAAAAAAAAATTACCAAGGACCGCCAATTTCAAACACAAATAAGGATTTAAGGATTATTTGTGTTTGAAATTGGCCGTCATTGGTAAAAAAAATATTATTTTTTTGTGTGGGGGGGGGTAGGGGGGGGGGGGCGTTTATTAGCCAGAAAAAAAAATAAAAAAAAAAATAAAAAAAAAAAAAAATTACAAGGACCGCCAATTTCAAACACAAATAAGGATTTAAGGATTATTTGTGTTTGAAATTGGCGGTCATTGGTAAAAAAATATTTATTTGGGGGGGGGGGGGGGAGGGTGCGTTTATTAGGAGGGGGGCGTTAATTCGAGGTTATACGGTATGTATGTGATGCATGAAATATTAAGAATTTTCGATGAAAGAAATAGAAGTTATAACATATTTCTCTGATGTTAAGTTTTGTAAAGAGACTAAGTATGTGACTTGACCTTGGGATCAGCGGGGGTTGGACAGTCGTAGATTTGTCACAGCATGATAGTACAACCTTAGAGGAATGCACAAGTGAAATAATAACAATTTTCAATGAAGGAAATAGAAGTTATAACTTATTTCTCTGATGTTAAGTTTTGTAAAGAGACTAAGTATTTGACCTTGACCTTGGTATCAGCGGGGGTTGCATGGTCGTGGATTTGGCACAGCATGGTAGTAGAGCCTTACAGGAATGCATGTGTGAAATATTAAGCATTTTAGATGAAGGAAATAGAAGTTATAACAATATTTCTCTGATGTTAAGTTTACGGACTAAGTATTTGACCTTGACCTTGGGAACTGCGGGGGTTGGACGGTCGTGGATTTGGCACAGCATGGTAGTAGAGCCTTACAGGAATGCATGTGTGAAATATCAAGCATTTTAGATGAAGGAAATAGAAGTTATAACAATATTTCTCAGATGTTAAGTTTACGCGGACGGACGGACGGACGGACGGACGGATGGACAACCTGACTCCAGTATACCCCCCCACAACTCGTTGTGGGGGGTATAAAAAGGGTGTTCGAGTTATGCTCCGGAGACAAAATCAGTGCCGGAAAAACAAAGGGAGATAACTAAAAAATTAGTGATGCAAGAGTTGTTATTCTTGCGTGACACACCTTTAGGGTCGTGGTCTATGCATGTGTGAAGTTTCATGAAAATATTCCAAAGGGTGTTATGCTCCGGACACGAAATCAGTGCACGAAACAACAAAGGGAGATAACTAAGAAATTAACGACGCAAGAGTTGTCATTCTTACGTGCGACACACCTCTGGGTCGTCTTCTATGCATGTGTGAAGTTTAATAAACTAGAAAATGTGTTCATAGAACACGGATGTCCCACATATCGCTTTGATAATAAATGAGGCCAAATTCCAAGTCAAAATTTTCTTTTACCTGAGCGCTAAAGTTTTTGAAGCACCAAGTATGTGACCTTGACCCTGGGCTTGGCGGGGGCAGGACGAACGTGGATTTGGCACAGGGCAGTAGAGGACCATTAGAGCAACGCGTATATGAAATATGAAGTTGATCCGTGAATGGAAAGAAAAATTATAAGATATTTACCTGAGCGCTATAGTTTTTGAAGCACCAAGTATGTGACCTTGACCCTGGACTTGGCGGGGGCAGGACGAACGTGGATTTGGCACAGGGCAGTAGAGGACCATTAGAGCAATGCGTATATGAAATATGAAGATGATCCATGAAAGAAAACAGAAATTATAAGATATTTACCTGAGCGTTAAAGTTTTTGAAGCACAAAGTATGTAACCTTGACCCTGGGCTTGGCGGGGGCAGGACGAACGTGGATTTGGCACAGAGCGGTAGAGGACCATTAGAGCAATGTGTATATGAAATATGAAGCTGATCCGTGAAAGAAAAAAGAAATTATAAGATATTAACCTGAGCGTTAAAAGTTTTTGAAGCACCAAGTATGTGACCATGACCCTGGGCTTGCCGGGGGCAGGACGAACGTGGAATTGGCATAGGGCGGTAGAGGACCATTAGAGCAATGTGTATATGAAATATGAAACTGATCCGTGAAAGAAAACAGAAATTATAAGATATTTACCTGAGCGTTAAAGTTTTTGAAGCACCAAGTATGTGACCTTGACTCTGGGCTTGGCGGGGGCAGGGCAAACGTGGATTTGGCACAGGGCGGTAGTGAACCATCAGAGCAATGTGTATATGAAATATGAAGCAGATCGGTCGAAGGATGAAGAAATTATGAGACATTTACCCGTGTGTTAAAGTTTTGTGACGGACGGGACGGACGGGAGGACGGGACGCACGTTCCTACGAATGAATACTTGTTGGGTTTTTACTGTATAACTAGAAAATGTGTTCATAGAACACGGATGCCCCACATATCGCTTTGATAATAAATGAGGCCAAATTCCAAGTGAAATTTTTTTTTACCCGAGCGTTAAAGTTTTTGAAACACTCAGTATGTGACCTTGACCCTGGGCTTGGCGGGGGCAGGTTGAACGTGTATTTGGCACAGGACAGTAGAGGACCATTAGAGCAATGCGTATATGAAGTATGAAGCTGATCCGTGAAATGGAACAGAAATTATATGATATTTACCTGAGCGTTAAAGTTTTTGAAGCACTAAGTATGTGACCTTGACCCTGGGCTTGGCGGGGGCAGGACGAACGTGGATTTGGCACAGGACAGTAGAGGACCATTAGAGCAATGTGTATATGAAGTATGAAGCTGATCCATGGAAGGAAACAGAAATTATAAGATATTTACCCGAGCGCTATAGTTTTTGAAGCACCAAGTATGTGACCTTGACCCTGGACTTGGCGGGGGCAGGACGAACGTGGATTTGGTACAGGGCGGTAGAGGACCATTAGAGCAATGTGTATATGAAATATGAAGCAGATCGGTCAAAGGATGAAGAAATTATGAGACATTTACCCGAGCGTTAAAGTTTCGTGACGGACGGACGTACTTCCTGAAGTGACGTTATGGGGTTTGTTGCATGTGGGGTTTTTGGCCAAGTCTTTTGGGTTTTTTTTGGTGCTATTTGTGGGGTGCAAACAATGATAAAGGTATTATCTCCCCTATACTAACTTGCTCTCGTTTTCTTATGTCTCCTGCATGCACTTGTGGGGTATTTGGGTTTGATCAGTGAAGTACAATATGTACTTGTGGGGAAATTTAGTCAGCCATTGTTTGTGGGGTTTGGATGGACGGACGGTTTTGACCATCACCCTCTGGGGTGTCAATTTGTTATTGCTTTTTTGGGCTTTTCAGAAGTGATGGAGTTCATTAAGATATAGTTGCGTATGAGGTGCACCCCACATGCAACAAAAACCCCACATGCATGTCATGTACTTGTGAATCACCCCACAACGTCACTTCAGGGAGAGCGGACGGACGGGACGGACGGGACGGACGGACGGACGGACGGGGCGGACGGGACGGACGGACAAAGGTAACACTATATGCCCCCTCCACTATCGTGGTGGGGCATAAAAATACCCAACAAGAGTACCCAACACTATCCTAACCCTACCCAATAAGATCCCCGTACGCTTACAACAAGTACCCACTCGTGTGTGCGGACAAACAGACGGACAAGGGTAACACTAAATGCCCCCTCCACTATCGTGGTGGGGCATAAAAATATTCCAAAGGGTGTTCGAGTTATGCTCTGGATACGAAATCAGAGCATGAAACAACAAAGGGAGATAAGTAAACAAGAATTCCGCGGAATCAAATGCCTCGCCTTGTCCCGCCTTGACCTCGAGCCTGGGCCCGAAAGCAATTTTCACTGGCCCGAACATATTATACAATTATTGACTAGTGAGCCATGGAATATCAGATTATATTCTATGGCTCACTAGTCAATAATTGTTTTATTATATGATAATAGTCTGTATATAGCACTTACGACCTTATGCTACTAGACAAAAATTTAAAAAGAATTTGAAAAATAAAATGAAAAAAAGAAATGGAAAAAAAAAAGTTTAAAAATTAAAAATAACTAGAAATGGACGCTTGTCGACAAGCGCATGTGTATCCCCCTCCCCAGATACACAAGTAGTTTGAAAAAAGGGTGTTTGAGTTATGCTCCGGAGACAAAATCAGTGACGGAAAAAACAAAGGGAGATAACTAAAAAATTAGTGATGCAAGAGTTGTCATTCTTGCGTGACACACCTTTAGGGTTGTGGTCTATGCATGTGTGAAGTTTCATGAAAATATTCCAAAGGGTGGTCGAGTTATGCTCCGGACAGGAAATCAGTGCGCGAAAACAAAAAAGGGAGATAACTAAAAAATTAGCTATGCAAGAGTTGTCATTCTTGTGCGCGACACACCTTCGGGTCGTGGTCTATGCATGTGTGAAGTTTCATGAAAATATTCCAAAGGGTGGTGGAGTTATGCTCCGGACACGAAATCAGTGCGAGAAACAAAAAAGGGAGATAACTCAAAAATTAGCTATGCAAGAGTTGTCATTCTTGTGCGCGACACACCTTCGGGTCGTGGTCTATGCATGTGTGAAGTTTCATGAAAATATTCCAAAGGGTGTTCGAGTTATGCTCCGGACAAGAAGTGTCTGTGGCGGACGCGGACGCGGCGCGCTGTCAAATCCATAGTATCCCCCGATGGAGTCCGGGGGATACAATAATGCTTGCTACTGGAGCCCAGAATTTTTTTTAATAGTCCTATATTTATCTACATATATCTGCACAGGTCCACATAATGCCACAATAGTTTCAACACAGTTTACGGAAATGTAATATCCAATGTAGTAATTTACCTGTATAAATTACCTGTGGTCAGAGTGGTCAAGACTGGACATTTGCACATGCTAGCACATGCACAGGTGAATGGTTCTCCCAGTCTCTATTGTTCAACCAGAGAAGGCTATTGTTCTCTCTACAGGTAAGGTGTACAGAGCACACGAGAAAACGGGTCTTCATGCATTATTGTCCAGTTTGTAGAGAGCGCAAAACAAAAAAGGGAGATAACTAAAAAATTAGCTACGCAAGAGTTGTCATTATTATGCGGACACACCTCCGGGTCGTGGTCTATGCATGTGTGAAGTTTCATGAAAATATTCCAAAGGGTGGTCGAGTTATGCTCCGGACAGGAAATCAGTGCGCAAAAACAAAAAAGGGAGATAACTAAAAAATTAGCTATGCAAGAGTTGTCATTCTTGTGCATGACACACCTTCGGTTTGTGGTCTAATTGAATGTGTGATGTTTCATAAAAATATTCCAAAGGGTGGTCGAGTTATGGTCAATCAGTGCGCGAAACAAAAAAGGGAGATAACTAAAAAAATAGCTATGCAAGAGTTGTCATTCTTGTGCGCGACACACCTTCAGGTCGTGGTCTATGCATGTGTGAAGTTTCATGAAAATATTCCAAAGGGTGGTCGAGTTATGCTCCGGACACGAAATCACTGTGCGAAATAAAAAAGGGAGATAACTAAAAAATTAGCTATGCAAGAGTTGTCATTCTTGTGCGCGACACACCTTCGGGTCGTGGTCTATGCATGTGTGAAGTTTCATGAAAATATTCCAAAGGGTGTTCGAGTTATGCTCCGGACAAGAAGTGTCTGCGGCGGATGCGGACGCGGCCCGCTGTCAAATCCATAGTATCCCCCGACGGAGTCCGGGGGATACAATGAGAGTAAAACTGACATGTTGGTGAATCAGAAATAAACATAGTCCAGTTTTGATAACTCACATCCTTCAACCGGTGAACAAAGAGTGACAAAAACAATTTGTCATTTCCAATATCTTGTGCTATCCATGCATATTGAGTGAGAACTCACCAATGCCCGAGGAGCCTAGGAACAGGAAGACCAGGGGATGGTCCTCATCGTACCAGCCATTCTCCTTCCGCCGGATAGCTGTACGCAAATCACACACAAGCCATGAGATTTTGTACCTCAGAAGATGTGCATATCTTTTGAAAATTATTTACAGAAATTAATATTTTCTTTAAATGATGTCAAACGTTGACAAAATTTCCACAGCAAATGTGGAATTCTATTATGCATTTGCTCTGACCATTTCGTGAGTGAGAGAGAATGTAGATGAGTGGAGAAACACTGTACATTTATATAAGTATAAACGTTCAGCAATGAAAGACAGTATCCTGATCTAGTGCCAGGCAACCCTGTCTACACTGGATGACTAGTTTTCTTATTTGAAATTTTAATTAAGCAACTACAGAGTTCACTATTGTATTTAAAGTGTGACGTAAACCACTTGTTCTGTTTATTAAAGTGTGTACTGTTAAGAGGACTCCTTGCACACTTTAAACAGACCAAACTGTTTTGGCAGCACAATAAATGCAATAGCAGATGGTTTTATTAGTTTTATTTACATTCCATTTTGATATATGTGACGCGCCAAGCGAAAACCTCCTTTATGGGTCAAAAATGCGAAATTGAGTTTCAACATATTTAGAAAATATGATCTCTCTCGAACAAAATGATATATAAACCAATGGTGTATTCAACTGAAAAAACATATTTCTAGACAAAGATACCCATCTGACATCATTTTGTCGCAGCGACGTTGTTTTGACATGACGTACGTTACTTCGTCGTTATCAATATTTGCGGAGAGCGGATCGCTTGAGTCGTGATGTTTTCGCACTACAGTTGTACCCACACAAACGTCGCCGGTAAATGATATCTTTCCACGTCATGTAAAGTCCACAGGTGGAAGACTCTGACCTAGGACTCAATAAATGGCTCATTTGAAAAACTTTACCCCACCCGTTTCCGTACACTATAGCCTTTTCAAGGTAGGCAAGAGCATTGGGAAATGCCCTAGACAGGCTAAGTTTTGGGCTCGCTGAAACACCACACGTTTTGATTTTTCTGCTGATTACGCCTCTGGCAAATGATAAATGCCTTAGCCCCCCAAATATATTCACTTTAAACATATGTGTTTAGTATATTGTTAGTTACACATGTTTTAACTACCAACGTTACAGAGAATTTTTTCTTTCCGAAAGAATCCCATACACTGAGCTTCATCCATTGCCACCTGATTGGCTGTAGTATTTGTAATGCTCCAGTTCAGGTTTTCCCGTGATTTCATTATTGATCATTCTGTGACTATAACAAAGGAAATCCGAAAGAAAAGTTCACGGAAGGTTATGTCGAAATGTTGGGACGTAAATCAAAATAAACGCACGTTTTAGATCATTCAAGGTTATTGAATGGCACTTATTAGTCACAAATTGTAACATCGGACTTACTGATGTTTATTTCAGTGATTCACGTCAATAAGTTGAGACTGTAATGAGATTTCAGCAAGATTTTACACGTAGTTTATGCTTCCACAGCCAACAAAAACGTGTGACATTGTTTCGTACACACAAGTATCGCCTTGTCTTTGGTATCTAATTTGCCCGTAACTAACAAAATACTAAAAGCAGATGCTCGAAGTGAATATATATAATAATAATAGAGAATAGTAGGTTAGTGCCGTGAATGGGAAAAAATATCTGGCAAGGCTTAGGAAACGGAATGAGCGAGGCTCTGCCGAGCACATCCCATTTCAGTGCCACGCCAGATATTTTTCCCATTCACGGCACTGACCTACTATTCTATTTATCTACAAATAGCTTTAAAATGGTGTCTATTGTACAGACATTGGTGGGTGGGGTAACGGTTTACAAATGAGCCATTTATCGGGTCCTAGGTCGGAGTCTTCCACCTGTGGTAAAGTTAACCTCAGACTCGCTAAATAAATTCTGTTGACTCTGTCCTGTCTACATGTGTAATATATGTACTTGTGTATTTATTATATACATGTGTCACTGTAAAATCTCAATTCCTATAAATTTATTGAATACCTGTTAATTCGTAACATATTTCGATTTCTGCATTCTAATCGGTAAAGCTGCGATAATAACATTGCTCCACACTGCGGACACACTGGAATGAGTAATGGTCCCATCCATATTATGAGCACAAATTGCCGCTAATTGTTCGGTGTAAATATTGAAGCCCTGACGTATTTAGTCAAGATAATAAAAAAAAAAAAAAATTCTGGTCTAGTGCATCAAATAAATTCAGTAAGTAGCATAAACTTTATAGTAAGTCATACGATAAATATGCTCGCCGGGCGCTTAGTAAACTATAAATGCTATTCGTTAATCAGGACCGGATTTAGATGGTCAATGGATATTCCTTTGAAAGTTTTCGATTTGACACGTACAGCAAAAACAAGCCGAATATTTTAAAATGCTAACTAAAAACAATTAATCGGGAAACACGAAATCAATGTTCTGCGTTTGCCTAGAGCGAAAATAACAGACTTGAATGTTACCATGCAAATTCGCTGTATACTTCTTTCACTGGTGTCTTCCCTGCATCCAGCACAGGAACGGAATACTTAGTCTTGATATTTTATTAGAGACTAAAACATATGTTATTATATACGAACATTCGTTTGCCATTGAAACACAATGGAATGTAAATTGTCAATATTTCAACATATGGATCAGTGCCAGAATTTCTTTTCACCTTATAAAATAGTTCCTTCTAAATCATCAGTAATTTGCTTACTTCATCAAAGTTTGTATGTTTTAGGCGCATCTTAGTTGTGAGTGACTTACATATATCATAACAATGTTAGTTGACTTGTATGTGGATATATGCCACTCGTTCCGACTAAAGTCGTGCAATATCGCATGCTACGTAGCTCGTGCATATATCCACATATATACTTGAATGTGGATCATTGTCTGAACTGTTTGTTACCTAAAATTTGAAAGTGACATATAGGTCCATACGGCCGGGTGTTTTCGTCAATATTATATTGTACGTATTCCCTGTTTCGATTAACACATGTCACTATAATAAAACAAGAAACGAGGCAAAGCCACGAAGGCCAGGTTTTTTCCAAACATAGACACTTGGATAGCATAATTATACCCACTTTTTGTAGACTAGATGGCCGTGGCCTGCATGTCGCGCCTTGGGGCAAGGCATGGACACTAAACAAGAGGGCCATGATGGCCCTAATTCGCTCACCTGACTCCATGAACACCAGAGGAGAATGTGACATTGAGTTCATGTGTTTTAAAAAAATTGTGCTATTTTTAGATGGCGGTCATCTTGGATTAAGCGACGACTCATTTTACAAAATCTGAAAATGCTTCACCCAGCATCGGCCATGTGGTTCCTGAGAAAAAGACGTTAAAAATCTTGAATAAATGGACCTTTTGGTGGCCATCATGGATGACATAATCATCTGATTCCGACAAATATTGCACCAAGATGATCGCCTCATTGATACCTTCAATTTGATATATGACATGACCATATTCAGTCAAAAATAAATTTTGACCCCAATTTGACCCCACGGGCCACGCCCATTTTTGACCCCGGGGTCACCATTTTAACAACTTTGAAAGAGCATTGTACATCGATCATTCCTACCAAGTTTCGTCGAAATCCGGCTAGCGGTTCATGAGAAGAAGATTTTTTAAGAATTTATGCTATTTTTAGACGGCGGCCATCTTGGATTAGCGATGACCTCCATTTTAACAAATCTGAAAAGGCTTCACACATGGATCATAACTTTTAAGTTTGGCTACCATGGGCCAAGCGGTTCATGTGAAGAAGAATTTTGAAATCTCTAATAAAAGAACGACCTTTTGACCTTTCGGCGGCCATCTTGGATGACATAACAATCCGATTTCGACAGAAAATGCACCAGAGTGATCGCCTCATTGATACCTTCAATTTGATATATGACATGACCATATTCGGTCAAAAATAAAATTTGACCCCAATTTGACCCCACGGGCCACGCCCATTTTTGACCCCGGGGTCACCATTTTAACAACTTTGAAAGAGCAATGTACATCGATCATTCCTACCAAGTTTTTAAGCTCAGGTGAGCTAAAAAATAGATATAGTAGATGGAAAAACTTTAACCAAAAAACTTTAACCGGACACACGGACGAACGGACGGACGTATGCCAAAATGCCGACGATATCGCGCTTTCCGCAAGCAGGTGTGACAATGATGATAAACACCCATGTGAAGTATCAAGATATTGGGTGAAGCAGTTGCAGAGATATAGTACACGAAAAAAATAACATTAACAAAAAAATTCAAAGTAATTTGAACTTGACATTGGGCACAGGATCGCGCTTTCCGCAAGCAGGTGCGACAATGATGATAAAACACCATGTGAAGTATCAAGGTATTGGGTGAAGCAGTTGCAGAGATATAGTACACGAAAAAAACATTAACAAAAAAATTCAAAGTAATTTGACCTTGACATTGGGCACAGGATCGCGCTTTCCGCAAGCAGGTGCGACAATGATGATAAACACCCATGTGAAGTATCAAGGTATTGGGTGAAGCAGTTGCAGAGATATAGTACACGAAAAAACTTTAACAAAAAAATTCAAAGTAATTTGACTTGACATTGGGCACAGGATCGCGCTTTCCGCAAGCAGGTGCGACAATGATGATAAACACCCATGTGAAGTATCAAGGTATTGGGTGAAGCAGTTGCAGAGATATAGTACACGAAAAAACCTTAAAATTCAAAGTAATTTGACCTTGACATTGGGCACAGGGGCCGCACGGTTGGGGGTTAGAATGGAAATATGGATGATGATAAACACCCATGTGAAGTTTCAAGGTAATGGGCGAAGCAGTTGCAGAGATATAGTATAACAAAAAAGTTTTAACCAAAAAACTTTAACCAGACGTACGTTAAAAAGTTAACGTTGAAAATGGCTAAGTCAATTACGTAGAAATAATAGGTGAAGGTAAAAAAATGGTCACATGTTGGATAGTTGTATGTGGTAGGCACCCCTTGGTTATGAAGCTGTGAAGTTTGGTGGTCCTAGGTGGTACAGTACCAAAGAAAATGGACTTAAATCACGAAAACTTAACATTGTAAACGCGAAAACTTAACATTGAAAATGGCTAAGTCGACTGCGCGAAAAAAATGGGTGAAGTTAAAAACAAGAAACGAGGCAAAGCCACGAAGGCCAGGTTTTTTATTTTTTCCAAGCATAGACAACTTGGATACATAATTATACCCACTTTTGTAGGACTAGATGGCCGTGGCCTGCATGTCGCGCCTTGGGCGAGGGCATGGACACTAAAAAAATAGATATAGTTAGATGGAAAAACTTTAACCAAAAAACTTTAACCGGACACACGGACGAACGGACGGACGTATGCCAAAATGCCGACGATATCGCGCTTTCCGCAAGCAGGTGTGACAATGATGATAAACACCCATGTGAAGTATCAAGGTATTGGGTGAAGCAGTTGCAGAGATATAGTACACGAAAAAACTTTAACAAAAAAATTCAAAGTAATTTGAACTTGACATAGGGCACAGGATCGCGCTTTCCGCAAGCAGGTGCGACAATGATGATAAACACGCATGTGAAGTATCAAGGTATTGGGTGAAGCAGTTGCAGAGATATAGTACACTAAAAAAATTTAACAAAAAAATTCAAAGTAATTTGACCTTGACATTGGGCACAGGATCGCGCTTTCCGCAAGCAGGTGCGACAATGATGATAAACACCCATGTGAAGTATCAAGGTATTGGGTGAAGCAGTTGCAGAGATATAGTACATGAAAAAACTTTAACAAAAAAATTCAAAGTAATTTGACCTTGACATTGGGCACAGGATCGCGCTTTCCGCAAGCAGGTGCGACAATGATGATAAAACACCCATGTGAAGTATCAAGGTATTGGGTGAAGCTGTTGCAGAGATATAGTACACGAAAAAACTTTAACAAACAAATTCAAAGTAATTTGAACTTGACATAGGGCACAGGATCGCGCTTTCCGCAAGCAGGTGCGACAATGATGATAAACACGCATGTGAAGTATCAAGGTATTGGGTGAAGCAGTTGCAGAGATATAGTACACTAAAAAAATTTAACAAAAAAATTCAAAGTAATTTGACCTTGACATTGGGCACAGGATCGCGCTTTCCGCAAGCAGGTGCGACAATGATGATAAACACCCATGTGAAGTATCAAGGTATTGGGTGAAGCAGTTGCAGAGATATAGTACACGAAAAACTTTAACAAAAAAATTCAAAGTAATTTGACCTTGACATTGGGCACAGGATCGCGCTTTCCGCAAGCAGGTGCGACAATGATGATAAACACCCATGTGAAGTATCAAGGTATTGGGTGAAGCAGTTGCAGAGATATAGTACACGAAAAAAACTTTAACAAACAAAATTCAAAGTAATTTGACCTTGACATTGGGCACAGGGGCCGCACGGTTGGGGGTTAGAATGAAAATATGGATGATGATAAAACACCATGTGAAGTTTCAAGGTAATGGGCGAAGCAGTTGCAGAGATATAGTATAACAAAAAAAGTTTAACCAAAAAACTCTAACCAGACGTACGTTAAAAAGTTAACGTTGAAAATGGCTAAGTCAATTACGTAGAAATAATAGGTGAAGGTAAAAAAATGGTCACATGTTGGATAGTTGTATGTGGTAGGCACCCCTTGGTTATGAAGCTGTGAAAGTTTGGTGGTCCTAGGTGGTACAGTACCAAAGAAATGGACTTAAACACGAAAACTTAACATTGTAAACGCGAAAACTTAACATTGAAAATGGCTAAGTCGACTGCGCGGAAAAAATGGGTGAAGTTAAAAAAAAAATAACATGTTGGATAGTTATATGTGGTGGGTACCCCTTGATTATGAAGCTGTGAAAGTTTGGTGGTCCTAGGTGGTACAGTACCAAAGAAATGGACTTAAACACGAAAACTTAACATTGTAAACGCGAAAACTTAACATTGAAAAAATGGCTAAGTCGACTACGCGGAAAAAATGGGTGAAGTTAAAAAAAAAAAAAAAAAAAAGTAACATGTTGGATAGTGATATGTGGTGGGCACCCTTGATTATGAAGCTGTGAAAGTTTGGTGGTCCTAGGTGGTACAGTAACAAAGAAATGGACTCAAACACGAAAACTTAACATTGATTGTGGACGCGGCATCGCCCACCCACCCACCCACCCACCCACCCGCCCGCCCGCCCGCCCGCCCGGCTTTCGCCAATCCAATAGCCTGGATTTTTTTTCAAAAAACCTGGCTAAAAATTACTTACTTACTTATATAACGTATAAGTACTATATCTGTAAACGAACCCGTCCTTGTGATAATCATTGTACATGTAGATTGTATGAAGATTTTGAAAGGAAATTATTTCCAATATCTGCAATACTTACCTTAAATTATGTCAACACAATGATTCTAATTTTAAATCACCAATATAGATGCATCATAGTTTTTTTGACGGCCGTTGCGTACATATTTGGAAATTTCTTAAAGAGGGGTCGTTGCATGTAACACAGCAGTAGGCTCAGATCTGTGTGTCAGAAGTTGAAAACATGCTAAACACGCGTACGTCGCTTGTATTGTTTCGGTACCGGTGCACCCTTCGTTTGTGGCTGGCAGTATGATCAATGCATGATCTACATTCGGATGTATTCAGTACTGAGACTTAGAGAACAAAACTGGCCAAAATAGGAAAGAAACGCATGTAGGACATGTCGAGGGTTCAGCGCAATAGGGTCGTAACTCACTTTTTTGTAAAATGTTCAGGAGAGCCAAAAATATTTCTAAAATTAACAATTACCGTATTTAGCCGTGTATTACGCACATTTTTTCAGCCCCATTTTTAATCCAGAAGTCGCCCTGCGTGTTATAAGTAGGAACATAAATTTCAAACATTTTTTCCAACTGATTTCTGCCAGTTTCACGCAAACAAAACAAGCCCGGAAACGGAAATGTCAATTTTTGACAGACGTTTAAATACGCATAGTATGAAACAAGAGAAAATGAATCAATCGATATGAATGGGTGCGGTAAGTATAGATTGATGGTAAATTGGTATATTTTGGGATTTAATATAGCCAGGCTCGTAACATAAGAGGCTACGTGTATTAGAGGAAATTTACGTGTTTTCTGTATTTACGCTGGTGTACCGATCTCATATCGGTCAAATGTTGCCTGTCGGGTATTGTTTGGTTGTACATTTTCAAAGTGACGTCACACGTCTGCCATTCTGTGAATAATTAATGAGGACAGATCATCTCAATCCCATAAGCGCTTGATGTAAGATTTTAGATGCTAAATCAAGCGTCCGCGCGCCCATTCAGATCGCATTCGGTAACACTCGGTAATGGTCGTTTTTCGTTGCTAGGTGCCGACTGACTGTGTTACTATTTTTGTAAAGTATTGACAAGTATTCACGCATCAATACCTTATGACATGTGCGACCAGCATAGCCCACCATGATTCATCTGCGCATACACTGTATGGGGCTATGCTGGAATGTCGTGTATTCAGTAGTACCTATGTATATTGTTAAACCTAATCAATAAACAGTTAATACACACTATCTGTACCTCCGTATATCCACGGTGGTCCACAGTGTCAATATTTAGCTGGGGGGAATTGTTTAGGGCCCATTTCTCGTGTGCAGGTCACTAGTAGGGAGTTATTATCGCCTTGGGGAAGAAGTTTACACATGGCTAGCCTGCTGTGTGTTTGCGATTACGGGTAATTATGTTCTACACGAATGGCAAATATGGTGGAATTATATACAACAAATTTCTTCATAAGTAGGTTCAATAAGTTTATTACATGCATCATGAATTTTTATTAAGCATATTAATGAGTAAATAACAATAAATATAACATACTTTTAGACAATATAAAGTTTAATTTATGCCACAAAGCTGACCTTTGGCGATATTTTTTCTCTTCGAGAGAGCCTAACAGCACACGTTCAGCATTGTGGATGTGAACTCGGAATGCAATTTTCTTATACGTGACGGAACTTCCGCCAATTTTATTTTTTTTTATTATTTTTTTTTTGTTGCGCGCTATAGACGCGAACAATTTTTTTCCCTGATTTTTCCCCCCAAAATATAGATGCGCGTTGTACACCAGTGCGCGCAATACACGGCTAAATACGGTACACTCAGTTATGTACCATTTTCACTTATATTACATATATTAACAGACATGAAAAATAAATAACACTATGAAGAAAAAAATTAAATTAAATAAAAAAGCGATATTAGCAAATATTTGAGTTACGACCGTATTGCGCTGAAAATAACAGCCAATATGCTGAAATAGTTCAGCGCAATACGGTCGTAACTCAGAATCAATTTTTTAAAATTCTGTTGTAAAACTTGATATTTGGATTTCAGCTTCAGCAATTTACTTGCAGTGAATGACAATATCATTGATGTATTTACTTTTCTAAACATAACATGTTATGACCTTGACCATTAGTGGTCAGCTTTCAGTTTAGTGTATTACAGCATGTTACTTGTAACCATGTCTGAATTTATTTTTTTTCACTAATATCAGTGCATACACAGATGCAATTAGTACAGCTTATTTATCCACTGAAGATGTACAGTGTATAGCAATACGTTATCATTAGGGTCATGACCTTGACCTACATTTACATATTTAAATGTTATAAAGAGTCAACATAATTGATAATGGGTCGTTCTGTTATCTTGAAACAGTTTATTGAAATCAAATGTATTAATTTTTATTTCAACTTGAAACTACTTTAATTATATTGAGCCATTTTGGAGGTTAACAGACACACATCATCAGTAATAATATGTACAGTTGTTAAAGGTACTGTGTCTCAGATGATGTTTCAGATACTCAATATGTTGTTTTTCGCGTGATGTACTGCAACGTTTATCAACCAATCGCAGCATATCATTTGCTAAAATACTAAAACATTTATATTATCTGCACGTACATGTATGTATATACTCTCGGAAACTGTGATTATTTAGTTGTGCATTTTCACCATACAATGTACATGTATCAGTAAAGAAAATTTGTGAAATAAAATTATTTATTGTTCAGAAATGATTATACTATACAACAGTTTGAAAGAAATTTCAATTTTAGACAATGCTGTAATGTTTGACGTAAAATTAAACTAGTAACCATCAATTACAGAAAAAGAAGCATTCACAATGCTAGTTATACATGTACATGTACAGTCAAACCTGTCTTAAGCAGCCACCCAAGGGAAGTGTCAAAATTGGCTGCTTAACAGAGGTGACCTCTTAATAGAGGGTTGTGTTTTCAGGTACATTTCAGGTAAATTTTGAAAATTGAAATGAAGATAAAGATGACATAGACATGTATGTTGACTTGATAATACAAATGTAATAAATAATATTAATGATTAATTTAGAGTACCATATTGATTAAATATGTATGTTTTAATGCAATATAAATTTGTATCTTTATATTTATTTAATATTTTCAAAATTGAACCTGAACATGTAATGAGTGGATTATATCATTTAATGAAATAAAAAATCTGTCAACAAGTTGAACAAATAAAAACACCAATGTTCACGTTTTTGTTGTTATTTTACAGCCTACTGCAACTGCTAATCTGCAAGATTCATATTGTAGACAACTTATTGTACTAGATAATAGGGCATAATGTGGTATAATCGGAAATGGTGTGGGATAATCATAAGTTGTGCAATTTTTGTTTTTGATTTTTTTTTGTCGGGTATTGGTCAAGTCGAATTTGGATTCATTTCCCATTGTGTATGTAAATAATGCATAGGCGATGTCAGCAAAAGCAGTCAATAAGTGCGACATTCGGCTCATATTCGACATATGAGGCCATTTGATTAAATTATATTTCATCCGGTTACACTTGGTCCTGTGCAATACACACCAATTATATCAGCTATTCGTGTTTTGTCAATTTGGTAACTGGCAATGGGCTGTTCCTTTTTACAACATTTGTGTCGGTAACATATAGAAATTACGAATCGACGGACAAGGGTGCAAGAACCCGGATGCGATAGGCTGTTCTTTCAATAATGAGCCGACAATTCGGGCAACACAATTTGCACCTGTGAAACACACCCTCTCAATATCGCCGACGCGGCGACGTGTTAGGTGTTTTAATTACCCGTATTGACTGTTGGCATCATTGTTAATTCGCACTTCGGTAACGACCGCCGCAGGGTACATTGAAATCGAGATTAGCGGTGACCGTTTAATGAAATTGGATCACTAGTTTTGGACGATAATTAATGACCGCTGGCCGCGTTAGACGAGTGACCGTTGAATGAAAGCGTTTTATATAGCAAAAATGCGCGGGAGGAATTTGAAGTGGCCGCTTAACGGCGGTGACCGCTGATTAAAGGTGACCACCCGAGCAGGTTCGACTGTATTTTACTTTTTATTCTGACGACTTGTATGTACAGTTGGATTTAGAAATACACAATAATTTAACTTATTTTTTATGAATCTGTTTTATCACTTTCTGTGCATATCTGATACCCAGTGCCTTTAACCATAATCATAGCAATTTATTAAAATTCATGCATTATTATTTACTCCAAGCTTAAAAATTGCAGATTAGTTTTGGAAAAATACAATTTTAACTGGAGTTCGGTCAGAAATTATTTGGCTTTCTCGCTTTTAACTCATACGGTAATAATTGTAAATGACACATGCATATTCCACATAACCATGTTTAGCTTTGAATATTGGAATGACATTATATAACCATTTTTACATTATTGTATTATTAAAGATATATTTACATGATTTCTGTCAATAGAAATTATAAATTTGTATAAATTGTCTAATAAAACAATGTAAACAGTAAATTATATGAACACGGTTTGAGAAAGACATAGTCAACTACACTAATTATGAAACATAATAGATTTTAGAAAGTAAGGGAGCATGTATCTGGTAATACCCATTCATGTGGTCCGCATCATGTGAAACATGTGCCATGTTTGAATTAACAATGATTTTTCATGACGTCATCAGTCACCAATTGACACTGAATTAGCGGCTTTGTAAGACCGTGATATAGCCGCAGGCACATACATGTACTTAGTCTAGTAATTTTAGATTTCCGCGCAAAACTACTCGCATAATTCTGGTATCCTGAAATATTGCATTCTTATTATTAGAACACCATTTATGACCATATAATATATGTTTTTGATATTATAATACTGTTTTATGTTTTTCGTTCAACGGATATGACAAAAAAATAGGCAGTGAAGTCATAACATATTGATCTGAAACAAACTACGCTGACTATTTCAATCATGTTTAAGCGACTTAAGTCTAGAATGTCAGATCTCTAAAAGGAAAAATGTATTAGAAAACATGACAATTCTATCGTATGCTCAACACAGGAGCTGCTCAAACTTTGACAGGAAACTACGGCCATTGAAATCTCACCTACCGGTGACACAATTAGGTGGTTTGTTTGGACTTACAAGGTGACAGTCTCCTCCAATTGAATTGAAAGTATCTATTATAAGATACACACACTAACATAATACAGGCCGAGGTTAAAACAAGTCACAACATTGAATGTGACAATTTCTATTTGAACAAAAATGTAATTAATATAAGTATTTTTAAATGCTACAGCTATATACAGCATGACCATTTTTAGCATTAAATATTGAAATTAAATTACATGTGCTCATGGCGTCATGCTTTATTAATGCAAAATAAAACGGAAAATGCCAGGAAAAGGTAAGTGAAAAAATTACGACCGTATTGCGCTGAACTTATTTGTCAGTTAAACATTATTTTCAATCTCATATTTTTTAATAAAAATAATATATAAATTTTAAATGTAATATTGTTTTCTGACAAACTACAACTTGATCTTTATTATACCCACTTTTTTGGAAAAAAAATGGGTATATTGTTTTCGTCACGAGTGTCCGTCCGTCCGTATGTCCGGGCACACATACAGGGTCTTAGGTGGTTAGAGGCGTGGCCTAAGACAAAAGAATACAATAGATTTATTCCGTTGACCACTTAAGCCTATTGTTCCTTAGGTGGTCATTCCTTTGATCTTTTATATAGTAAAAACCACCTAAGGGATGTCACGTAAGGACGTCCGTCCGTCCATACGTCCGTACGTCCGTCCGTACGTACGTCCGTCACGTTTCTTGTAACTCGAAAAACTTTTTCACCTTCATACCTACGCGCCTGATATTTGGTATGTAGCTTCGTTATCATGTGCAGATGTGCAAAGTGAATTCGGATTTTTGATCCAACCCTCCATCATCGATTATCTCCCCCTTTCCGACTCAGAATTTCCCATTTTTTCCTTGTAACTCGAAAAACTTTTTCACCTTCATACCTACGCGCCTCATATTTGCTATGTAGCTTCGTTATCATGTGCAGATGCGCAAAGTGAATTCGGATTTTTCATCCGACCCTCCATCATGGATTATCTCCCCCTTTTGGACTCAGAATTTCCCATTTTTTCCTTGTAACTCGAAAAAAAATTCACCTTCATACCTACGCGCCTCATATTTGCTATGTAGCTTCGTTATCATGTGCAGATGCGCAAAATGAATTCGGATTTTCATCCGACCCTCCATCATGGATTATCTCCCCCTTTCTGGACTCAGAATTTCCCATTTTTTCCTTGTAACTCGAAAAAAAAAATTCACCTTCATACCTACGCGCCTCATATTTGCTATGTAGCTTCGTTATCATGTGCAGATGCGCAAAGTGAATTCGGATTTTTCATCCGACCCTCCATCATGGATTATCTCTTTCGGACTCAGAATTTCCCATTTTTTCCTTGTAACTCGAAAAAACTTTTCTTTTCACCTTCATACCTATGCGCCTGATATTTAGTATGTACCTTCGTTATCATGTGCAGATGCGCAAAGTGAATTCCCATTTTTTATCCCACCCTCCATCATCGATTACCTCCCCCTTTCCGACTCAGAATTTCCCATTTTTTCCTTGTAACTCGAAAAACTTTTTCACCTTCATACCTACGAGCGTCATATTTGCTATGTAGCTTCGTTATCATGTGCACATGCGCAAAGTGAATTCAGATTTTTCATCCGACCCTCCATCATGGATTATCTCCCCCTTTCCGACTCAGAATTTCCCATTTTTTCCTTGTAACTCGAAAATCTTTTTCACCTCAATACCTACGCGTCTGATATTTGGTTCGTAGCTTCGTTTTGATGTGCTGATGCGCAAAGTGAATTCGGATTTTTTATCCGACCCTCCATCATGGATTACCTCCCCCTTTCGGACTTAGCATTTGGGGAAAGTGGGTATATTGCGATGGCGCGCCATCGACTTTTTCTAGTTTATATATCAAAATATCATTGTGGAGCTACAACAATATTGTATAAAATGCAGCACAAAACTGTTGTTTGTTTGTTTGTTTTTTTATTGGTGTTTAACGGCCTATCCCGTTTTAACCTGCTGCATTGGGGGGAAAATCCCAAAATCAGAATGGAATATTTACATGGAGAAAAAATATATTCAGACAAAACTGTTGTACAAATAACTGCAGTTACGACCGTATTGCGCTGAAATTGCTTTTGCTTCCGAGATTATTGCTTTTTCTCCAAAACTTGTAATTGTTTTTAACTGTTTAAATACTTTTTATGTACCATGTAATATCATTTTTTTTACTATATACAAGTCCACAATTATTTATAGTTCAAAATTGCACTATATATCACCACAATTCTGTATAAAATGCAGCACAAATGTGTTCCACATGTAATTTGAGTTACGACTGTGTTGCACTGAGATTATTTGGCGATTTTGAGTTACGACCTTATGCCAAATGACCATTTATAGCCTTAAATATTGGAATTCAATTTTTACTAGAAAATACATTAGAAAATGCAAAAAAGTCCATTTTGAAAAAAAAGTGAGTTACGACCATATTGCGCTGAACCCTCGATGTTTTATCCGACAGTTATACACACGTTTCACAATTAGTTTCGTATAATTTGGAATCAAATGTCGATGTAATAAACTATGTTTTCCCAGAGATGAGTTGTCATGTCCGCATGATTGCAATACACATACGATGGAAGGGTGTAGGTTTATGAGGTATGGTCGATCATACACGGGGAATTAGACTAAATAAAGAGGTGTGATTATTTAACTTTTATATAATTACCCGGATGTTTTTTGCCGCTTAGCCCAGCCCAATCCATCATAGCGCACAGACTGACACACCTGCATATTGTTTTATTTCAGTACGAATTGTCTTGAGAACGACGTGAGCAGTTGTCCAAGGGAGAGAACTTGACCGGTGGTATGACAAACAAGAGGGCCATGATGGCCCTAATTCGCTCACCTGACTCCATGAACACCAGAGGAGAATGTGACAGAGTTCATGTGTTTTAAAAAAATTGTGCTATTTTTAGATGGCGGTCATCTTGGATTAAGCGATGACTCTCATTTTACCAAATCTGAAAATGCTTCACCCAAGGATCTTAACTTACTATGAAGTTTGGCCAGCATCGGTCATGTGGTTCCTGAGAAAAAGACGTCTTGAATAAATTAACCTTTCGGCGGCCATGATGGATGACATAATCATCCGATTCCAACAAATATTGCACCAGAGCAATCGCCTCATCGATACCTTCAATTTGAATCACGACATGAGCATATTCGGTCAAAAATAAAATTTAACCCCACGGACCACGCCCTTTTTTTACCTCGGGGTCACCTTTTTAACACCTTTGACCTTTAAGCAGCCATCTTGGATGACATGACCATCCAATTTCGACAAAACATGTACCAGAGCTTTGATACCTTCGATTTGATATAGACATGACCATATTCGGTCAAAAATAAAATTTGACCCCACGGGCCGGCCACGCCCATTTTTGACCCCGGGGTCACCAACTTAACAACTTTAAAAGAGCATTGTACATCGATCATTCCTACCAAGTTTCGTCGAAATCCAGCTAGCGGTTCATGAGAAGAAGATTTTTTAAGAATTTATGCTATTTTTAGACGGCGGCCACCTTGGTTTAGCGATGACCTCCATTTTAACAAATCTGAAAAGGCTTCACCCATGGACCATAACTTTTAAGTTTGGCTACCATGGGCCAAGCAGTTCATGTGAAGAAGAATTTTGAAATCTCTAATAAAAGAAAGACCATTGACCTTTCGGCGGCCATCTTGGATGACATAACCATCCGATTTCAACAAACAATGCACCAGAGTGATCGCCTCGTTGATACCTTCGATTTGGTATATAACATGACCAAATTTGACCCCTATTTGACCCCACGGGCCACGCCCATTTTTGACCACGGGGTCACTATTTTAACAACTTTGAAAGAGCATTGTACATCTATCATTCCTACCAAGTTTTGTCGAAATCCGGTTGGCGGTTCTTGAGAAGAACATTTTTGAAGAATTTGTGCTATTTTTAGACAGCGGCCATCTTGGATTACGTAATGACGTCATTTTAACAATTGTGTAATCCCCCTACCTAAGGACCATGACCATGAAGTTTGGTGACTATAGGCCCAATGGTTAACGAGGAGAAGACGTTTGAAAATGTTCACGGACGACGACGACGGACGACGGGCGACTGACAACGGACACATTGCAGTAACAATAGCTCACATGAGCTTCGCTCAGGTGAGCTAAAAAGACATTTACTCCAACGTTAAGTTTATGATGTTGATCTTGGGGAAAGGGGTGGGGGGTTGGTCATGGATTTGCTGTAGCACAATAGAGGATCATCAGATGAATGCATGTATAAAATATCAAAGCGTTCCCTGTAAAGAAACATAATTTACACAACCTTTACCCCAACGTAAAGTTTATGAACATGCTTAAGTTTGTGACCTTGACGTTGGGGTAAGAGTTGGATGGTGGGTTGTGGATTTGCGACAGCATGATAGAGGGTCATCTGAGGAATGCATGTATGAAATATCAAGGCGTTCCATGAAAGGAAACAGATGTTATAAGACATTTACCCCAACGTTAAGTTTATGAATGTGCTAAGTTTGTGACCTTGACCTTGGGGTACGGGATGGGCGGTGGGTCATGGATTTGCTACAGCACAATAGAGGATCATCAGATGAATGCATGTGTGAAATATCAAAGCGTTCCATGAAAGGAAACAGATGTTACAAGACATTTACCCCAACGTTAAGTTTATGAATGTGCTTAAGTTTGTGACCTTGACCTTGGGGAAAGGGGAGGGGGGTGTGTCATGGATTTGCTATAGCACAATAGAGTATCATCAGATGAATGCATGTATGAAATATGAAGGCATTCCCTGTAATGAAACAGAAGTTACACAACATTTACCCCAACGTTAAGGTTATGAATGTGCCAGGTTTGTGACCTTGACCTTGGGGTAAGGGTTGGGTGGTGAGTCGTGGATTTGCTACAGCATGATAGAGGGTCATCTGATGAATGCATGTATGAAATATCAAGGCGTTCCATGAAAGACAAGAGTTGTCAGAAGACAACGAAGCTCGCCTGTTGGCAGCCTTCACTCAAACTTGGCACAGTTGTATAAAAAACATGAATATTATATAACTTGACCTTGGGATAAGGTGTGTGCGGTGGACATTGACATTGAGATCAGTGGTGGAAGGTGGGTCGTGGATTTGATATAGCATGATATAGCATATTAAGATGAATGCATGTATAAAATATCACTGCGCTCCCTGAAAAGAGAAGTAAAACAAAGGAAAACAAAATTTAACCCAACGTTAAGTTCATGAATGCATTAAGTTGGTAATTTTCTACAGCATGATAGCTATTCACATGAGGAATGCATGTATAAATGTGCTAAGTTTGTGACCTTGGCCTTGGCGAAAGGGGTGGGGGGAGGTGGGTCATGGATTTGCTGTAGCACAATAGAGGATCATCACATGAATGCATGTATGAAATATCAAAGCATTAAAAGTGTAAAGAAACAGACGTTACACAACATTTACCCCAATGTAAAGTTTATGAACATGCTAAGTTTGTGACCTTGACCTTGGGGTAAGGGTTGGGTGGTGGGTTGTGGATTTGCTACAGCATGATAGAGGGTCATCTGAGGAATGTATGTATGAAATATCAAGGCGTTCCATCAAAGGAAACAGTTGTTATCAGACATTTACCCCAACGTTAAGTTTATGGATGTGTCAAGTTTGTGATCTTGACCTTGGGGTAAGGGGTAGGCGGTGGGTCATGGATTTGCTATAGCACGATATAGTATCATCAGATGAATGCACGTATGCAATATCAAGGTGTTCAAAGTGTAAAGAAACAGAAGTTACAGAACATTTACCCCAACGTTAAGTTTATGAACATGCTAAGTTTGTGACCTTGACTTTTGGGTAAGGGTTGGGTGGTGGGTTGTGGATTTGCTACAGCATGATAGAGGGTCATCTGAGGAATGTATGAAATAGCAAGGCGTTCCATGAAAGGAAACAGACATTTACAACAACGTTAAGTTTATGAATGTACTAAGTTTGGGGTAAGGGTTGGGCGGTGGGTCATGGATTTGCTATAGCATGATAGAGTATCATCAGATGAATGCATATTTGAAATATCAAGGAGTTCCATGAAAGGAAACAGATGTTATCATACATTTACCGCAACGTTAAGTTTATGAATGTGCTAAGATTATGACCTTGACCTTGGGGAAAGGGCTGGGTGGTGGGTCATGGATTTGCTACAGCATGATAGAGGGTCATCTCTGTGGAATGCATGTATGAAATAACAAGGCGTTCCATGAAAGGAAACAGAAGTTATAAGACATTTACCCCAACGTTAAGTTTACGAATGTGCCAAGTTTGTGACCTTGACCTTGGGGTAAGGGCTGGTGGTGGGTCATGGATTTGCTACAGCATGATAGAGGGTCATCTGAGGAATGCATGTTTGAAATAACAAGGCGTTCCATGAAAGGAAACAGAAGTTATAAGACATTTACCCCAACGTTAAGTTTATGAATGTGCTAAGTTTGTAACCTTGACCTTGAGGTAAGGGATGGACGCTAGGTCATGGATTTTCTATAGCACGATAGAGTATCATCAGATGAATGCATGTATGAAATATCAAGGCATTCCATGAAAGGAAACAGATGTTATAAAACATTTACCCCAACATTAAGTTTATGAATGTGCCAAGTTTGTGACCTTGACCTTGGGGTAAGGGCTGGGTGGTGGGTCATGGATTTGCTACAGCATGATACAAGGTCATCTGAGGAATGCATGTATGAAATAACAAGGTGTTCCATGAAAGGAAACAGACGTTATAAAACATTTACCCCAACGTTAAGTTTATGAATGTGCTAAGTTTGTGACCTTGGGGTAAGGGTTGGGTGGTGGGTCATGGATTTGTTACAGCATGATAGAGGGTCATCTGAGGAATGCATGTATGAAATAACAAGGTGTTCCATGAAAGGAAACAGAAGTTATAAGATATTTACCCCAACGTTAAGTTTATGAACATGCTAAGTTTGTGACCTTGACCTTGGGGTAAGGGGTGGGAGGTGGGTCATGGATTTGCTACAGCATGATAGAGGGTCATCTGAGGAATGCATGTATGAAATAACAAGGTGTTCCATGAAAGGAAACAGAAGTTATAAGAGATTTACCCAACGTTAAGTTTGTGGACGACGCCGACAACACCGATGCCACCGATGCCGCCGACGCCGACGACGCCGTGGGTATGCCATAAGCTCTTCTGCAGTTCGTGCAGGCGAGCTAAAAACTAAGCCGCCATGCTTAAATTTTATTTAATGTCTACAGAAATGTATTTCCCAAAAACGCTATTTAATGCATATAGGCACGACAATGACGCTAAATGTTACGTCTGCTTTGTCAAAACAGCGCGAGAATTACGCCGAGTTTGTAACGTTGTAACTCATTACGTCGCGTTTACCGATAAGGGAGGTTTTCGCTTGGCGCGTCACATATATGTCAAACAAACTAACCAATCAACAATTTCACATGATGCAAAATGACGTTTTATGTAAACTTAAATGCAATGATGGATTTATGGAACATGTAGACCGCAATAGCACAATCTCAAATCAATGGTTGCAATTTCATTTTCTTTAAATTAATTAATCTAAGTGTTGTCAAAACAATTTTTTTATTGAAAAAAAAAGACAAAGAAAAAATAACAGCAGATGACAATTGGCATGTCTCACATTTTAAAGGTTGAAATTTTAATCATTGCTGGAGGAAAAGTCAAATTTCCTGATTTTTTCTCTGATTCTGGAAATTTCAGCAATTCCTTGATTTTTCCCTGCAGGGAATTTATTTTCAGTACAATTTTGCCTGTTTTCCGGAGTACGTGGCCGCCCTGTGAGACACAGAGCCTGAACATCGACACAGTCGCTCGTCATGGTGAGGCTCGAGTGGGACAAATAAAAGTACCTGAGGCGACGATGTTAATGGCGCCATCCTGCCCTACGATGTGTTCCTTCAGTCGCTGCTCTAGGGGGAACCGTCTCCGCTCCTCCGCGGCACACTTCTCCTGCTCCACCTTAAACTGAAACACAGCCACCACCCTACAGTGGTGTAGCCAGGGAGGGGCGGGCGAACCATGGGCGATTGAACTCCCCCCCTCCAAATGCCCCTTCCCCGCACATCCCGACTATACTATCTATTACAATATACGTAGTATAGTCTGTGTAATGTCGGCATGGGAGAGGGGAGTTCACTCCATCGTGCTTTAGCTTACGCTTTTCCGAGAGAAATTATCACAATATATGACAAGATTTTAGCTTTAAAGGTACATGCCCACTCAGTAGGCACAAAATGTTCTTTATAGGAATTAAATAAGTGTATAATTGTGTCACTATTCCACCAGTTATAAAAATTACGAGTGCCCACTATACACCATTACCCCACATATTGATTGGCATTGTTATACATTTTATATCAAGACGTAAATTTACACACTGATATCAGGGGCGATAGCCGTGTTTCCAAAAAATATTAACAGAAATTACTATTTATTTTATGCATTTCTTTGTTGATGTGCAATGATCATACTTTATAATCTGTTGAATATATTATTTTTTCAGGCGACGCATTTAATTAGTATAAATAATTAACATGCCTCATTTGCATATGAAAATAGCCTGATACCACTGCGAGTCACTATCTGTAAAATAAATATTATTAAATATTTATATATCTGTATAGCGGGCACTTGTAATTTTTAGAACTGGTGGAATAGTGACACAATTATACACTTATTTAATTCCTATAAATAACATTTTGTGCCTACCGAGTGGGCATGTACCTTTAACCCCTTGAACGTGAAAGCCCGCTATAGTGGGGTTTGCAAACGGTACAGATTCAAATCAGCATCTGCACTTTTTGCAAGTAATTTTCATATTTTTTAGAACAAAAACACCCCCTTTTCATAACTGGACCAATCTGAAAATCATTTTATGACGATTGGTTTGGTCGGAAAATTAGCATATCACATTCCAGTTACTTAGGTTTGAAAGGGTAAGTCACTGTAATAAAGGAAATTGACAGTACATTTGCATTTGTTCTGTGGAAGGCTGCTCCCGCACCCCTTTCCATACTTGATCTGCAATTCACATCCCTCTGCAAGAACTTGACAATACTACATGGACTACTAACGTTAATGGCGGCATGAGTGTGTTCCAAATGCATACATGTATCAAGTGTCCAAATAATTAAGTTATATCAAGATGAAGAACTTGTACAAAAGGTGTTTCCACAACAATGTGAAGGTAAAAAAGGACAAGGTAATGTTAATGATAGCACGAGTGTGTTCCAAATGCATACATATATCAAGTGTCCAAATATTGAAGCAATCCATTAAGTAACATTAAAGTTATACGATGATGATGAAACGTGTACAAATTTTATGACACAAAACGATGGTGTGAGTGTGTTCCAAATGCTCTCATATATCAAGCGTTCAAACATTGAAGCAATCCGTCAAGCAATATTTACAGTTATACCATGATGAAGAAGCTTGTACAAAATTTTTGATGCAAAAAAATGGCTAAGGGCTTTTCCATATTTTTTTCCCCGGAGAGGGGTGGACGGGATTTTTAAAACAGATTGGTGGTGGTCGTATTAATTTATTTATTTTTCTACTGGGTGGGGTCTACGTCATAAATATCTATAGGTAGGGGTATTTTCTTTTTATCCTTTCTGGTGGTGGGGGGTTAAGTTCCCCTATGATGTTGGTGGGTGGTTATTTTCCATAAGTATTAACGTGGGTGTCGGTGTATCAATTTAGAAGTCTCCGTAAAAAAACACCGACATTGAATGTTCACTGGTCAACGATTAGCGAAAGTTATTAAGAGTTGTCGTTCTTGCAATCCAGCGAGTTCGGCCTAGTTCGATTGGCTGTCAGACATCTCGACCCCAAGACATCTTGTACACGAGTGTTCGTCGGTCTCCGCATAAACAACAAGTTCGCGTAGCGAACGTGTTGTTTACGCGGAACCGACGAACATGAGTGTATTATTTCACGCTATTCAATCCTATTTATTACATTTCTACTACTTAATTTCCATATCTTTAATAATATTTGTGTTTTATTGAAGAAACTATGTGCGTATGAATGTTTATGGGCGTGTCTTATTTACTACGTGTTGACGTCACTCATTCATAACAATTTTGGATTCATAAAAAAATGGCGCCTTTCTGTCTAATGGACTTCAGTGGATTTTAATATTTATGGCATACACGTATAGGGTAAGTACCAAGTCGATGGTATTACATGTATAATGATTAATATTTATAATAATGTGTTTTATTAATATAGAACAAAGAGCCCCCCCGGCCCCCCCACTTCCGCCGCCCCTGCTTGTCAGTGTCCTAATGTCGACACACATCAACGTTATTTACGACACGACTTCAGCAATATTAGTTGACCTCAGCTTCTGGCAGTGGTAATAATCAAACAATTTCACATATTGCTCCCTAAGAATAACATTTTCTGGTGGTGGGGGTTAAAGGAGAAATAAATTCTGGTGGTGGGGAGTGTTTTATGCAAAAAATCAAATCTGGTGGTGAGGGGTTATTAAAAAAAAAACAATTCTGGTGGTAGTGGGGTTATGCAAGAAATAAATTCTGGTGGTGGGGGGTATAATTTTATGTAAATTCCGGTAGTGGTACCCCTAAAAAACAAGAGGGCCATGATGGCCCTAATTCGCTCACCTGACTCCATGAACACCAGAGGAGAATGTGACATTGAGTTCATGTGTTTTAAAAAAATTGTGCTATTTTTAGATGGCGGTCATCTTGGATTAAGCAATGACTCTCATTTTACAAAATCTGAAAATGCTTCACCCAGCATCGGCCATGTGGTTCCTGAGAAAAAGACGTTAAAAATCTTGAATAAATGGACCTTTTGGTGGCCATCATGGATGACATAATCATCCGATTCCGACAAATATTGCACCAGAGTGATCGCCTCATTGATACCTTCAATTTGATATATGACATGACCATATTCAGTCAAAAATAAAATTTGACCCCAATTTGACCCACGGGCCACGCCCATTTTTGACCCCGGGGTCACCATTTTAACAACTTTCAAAGAGCAATGTACATCGATCATTCCTACCAAGTTTCGTCGAAATCCGGCTAGCGGTTCATGAGAAGAATTTTTTAAGATTTATGGAATTTATGCTATTTTTAGACGGCGGCCATCTTGGATTAGCGATGACCTCCATTTTAACAAACCTGAAAAGGCTTCACCCATGGACCATAACTTTTAAGTTTGGCTACCATGGGCCAAGCGGTTCATGTGAAGAAGAATTTTGAAATCTCTAATAAAAGAACGACCTTTTGACATTTCTGCGGCCATCTTGGATGAAATAACAATCTGATTTGGACAACAAATGTACCAGAGTGAGCGCCTCATTGATACCTTCGATTTGATATATAACATGACCATATTCGGTCAAAAATAAAATTTGACCCCACGGGCCACGCCCATTTTTGACCCCGGGGTCATCATTTTAACAACTTTGAAAGAGATTGTACATCGATCATTCCTACCAAGTTTCGTCGAAATCCGGCTAGCGGTTCATGAGAAGAAGATTTTTTAAGAATTTATGCTATTTTTAGACGGCGGCCATCTTGGATTAGCGATGACCTCCATTTTAACAAATCTGAAAAGGCTTCACACTTGGACCATAACTTTTAAGTTTGGCTACCATGGGCCAAGCGGTTCATGTGAAGAAGAATTTTGAAATCTCTAATAAAAGAACAACCTTTTGACCTTTTGGCGGCCATCTTGGATGACATAACAATCCGATTTCGACAGAAAATGCACCAGAGTGATCGCCTCATTGATACCTTCAATTTGATATATGACATGACCATATTCAGTCAAAAATAAAATTTGACCCCAATTTGACCTCACGGGCCACGCCCATTTTTGACCCCGGGGTCACCATTTTAACAACTTTCAAAGAGCAATGTACATCGATCATTCCTACCAAGTTTCGTCGAAATCCGGCTAGCGGTTCATGAGAAGAAGAGTTTTTAAGAATTTATGCTATTTTTAGACGGCGGCCATCTTGGATTAGCGATGACCTCCATTTTAACAAATCTGAAAAGGCTTCACCCATGGACCATAACTTTTAAGTTTGGCTACCATGGGCCAAGCGGTTCATGTGAAGGAGAATTTTGAAATCTCTAATAAAAGAACGACCTTTTGACCTTTCGGTGGCCATCTTGGATGACATAACAATCCGATTTCGACAGAAAATGCACCAGAGTGATCGCCTCATTGATACCTTCAATTTGATATATGAAATGACCATATTCAGTCAAAAATAAAATTTGACCCCAATTTGACCCCATGGGCCCACGCCCATTTTTAACCACAGGGTCACAATTTTAACAACTTTGAAAGAGCAATGTACATCGATCATTCCTACCAAGTTTTGTCGAAATCCGGTTGGCGGTTCTTGAGAAGAAGATTTTTTAAGAATTTGTGCTATTTTTAGACGGCGGCCATCTTGGATTACGTGACGATGATGGAAAAAGCAGGCATGGCAAAATTGCAAGGTGTTTACTAGCGCACGCACGCACACATACAAACCAGGGATATCGAGATTCCAGTAAGGATGAACCATTTTGTTAAATTTACCTTCACATGCTCCCAACAAACTCTCGCTCCAATTTTAAGCAATATCATTTGACTCAGACGCGAGCAGTATAAGCGTACCGTTTTCTCGGACTCTACGAGGAGTTGTTTGGTGGCTGGACTCTTGGCGTACATCTGTGCTGTGTGGCCATTGGAGTTCTCCACTGTCGGGTCACCCCCTGTATACAGGCAAAACACGGCTACATACTGGCTCCATATGTCGCTGTCACTGCAGAACTGGGGTGCATGATGTTATATGGGTTTTGTGACTACTATAGATCCAGATCAGCCTGTGCATTCCTTCAAGCAATATAGTATACCAGTAGATTGTTATCAGGCTACATGAGTTTACTATTTGATCAGGAGCTACACTGGTCACAAATTACATATGCCCCATTTCTCCAGTCACAGACACATATCAGGTTGGTCAGGCGAGGTGAGGAAGTCATTCCACTTGTGTGTGCATGTATAATGTATTCTCTTTTCTTTATAAATTTACAAACATCTCATGGAAATAAATAAACTATTTCAAAATGAAAGTTAAATAAACAATGGCATCGTTATTCTGAGGCTAATCCCCTCACTGGCAGCCTTTAACATGTTTGCCTTACAAACAAGGTGAACATAAGTCCTCAGTGAACGTCACCTTGGATGGTCAGACGTGAGTCGTATGCAAAACAAAGTACCATCCCTTTGTGGCCAAATATTATCAAAATCGGTGAAACTGTTCATAAATTATTAAAAAATGTATGTACGCACATACATATGTACGTACATACATGGACTAACGCTATATCCCCTCATGACTATCGGCGAGGGGATAATTAATCTCAAAATCTGGACAAAGTAGATTGGTCAGTAAGCAAGGCTTACGGAATACCCCCCCGCGTGGGCCCAGGTACCCCTAAATATGTAAAATAATTTCTAAGTGTGTGGGCTTGTGACCTTGACTCTGGGCTTAGCGGGGGCGGCACAAATGTGATAGAGGTGGTAGAGGTCCATTGGAGCAACGCGTGTGTGAAATGTGAAGCAGAACCGAGCAAGGAAATAGAAGTTATAACCGATTTCTCTGATGTTAAGTTTTGTAAAGAGACTAAGTATGTGACCTTGACCTCGATATCAGCGGGGATTTGTCACAACATGATAGCAGACCATTAGAGGAATGCATGCATGAAATATTAAGAATTTTCGATGAAAGAAATAGAAGTTATAACATATTTCTCTGATGTTAAGTTTTGTTAAGAGACTAAGTATGTGACCTTGGGATCAGCGGGGGTTGGACGGTCGTAGATATGTCACAGCATGATAGTACAACCTTAGAGGAATGCACAAGTGAAATATTAAGAATTTTCAATGAAAGAAATAGAAGTTATAACTTATTTATCTGATGATAAGTTTTGTAAAGAGACCAAGTATTTGACCTTGACCTTGGGATCAGCGGGGTTTGGACGGTCGTGGATTTGGCACAGCATGGTAGTAGAGCCTTACAGGAATGCATGTGTGAAATATTAAGCATTTTAGATGAAGGAAATAGAAGTTATAACAATATTTCTCTGATGTTAAGTTTCGTGACGGACGGACGGAGGACGGACGGACGTTCCTACAAATGGATACTTATGTGGCTAACCCTAACCTTTTCCTTTGTTCATCCCTATTGTTCTGTAGCCACATAAACCCATTTTTAGCCACATAAAATCGCGGAACAATAGAATATTACATAACCTATTGTTCTCCTAGCCACATATGTATCCATTTGTAAGCTCGCACGGACGGACGGACAACCCGACTCCAGTATACCCCCCACAACTCGTTGCGGGGGGTATAACTACATTTAGTTGATTGCAGATAAAGCTATTTAATGAATCATGTGTTTTTAACCTTGGCAAGAAATAGAAGTTATAACATATTTCTCTGATGTTAAGTTTTGTAAAGAAACTAAGTATGTGACCTTCACCTTGGGATCAGCGGGGATTGGACGTCGTGGATTTGGCACAGCATGGTAGTAGAGCCTTACAGGAATGCATGTGTGAAATATTAAGCATTTTAGATGAAGGAAGTAGAAGTTATAACAATATTTCTCTGATGTTAAGTTTTGTAAACATACTAAGTATTTGACCTTGACCTTGGGATCAGCGGGGGTTGAACGGTCGTGGATTTGGCACAGCCTGGTAGTAGAGCCTTACAGGAATGCATTATATTAAGCATTTTAAATGAAGGAAATAGAAGTTATAACAATATTTCTCTGATGTTAAGTTTAGTGACGAACGGATGCACGGACGTTCTTACATTAGGGTACTTATGTGGCTTATCACATGTTAAATATTAGCCACATAAAACGATTTTTAGCCACATAAAACGATTTTTTAGGTGGCTAATTGTAACCAACCCTATCCTTTAACAAGTCCATAACCCTGTGGGGCTAGCCACATAAGTACCCTAATGTGGACTGACGGACGGACAACCTGACTCCAGCATACAACCCCCCACTACTCGTTGCAGGGGGTATAATTACCCGTGAGGAAATGGATCATGGAGATAGATTGATAGGAAATCTTGTTGAAAGTTGTTTTCTGTTCGTCAAGCTCCGTGAAATCTTGTTTTAAATTTGCAGTCTGCACGTCTGCTGCGATACAATGCACGCGCGTGATACAACTTTATGAGTGATACAAATTTATGAGGTCGGAATGGGATTTTACATACTCAAATCCAACTAGATTGGTCAGTGAGGCTTACGGAATACCCCCCGCGTGGGCCCAGGTACCCCTAAATATGTAAAATTTTCCAAGTGTGTGGGCTTGTGACCTCGACTCTGGGCTTAGCGGGGGCAGCACAAACGTGAATTTGTCACAGGGTGGTAGAGGTCCATTGGAGCAATGTGAGTGTGAAAACTGAAGTAGATCCAAGCAAGGAAGTAGAAGTTATAACCGATTTCTCTTATGTTAAGTGTTGTAAAGAGACTAAGTATGTGACCTTGACCTTGAGATCAGCGGGGATATGTCATAGCATGATAGTAGAACCTTAGAGGAATGCATGCATGAAATATTAAGAATTTCAGAAGTTATAACATATTTCTCTGATAATAAGTTTTGTAAACAGACTAAGTATTTGACCTTGACCTTGGGATTAGCGGGGGTTGGACAGTCGTGGATTTGGCACAGCATGGTAGTATAGCCTTACTGGAATGCATGTGTGAAATATTAAGCATTTTAGATGAAGGAAATAGAAGTTATAACATATTTCTCTGATGTTCAGTTTTGTAAAGAGACTAAGAATTTGACCTTGACCTTGGGATCAGCGGGGGTTTGACGGTCGCGGATTTGGCACAGCATGGTAGTAGAGCCTTACAGGAATGCACGAGTGAAATATTAAGCATTTTAGATGAAGGAAATAGAAGTTATAACATATTTCTCTGATGTTCAGTTTTGTAAAGAGACTAAGTATTTGACCTTGACCTTGGGATCAGCGGGGGTTGGACGGTCGTGGATTTGGCACAGCATGGTAGTAGAGCCTTACAGGAATGCATGTGTGAAATACTAAGCATTTCAGATGAAGGAAATAGAAGTTATAACAATATTTCTCTGATGTTAAGTTTTGTAAAGAGACTAAGTATTTGACCTTGACCTTCGGATCAGCGGGGGTTGGACGGTCGTGGAGTTGGCACAGCATGGTAGTAGAGCCTTACAGGAATGCATGTGTGAAATATTAAGCATTTTAGATGAATGAAATAGAAGTTATAACAATATTTCTCTGATGTTAAGTTTAGTGACGGGCGGACGCGCGGACTCACGGACGGACAATCTGACTCCAGTATACCCATCACAACTCGTTGCGGGGGGTATCAATATGGAGCTGCGACTGGAGAAATGGTTTTTAATGCATTTGCAACCAGTGAATGGGTTTAACGTCCAACCAACAGTTAGGGTCCTATAGAGACGGGACTAGTTTAGTCTCATCTGACAGACCAGTGGGATGGAAATACTATGAAAGTATTTTTGATGCCTAAGGCGAGGTTTGAACCCACAACCTCCAGATTGGGAGTCGGGCGTTCTAACCCCTAGGCCACAATCCATCGACCCGATGACCTCCCCGTCACAGATTGACACACTGCCCCGTGACCCCTGAGCTTTGTCGAGGAGCACCAGACATGCTGACCCCTGACCTTTGTCGAGGAGCAGCCTGATGACCTCCCCGTTGTCAACGAGAGCGGCGTAGTGCAGCGCCGTACAGCCGCGACAGTTGGCGTCCGCCCGCAGTCGGTTACAGAACTCGTCCTCTCGCATGTGGTAAACTGTGGGCGAATGTTACAGGGTTTAACGTCCCAGCTATGATCATATGTGGCTGTAACTGGAGAAATTGGGCTTATGGAATTTGTGACCAGTGTAGCTCCGGATCAAATAGCACACTATATTGCTTGTTAGAACCATGACAGGTATTTCACTGATGGAATGGCAAACAGTGCAGATCCTGATGCACAGGCTGATCTGGATCTGCACTGGTTGCAAAACCCATAAGCCCTATTGGATTTAACATAAACAACTTAACATTGAAAATGGATAAGTTGATTACACAGAAAAAATAGGTCAAGGTAAAAAAAAAAAAGAGTCACATGTTGGATAGTGGTATGTGATGGGTACATGTACCCGTTGGTTATGAAGTTGTGCAAGTATGGTGGTCCTATGTGGTACAGTAATAGAGAAATGAACCTCAACACGAAATCTTAACATTGGACTTGGACACCACCGCCCGCACGCCCTGCTTTCGCCAATCCAATACCTGAGATTTTTTTAAAAACCTGGCTAAAAATTGTCTTTGGAACACATTGCACTATGTATTATTAGTTTATCTGTCATATTCACAGCTGTCTGTGTCAAACCCTATAAGATGTGAAATTGACCGATAGGTTGTCAATAAATAAGATGTCTCGTGTCATGGCAACTCAATGGGTAGTCTAGTATACACCAATAAGAATATGATCAGATATACTTCAGGGCTCCAGATAAGGAATTTGACATTGGGTACTGAGTTATTGCATGGATACAGAGTGGGAAAATTAAAAATGGCCGCCAAGGGGAGATAAGTCATTGGACATTTTTAAATATCAATAGACTTCTTCATCTTGCCGTGTTAAACATGTATACCGAAATTGGTTACAATCCGTCAAGTAGGACTAGTTATTGCGTGGACAAGCTGTGCCCGCATGCCCTGAGCCCGCCCTGAGCCCGCCCGCCCATCCGTAAAAGATGAATACATAATACGTCCCGTTTTTTCAAACGGGCATATAAAAACAAAACAAGAGACGAGGCAAAGCCACGAAGGCTGGGCTTTCTTCAAGACATAGACAATTGGATAACAAATAATTATGCAAGTATGGTGGTTCTAGGTGGTATAGTAAGTGACAAACAAATAAAAACGTAATAAGTTAACGTTGAAAATGGCTAAGTCGATTAAGCAGAAAAAATAGGTCAAGGTAAAAAAAAAAAAGGTCACATGTTGGATAGTGGTATGTGATAGTGGTATATGTGATAGTGGTATGTGATAGTGGTATGTGATAGTGGTAATTGTGGAATGTGATATGGTATGTGGTAGTGGTATGTGGTAGTGGTATGTGGTAGTGGTATGATATGTGGAAGTGGTATGTGTAGTGGTAAGATAGTGGAGTGGTGTGGTAGTGTATGGTGTAGTGGTAGTGTAGTGTATGTGTAGTGGTAATGTGTGTGGTATGTGATAGTGGTAGTGATATGGTATGTGTAGTGGTATGTGGTAGTATAGTGGTATGTGATAGTGGTATGTGGTAGTGGTATGTGGTAGTGGTATGTGGTAGTGGTATGTGGTAGTGGTATGTGGTAGTGGTATGTGATAGTGGTATGTGATAGTGGTATGTGATAGTGGTATGTGATAGTGGTATGTGGTGAGCACCCATTGTTTATGAAGTTGTGTAATAATGGTGGTTCTAGGTGGTACAGTAATGGAGAAATGGACAAAACACTAAAACTTAACATTGGACTTGGACGCCGCCGGCCACCCACCCGCCCGCCTGCCCGGCTTTCGCCAATCCAATACATGGGATTTTTTTTTAAAAACCCGGCTAAAAGTTTAACAAGAAACGAGGCAAAGCCACGAAGGCCAGGTTTTTTCCAAGCATAGACACTTGGATAACATAATTATACCCACTTTTTGTAGACTAGATGGCCGTGGCCTGCATGTCGCGCCTTGGGGCGAGGCATGGACACTAAAAAAAGAGATATAGTAGATGGAAAAAGTTTAACCAAAAAACGTTAACCGGACACACGGACGGACGTATGCCAAAATGCCGACTATATCGCGCTTTCTTCAAGCGGACGCGACAAAGATGATACACACTCATGTGAAGTATCAAGATAATGGGTGAAGCAGTTGCAGAGATATAGTACACGAAAAAACTTTAACAAAAAAATTCAAAGTAATTTGACCTTGACATTGGGCACAGGAGCCGCACGGTTGGGGGGTAGAATGAAAATATGGGTGATGATAAACACCCATGTGAAGTTTCAAGGTAATGGGCGAAGCAGTTGCAGAGATATAGTATAACGAAAAAATTTAACCAAAAAATTTAACCAAAAAACTTTAACCAGACGTACGTTAAAAAGTTAACGTTGAAATGAAAATGGTTAAGTCAATTACGTAGAAATAATAGGTCAAAGTAAAAAAATGGTCACATGTTGGATAGTTGTATGTGGTGGGCACCCCTTGGTTATGAAGCTGTGAAAGTTTGGTGGTCCTAGGTGGTACAGTACCAAAGAAATGGACTTAAACACGAAAACTTAACATTGTAAACGCGAAAAGTTAACATTGAAAATGGCTAAGTCGACTGCGCGGAAAAAATGGGTCAAGTTCAAAAAATGGTAACATGTTGGATAGTGATATGTGGTGGGCACCCCTTGGTTATGAAGCTGTGAAAGTTTGTTGGTCCTATGTGGTACAGTAACAAAGAAATGGACGAAAACACGAAAACTTAACATTGATTGTGGACGCCGCCTGCCGCCCGCCGCCCACCCGCCCGGCTTTCGCCAATCCAATAGCCTGGGTTAAAAAAAACCTGGCTAAAAATGGAGTAGTCTGAAAATTTTGGTGACAATTGGATTTGTCGTAACCAGTAAATAACAAGAATATGCTGGCTTTCATGCAAGGCAACTTCGCCGAGTGTTTCAACGACATAATGGCACAGGTGGAAGACTCGGACCTAGGACCCAATAAATGGCTCATTTGAAAAAAAAAGTTCCGTACACTTTTCAAGGTAGGCAAGAGCTTGGGAAAATGCCCTATGCAGGCTTAGTTTCGAGCTTGCTCAAACACCACACGTTTCGATTTTTCTACTGACTGATGCCTCTGGCAAATGATAAATACCTTAGGCCCCCAAATATATTCACTGTAAACATCTGTATTTAGTATTTTGTTAGTTACACACGTTTTAGCTTCCAAGGTTACAGAGAATTTTCTCTTTCCGAAAGAATCCCACACAGTCAGCTTCACCCATCGCCACGTGATTGGCTGTAGTATTTGTAATGCTCCAGTTTAGGTTTTCCCGTGACATCATTATTGATCTTTCTGCGAAGATAACAAAGGAAATCCGAAAGTAAAGTTCACGGAAGGTTATATGTTGGGACGCAAATCAAAACTAGAAATGTTGCCTGTCGGCACACGAATGCCCCCGCTGGCAGCCAAAGAAAACAAGGCATATTTGATTATAAGCCATTTACGCGAGCGTTAAGGTTTGGAACGCACCAAGTCTGTGAGCTTGACCCTAACGGCCATGTCCCATATTTTGGGACATAGGTCCCAGAATATGGGACATATGTCCCATATTTTGGGACATGAGTTTTTATCTGCCATATCGCTGGGAAATCAACTGAAACGAATTAATAACATCGCTTGAGATGTCGGAGTCACTTGGAAAAAAAATAAAAAAAATTTCAGTCGGTCAAATCCATGTCCAATATTTTGGGACATAGGTCCCAAAATTTGGGACATACATTTTTATGTATCAAATCGCTGGGAAATCCTCTGAAACGGATTAATAACATCGCTTGAGATGTCGGAGTCACTTGGAAAAAAATATTATTTTTTTCAGTCGGTCAAATCCATGTCCCATATTTTGGGACATGAGGTTAGGGTTAGGTCCCAAAATTTGGGACTTTATGTATCAAATCGCTGGGAAATCCTCTGAAACGGATTAATAACATCGCTTGAGATGTCGGAGTCCCTTGAACAAAAACAAAATATTTCTCAGTCTGGGAAATCCATGTCCCAAAATCTGGGACATGGTTCCAAAATATGGGACATACATTTTTATGTGCCAAATCGCTGGGAAATTGGCTGAAACGGATTAATAACATCGCTTGAGATGTCGGAGACCCTTGGAAAAGAAAAATATATTTCTCGGCCGAGTCTCGTGTCCAGTCTTTGGTTTGACTTGACATTTGATTTGACATTTTGGAAAAGTTTTTCCAAACGGTGAGAAAACCTCTGAAACGGATTAATAACATCTCTCAAGATGTCTGCGTCGCTTTAACAAAAGCAAATCCGATATGCTCAGTCGGGTGTTTGGACTTGGAAAAAAAAAAGTCTGATGTGACATTTTGGAAAAGTGTTTGCAAACGGCGAGAAATCCTCTGAAACGGATTAATAACACCAGTTGAGACGTATGTTGATGGACCATTGGTCTGGCAAACCATGTGTGGTCGGTTACGTGATAAGCTGTTCCGAGTCGTTCCGTGGCCGAGAGGCCACAGTGTGATTGCTGGAAAATAAACAGAGTCGTTCCGTGGCCGACCGACCACAGTAAATTCCGTGACCGACCGAAAGTTCCGTGATCGACCGACAGGCCACAACTGTCCAGGAAGCGAAAACACAGTGCCTGTCCAGCACATGGTGCCACATGGCACCGTGTGCTGGACAGGCACCATGTGCTGGACAGCACACGTTGCCTTCCCATAAAAATCCATGATAATGTCCCGTATCCCGGACGCCACTGTAAACTAAGTATGTGTGCGGAACCTCTGTGATCGGGACACCACTGTAAACTAAGTATGTGTGCGAAACCTCTGGATACGGGACACCACGGAACCTCTGTGATCGGGACACCACTGTAAAGTAGGTATGTGTGCGGAACCTCTGTGATCGGGACACCATTGTAAACTAGCTATGTGTGCGGAACCTCTCATGTGCCCGTATATGAGACCTGGGTACAACTTGTCAAATGTCCAGCACGTGTATATGCGACCTGGGTACGACTTGTAAACATTGATAAAAATCCATGATAATGTCCCCTATGCATACGGGACATTATATAGAAGCCAATGTGACATTTTGGAAAAGTGCTTGCAAACGGTGAGAACTGCTCTGAAACGGATTAATATCACCAGTTGATACGTATGTTGATGTACGAATGGTCTGTAAAAACGGAAGAAAGAGAAAAAAAAAGAGAAATATCACGGTTGTTTCTTTGCCGTTGGCGGGTCAAGCCTTGTGACAATTTGGAAAAGTCCCACCAAACGGTGAGAACTCGTCTGAAACGGATTAATAACATTGCTTGACATGTATGTTGATGTACGAATGGTCTGTAAAAACATAAGAAACATAACAAATATGAAAAAAAAAGATGTTTCATTCTTTGCCGTTGGCGAGTCAAGCCCTGAGGTCCCAGAATATGGGACATGAGGTCCCAAAATATGGGACATGCGTTTTTATCTGCCATATCGCTGGGAAATCGTCTGAAACGGATTAATAACATCGCTTGAGATGTCGGAGTCGCTTTAAAAAAAAATGTTTTCGATATGCTCAGTCGGGTCTCATTACTTGGAAAAAAATCTGATGTGACATTTTGCAAAAGTGCTTCCAAACGATGAGAAATCCTCTGAAACGGATTAATATCACCAGTTGACACGTATGTTAATGTCGTTACGTGGCCGAGGGGCCACACTGTGATTGCACAGTACGATTGCTGGAAAACAAACATGGAAATTAACTGGAGTCGTTCCGTGGCCGAGAGGCCACAGTGTGTGGCCGAGGGGCCACAGTGTGATTGCTGGAATGGTTCCGTGGCCGAGGTGCCACACTGTTCTTGCTGGAAAGTCGTTCCGTGGCCGACCGACCACAGTAAATTCCGAGACCGACCGACCGACCACAGGCCACAACTGTCCAGGAAGCGAAAACACAGTGCCTGTCCAGCACATGGTGCCACATGGCACCGTGTGCTGGACAGGCAACATGTGCTGGACAGCACAAGTTGCCTTCGCATAAAAATCCATGAGAATGTCCCGTATCCCGGACACCAGTGTAAACTAAGTATGTGTGCGGAACCTCTGTGATCAGGACACCACTGTAAAGTAGGTATGTGTGCGGAACCTCTGTGCCTGTCCAGCACATGGTGGGCACCATGTGCTGGACAGCACACGTTGCCTTCCCATAAAAATCCATGATAATGTCCCGTATCCCGGACACCAGTGTAAACTAAGTATGTGTGCGGAACCGTGGCTGCGGACGGGCGGAACCTCTGTGATCGGGACACCACTGTAAAGTAGGTATGTGTGCAGAACCTCTGTGCCTGTCCAGCACATGGTGCCATGTGGCACCATGTGCTGGACAGGCACCATGTGCTGAACAGCACACGGTGCCTTCCCATAAAAATCCATGATAATGTCCCGGATGGGATGGGCCCGGGCCCGTCGGAAGGCGGCTGGGCCCGTCGGAAGGCATAGCTGGGCCCGTCTGAAGGTCCACGGATTGGCCCGGGCCCGTCGGAAGGCGGCTGGGCCTGTCGGAAGGCATAGCTGGGCCCCCGTTCTGAAGGGCCAACGGATGGGACCCCGGGCCCGTCGGAAAGGCGGCTGGGCCATCGGGAAGGGTAGCCCAGGGCCCGTCGAAGGGCCACGGGATGGGCCGGGCCGTCGGCCGGGGTTGGGCCCGGTTGAAGGGCCACGAATGGGAGCCCTAGGCCCGTGGAAGGCGGCGAATGGGCCCGGTGTGAAAGGGCCACGGATGGGCCCGGGCCCCGGCGGAAGGCGGTTGGGTTGGCTGAAAGGGCCTGACTGTTAAGCGGCAGGGTATGGATGGGCCCGGGCCGTCCCGGAAGGCCCGGGCCCGTCGGAAGGCGGCTGGGCTGGTGAAAGGGCACGGATTGGGCCCGGCCGTCGGAAGGTGGGCCCTTGGCGTCGGAAGGGCGGCTGGGCCCGTCGGAAGGGCCGTAGCTGGGCCAGTCTGGGACCCGGGCCACGGATGGGCCCGGGGCCCGTCGGGAAGGGCGGCTGGGCCCGTATGAAGGGCCCGAATGGGCCCCCCAGGACCGTTCGGAAGGCGCGGTTGGGCCCGTCTGAATGGGCCACGGATGTGCCCAGGGCCCGTCGGAAGGGCGGCTGGGCCTGGCTAAGGGCCCACGGATGGGGGCGGCCCGTCCGGAAGGCGGCTGGGTGGCCTGATAAGGGCCACGGATGGGCCCGGCCCGGTCGGAAGGCGCGGGGGCCCATCGGAAGGTGCTGGGCCCGTCCGGAAGGCATAGGCTTGGGCCCGTCGAAGGGCCACGATGGGCCCCCGGGCCCTCGGAAGGCGGCTGGGCCCATCGGAAGGCGGTACGGGCCCGCTTAAGGGCCACAATGGGCCCCGGGCCCCTCGTAAAGGGGCTGGGCCCCGCGAAGGGCCACGAATGAGCCCAGGCCCGGTTCGGAAGGCGCGGGATGGGCCCGTGTGAAGGGCCACGGATGGCCCGGGCCCCGTCGGAAGGCGGCTGGGGCCCGTCTGAAGGCCCGAAGACCCAGGCCCGTCGGAAGGCCGGATGGGCCCGTGAAGGGCCACGGGAATGGGTCCCTCCCGTCGGAAGGCGGCTGGGTCTGGCTGAAGGGCCACGGGATTGGGGCCCGGCCCGTCGGAAGGCCGGCCTGGGCCCCAATCGGAAGGCCGGCTTGGGCCCCTTCGGAAGGCATAGGCTGGGCCCGTCTGAAGGTCCACCGGATTGGCCCGGGCCCCCGTCGGAAGGCGGCTGGGCCCGTCTTGAAGGGCCACGAATGAAGCCCAGGCCCGTCAAGGCGGGCCCGGTCGGAAAGGCGGCTGGGCCTGGCTGAAGGCCACGGATGGGCCCCCGGGCCCTATTCGGAAGGGGCTGGCCCCGTCGGAAAAGGCGGCTTGGGCCCGTCGGAAGGGCGTACCTGGGCCCGTCTGAAAGGGCCACGGATGGGCCCGGGCCCGTCGGAAGTGGCGGTGGGCCCGTCGGAAGGCGGCTGGGCCCGTCTGAAGGGCCACGAATGGGCCTGGACCCGTCGGAAGGCGCTGGGTTGGGCCCGTCTGAAGGCCACGGATCGGCCCCTGGCCCGTCGGAAGGCGCAGCTGGGCCCGTGTGAAGGGTCATGGATGGGCCCGGGCCCGTCGGAAGGCGGCTGGGCCCGTCTGAAGGGCCACGAATGGGCCAGGACCCGTCGGAAGGCGCGGTTGGGCCCGTCTGAAGGGCCACGGATCGGCCCCGGCCCGTCGGAAGGCGGCTGGGCCTGGCTGAAGGGCCACGGATGGGCCCCGGCCCGTCGGAAGGCGGCTGGGCCCGTCGGAAGGCGGCTGGGCCCGTCGGAAGGCGTAGCTGGGCCCGTCTGAAGGGCCATGGATGGGCCCGGGCCCGTCGGAAGGCGGCTGGTCCCGTCGGAAGGCGGCTGGGCCCGTCTGAAGGGCCACGAATGGGCCCGGACCCGTCGGAAGGCGCGGTTGGGCCCGTCTGAAGGGCCACGGATCGGCCCCGGCCCGTCGGAAGGCGCGGATGGGCCCGTGTGAAGGGTCATGGATGGGCCCGGGCCCGTCGGAAGGCGGCTGGGCCCGTCTGAAGGGCCACGAATGGGCGAGGACCCGTCGGAAGGCGCGGTTGGGCCCGTCTGAAGGGCCACGGATCGGCCCCGGCCCGTCGGAAGGCGGCTGGGCCCGTCTGAAGGCGCGGCTGGGCCCGTCTGAAGGGCCTCGGATGGGCCCGTGCCCGTCGGAAGGCGCGGCTGGGCCTGTCTGAAGGGTCACGGATGGGCCCGGGCCCGTCGGAAGGCGGCTGGGCCCGTTTGAAGGCCACTGAAGGCCCATGTGCCCGCCGAAAAATATCCCAAAAAAATAAATAATTTGGGGTGGGGTCAGACGGTTGGCTACTGGGTCAAAATTACCGGGGTATGTGCTCACAATCGATGTTTATGTAATGTAGTATATATTAATCTACGAATTAGTGCTAATTAAATATATACCACTCGATAAATGAAGAAGATGTAGCTATTTAAATATGGGGAAAATATCCGAAAAAAAAAAAAAATTGGGCTTGGGTTTGTCGGTGGGCTAATGGGGCAAAATTACCGGGGTATGTGCTCACAATCGATGTTTAATTAATGTAGTATATATTAATCTACGAATTAGTGCTAATTAAATATATACCACTCGATAAATGAAGAAGATGTAGCCATTTAAATATGGGGAAAATATCCAAAAAAAACAAAAATATCGGGCTTGGGTTTGCCGGTGGGCTAATGGGCCAAAATTACCCGGGTATGTGCTCACAATCGATGTTTAATTAATGTAGTAGTCACTAATGTACGAACTCATGCTAATTAAATATATATCACGTAATAAACGAACAAGATATAGGCATTGAAATATGGTAAAAATATGTAAAAAAAAAAAAAAATTGGTGTGGTGTTTGCCGTTCTGCCATTGGCTACTACTACCTTGGTTTAGGCCTTTGTTCTGGTATGTTAGTTATTTAGAAATGAATTATAAACAAATAGAAACCTAGTAAAGCATTGTAACATATTAGAAAAAAAAGTTATAGTGTTTTATATGTGCGTCATTATTGAAAAAATGTTGAAAAATGACACTTTGAGGGTGTATGTGTTTGCCGTCGTCGGATGGAGCAAAATTCACGAGTGCCATGGTCACCAGTGATATGAAAACACATTAGAATTGAATGATATACATTTTAATATCAAATACTACGATATGCAATAGCCAGAAGTAATGTTATATCCCTTTAAAGAAGATTAAAAAAAAGAAAAAAAAAAAGATTTTGCCGCTGAAGGGTGGGCTATGCCGTTTGCTCTAAAAGTACATTAACTCTATGAAACTAAATGGTTTTCTTATTTTATCATGAAGGGAAATGATTTACGAAGCAGCTTACGTAAGAACAATGCATATATTGTCATGAATAAAAAAGATATTACATTTTGAAGAAGGTAATTGTTTTTAAAAAAATCGAATTTTTTGCCGCCAGCTCGCCGTTATGGTTGGGGTAGGGCTTGACCTCATAAAAAATGTTTTCGATATTTTTATGGTTTAAAACGTTTATAAATGGTATATAGCGAGTTTATAAGTCACATTTTATTTGCCGTCGTGGGGATTTTCGAAAAAAAAATAATCGAGTCACGCTGTTGAGCTTGACCCTAGGCTTAGCGGGGGCGGAACGAATGTGGATTTGTCACAGGGCGGTAGAGGAGCATTGGAGCAATGTGTGTGTGAAATGTAAAGCAGATCCAAGCAAGGAAACAAAAATTACAAGCCATTTACCCGAGCATTAAGGTTTCGAAGGAACCATTGGAGCAATGTGTGTGTGAAATGTCAAGCAGATCCGAGCAAGGAAACAGAAATTATAAGCCATTTACCCGAGCGTTAAGGTTTCAGGACGTATGTGTACGTAAGTACGTACGTACGTACGCCGGTAACACTATATGCCCCCCTCACCATTCGGTGGTGGGGGCATAATAATAAACAAATGAAACAAATCATGTGACTTTGGACCTAAGTAGATGTGCTATAAGGGACGTACGTACGTACGTACAACCGTAAGGACGCCGGTAACACTATATGCCCCCCTCACCATTCGGTGGCGGGGGCATAATAAGTCATTTACCCCGAGTGTTAAGGTTTGAAATGCACCAAGTCTGTGAACTTGACCCTGGGCTTAGCGGGGGCGGGACAAATCTGGATTTGTCACAGGGAGGCAGAGGACCATTGGAGCAACGTGTGTGTGAAATGTGAAGCAGATCCGAGCAAGGAAACAGAAATTGAAAGTCATTTAGCCCGAGCGTTAAGGTTTGAAATGCACCAAGTCTGTGACCTTGACCCTGGGGTTAGCGGGGGCGGGACGAATGGATTTCTCACAGGGCGGTAGAGGACCATTAGAGCAATGAGTGTTTGAAATGTGAAGCAGATCCGAGCAAGGAAACAGTAATTATAAGCCATTTACCCGAGCGTTAAGGTTTCGAACGCACCAAGTCTGTGATCTTGACCCTGGGCTTAGCGGGGGCGGGACAAATGTGGATTTGTCACAGGGTGGCAGAGGACCATTTGAGCAATGCGTGTGTGAAATGTGAAGCAGATCCGAGCAAGGAAACAGAAATTATAAGTCATTTACCCGAGCGTTAAGGTTTGAAATGCACCAAGTCTGTGACCTTGACCCTGGGCTTAGTGGGGGCGGGACGAATGTGGATTTGTCACAGCGTGGCAGAGGACCATTGGAGCAATGTGTGTGTGAAATGTGAAGCAGATCCGAGCAAGGAAACAGAAATTATAATCCATTTACCCGAGCGTTAAGGTTTCAGGACGTATGTGTACGTAAGTACGTACGTACGTACGCCGGTAACACTATATGCCCCCCTCACCATTCGGTGGTGGGGCATAATAATAAACAAATGAAACAAATCATGTGACTTTGGACCTAAGTAGATGTGCTATATCTCATGAAATATATTTACAAAATAAACAAATGAAACAAATCATGTGACTTTGGACCTAAGTAGATGTGCTATATCTCATGAAATATATTTACACTAGAAATGTGCCCTGACGGCACACGAATGCCCCCGTTGGCAGCCAAAGAAAACAAGGCATATTTGAATGTGGATTTGTCACAGGGTGGCAGAGGACCATTGGAGCAATGCGTGTGTGAAATGTGAAGCAGATCAGAGCAAGGAAACAGAAATTATAAGTCATTTACCCGAGCGTTAAGGTTTGAAATGCACCAAGTCTGTGACCTTGACCCTGGGCTTAGTGGGGGCGGGACGAATGTGGATTTGTCACAGGGTGGCAGAGGACCATTGGAGCAATGCGTGTGTGGAATGTGAAGCAGATCCGAGCAAGGAAACAGAAATTATAAGCCATTTACCTGAGCGTTAAGGTTTCGAACGCACCAAGTCTGTGACCTTGACCCTGGGCTTAGTGGGGGCGGGACGAATGTGGATTTGTCACAGGGCGGCAGAGGACCATTGGAGCAATGTGTGTGTGAAATGTGAAGCAGATCCGAGCAAGGAAACAGAAATTATAAGCCATTTACCGGGACAAATGTGGATTTGTCACAGGGAGGTAGCGGACCATTGGAGCAATGTGTGTGTGAAATGTGAAGCAGATCCGAGCAAGGAAACAGAAATTGTAAGTCATTTACTCTGAGTGTTAAGGTTTGAAATGCACCAAGTCTGTGACCTTGACCCTGGGGTTAGCAGGGGCAGGACGAATGTGGATTTCTCACAGGGCGGTAGAGGACAATTGGAGCAATGTGTGTGTATGAAATGTGAAGCAGATCCGAGCAAGGAAACAGAAATAATAAGCCATTTACCCGAGCGTTAAGGTTTCGAACGCACCAAGTCTGTCACCTTGACCCTGGGCTTAGTGGGGACGGAACAAATGTGGATTTGTCACAGGTGGGTAGCGGACCATTCGAGCAATGCGTTTGTGAAATGTGAAGCAGATCCGAGCAAGGAAACAGAAATTATAAGTCATTTACCCGAGCGTTAAGGTTTGAAACGCACCAAGTCTGTGACCTTGACCCTGGGCTTAGCGGGGGCGGGACGAATGTGGATTTGTCACAGGGTGGCAGAGGATCATTGGAGCAATGCGTGTGTGAAATGTGAAGCTGATCCGAGCAAGGAAATAGTAATTATAAGCCATTTACCCGAGCAGTAAGGTTTCGATTCGAACGCACCAAGTCTGTGACCTTGACCCTGGGCTTAAAGGGGGCAGGACGAATGTGGATTTGTCACAGGATGGCAGAGGACCATTGGAGCAATGCGTGTGTGAAATGTGAAGCAGATCAGAGCAAGGAAACAGAAATTATAAGGCATTTACCCGAGCGTTAAGGTTTCGAACGCACCAAGTCTGTGACCTTGACCATGGGCTTAGCGGGGGCGGGACAACTCTGGATTTGTCACAGGGTGGCAGAGGACCATTGCAGCAATGCGTGTGTGAAATGTGAAGCAGATCCGAGCAAGGAAACAGAAATTATAAGGCATTTACCCGAGCGTTAAGGTTTCGAACGCACCAAGTCTGTGACCTTGACTATGGGCTTAGCGGGGGCGGGACGAATGTGGATTTGTCACAGGGTGGCACAGGACCATTGGAGAAATGCGTGTGTGAAATGTGAAGCAGATCCGAGCAAGGAAACAGAAATAATAAGCCATTTACCCGAGCGTTAAGGTTTCGAACGCACCAAGTCTGTCACCTTGACCCTGGGCTTAGCGGGGACGGAACAAATGTGGATTTGTCACATGGGGGGTAGCGGACCATTGGAGCAATGTGTGTGTGAAATGTGAAGCAGATCCGAGCATGGAAACAGAAATTATAAGGCATTTACCCGAGCGTTAAGGTTTCGAACGCACCAAGTCTGTGACCTTTACCATGGGCTTAGCGGGGGCGGGACGAATGTGGATTTGTCACAGGGTGGCAGAGGACAATTGGAGCAATGCGTGTGTGAAATGTGAAGCAGATCCGAGCAAGGAAACAGAAATTATAAGGCATTTACCCGAGCGTTAAGGTTTCGAACACACCAAGTCTGTGACCTTGACCATGGGCTTAGCGGGTGCGGGACGAATGTGGATTTATCACAGGGTGGCAGAGGACCATTGGAGCAATGCGTGTGTGAAATGTGAAGCAGATGTGAAGCAGATCTGAGCAAGGAAACAGAAAATATAAGGCATTTACCAGAGCGTTAAGGTTTCGAACGCACCAAGTCTGTGACCTTGACCATGGGGTTAGCGGAGGCGGGACGAATGTGGATTTGTCACAGGGTGGCAGAGGACCATTGGAGCAATGCGTGTGTGAAATGTGAAGCAGATCCGAGCAAGGAAACAGAAATTATAAGCCATTTACCCGAGCGTTAAGGTTTCGGGACGTACGTACGTTATATTACATACGTACGGACGCCGGTAACACTGTATGCCCCCCTCACCATTCGGTGGCGGGGGCATAATAAAAGCATGTTTTAGATCATTCAAGGTTAGTGAATGACACTTATTAGTCATAAATTTAAACATCGGATTCACGTCAATATGTTGAGACTGTAATGGGATTTCAGTCAGATTTTACACGTAATTTCTGCTTCCACAGCCCACAAAAATGTGTGACATTCTTTTGTACACACAATTATCGCCTTGTCTTTGGTAGCTAATTTGCCCGCAACTAACAAAATGCTAAAAGCAGATGCTTGAAGTGAATATATTTCAAGACCTAAGACATTTATCGATTACCAGAGACATAAGTCGGCAGAAAAATCGAAATTTGTGGTGTTTGAGCGAGTCCTAAACTACGGCATTTTCCCAAGCGCTTGCCTACCTTGAAAAGGCTATAGTGTCAATTGTAAAGAAATTGGCGGGTGGGGTAACGGTTAACAAGTGAGCCATTTATCGGGTCCTATATATAGGTCCAAGTCTTCCACCTGTGGATAACGGTGCAGTAATGAGAAGGGACCATACTCCATTTGCCACAAATACAGGGCCTGATTATTCTGCAAACTTCCACAGCTGCATCAAGGTTGAATCCTCTTTTTCTGTCTTGATCCGGTGCCAGGCACACCAACTAAATCCGATCACTTGGCCTCAAGTGAATGAATGAATGGGGTTTAACGTCCCAACAACAGCTAAGGTCATATAGGGACGGGTGGCCTCAAGTGAGAATCCCAGTTCTCCTTTGTGGATTCTGCATTGAGATATGAATTCCCTAAGGATGGATTCAATACACACACCCACCAAACCTTCTACAACTACTACAGAGGACAGGTGTCAGGTGAACGTGTTTTATATCGCAGCAACAGTTAAGGTCATATAGAGACAGGCCTCCATTTCGAGTTTCATCCGAAAGGCCACAGGCATAGAAATTACAAGAAACTGTTTGTTCAAGACTAGGACAAGGACTGAACCCACAAGCTTTGGTAATAAAAGTGAAGATGGATGGTTTTTAATGTGCCAGCAACAGCTAAGGTCATATAGGGACAGGACTTCAGTTTCACGTATCATCCCTGTAGTATTGAAGTCCAGTGCTCTACCCACTAGATTATGGACCCTAGAGCGGGCGTACCGTGGAGCGGGTGTATCTGGTGTTGCCGGGCCACGATGTTCACGCTACTGTAGTCGTCTGCCAGGTCCGGGTCCACGCCCGCCTCCAACAGCAGCCGTACTGCCCTGTAATACAGAGGCCTCGACACTAACCCTTACAGGGCTCCATTTAATTGTCCACTGCTGTTTATTTTTTCTCATAAAAAAACGTGGAAATGATTCTAAAGTGCCGGCAAACCATGTTTCTATTGAGAATGAAGACAAAACATAAAACAAAAGAAGACAACAATTTTGTTTCCCGCATTCCAAGGCTTAATGGGTCTCTGCAGACACGAGACCAATGGTTGTTACGAAGGACCACTTTATTTGCCCAAGCACATTTGCATTTGCACAGGTTCGGTTACATTACTTCAAACTTCAAAGTATTTCTCATGGTTCAACGGGCTACAATGTAAATGGGTGCAGACTATGTCATTTCGTGTTCACAAGACGAAAAATAAATTGATTTTGAAAACTGAACACAACAAAATTTCTTTATATTAAATGGCTATATATCCTGATATTTTATCATTTTTATAAAAACACGGCGATCGCCGGGGAGTGTCTCACCCACTACCAATGGGTCAATGTTACTTGAATGACCCGGGTGGTCAGCTATCAATGTGAGGAAGCAACTAATGAACTTTAGCGAACATCCGACTAATATATCAGGAGATATGCAAAATTTGAACGTACGTCCATGTTTTGACGGACATGACCTATATTTCAAGGAAAGTAGGTCAAGGTCATCTGAATGAGCCAGAATGTTTAGGTATCAATATAAGCAAGCTACTGATTAAGTTTGGCGAAGATCCAACTAACCAATCAGGAGATATGCAAAATTTGTATGGACATCAAAGTGATCAATATTACAAGGAACGTAGGTCAAGGTCGTCTGAATGACCCAGTATGGTTAGGTATCAATGTAAGCAAGCTACTGATTAAGTTTGGCGAAGATCCAACTAACTATCGACGAGATATGCGAAATGTGGATGTACGTACAAGTTTTGACGGACATGACCTATGACCTATATTTCACAGAAAGTAGTTTAAGGTCACCTGAATGATGCATGAAGGTTAGGTATCAATGCAAGGAAACTACTGATAAGGATTGGCGAATATCCGACTAATGTATGAGGAGATGTGCGAAATTTGGATGTACATCCACAGTTTGACGGACATTACCTATATTTCGAGAAATGTAGGTCAAGGTCATCTGAATGACCCAGTGTGGTTAGGTATCAATGTAAGGAAGTTGCTGATGAAGATTGGCGAACATCCGACTAACGCATCAGGAAATATTCATAATTTGGATGTATGTCAAGTTTTGACGAACATGACCTATATTTCACAGAAAGTAGTTCAAGGTCACCTGAATGACACAACTTGGTTAGGTATCAATTTAGGGAAGCTACTGATAAAGTTTGGTGAAAGATCAGACTAACGGATCAGGAGATATTCAACATTTGGACGTACATCAAAAATTGTTGAAGCCAAGGTCAGCCAAGGTCAAGTTTACCCAAATGACGCTGGGTGGATAGCCATCGATGTGAGGAAGCTATTGATGAAGCCTGGTAAAATTGTTGACAATGACGACGACTGGGCGAGATAAAAATCAGCCAAGTGCGTGTGACACTAACGTTGGTGACAGACTGGGGTTTACCATCTGGTCAACAGCAACATCGTATACATGTGGCAATGCACTGGTATTGGGAGAGATAACCACACGTTCAGCCTTGAAATTTAAATAAGAACTTTCAGCATTGAAAGATCCGATGACAGGCACCCTTACCACACAGGATCACCTGTTGTAAATCCCAGCGAGATTCAACATTCTTTTGTCTCCTGTGTGGTGCTGGTGGTCTTTTATCATATCATTGTAAATTGTTATTTTAACCCATTTCATGCAAGATCTTACGGCAGCTTCAAAGGAACATCCGCAAGTTGTTCTATCTCATTCCCACGAGATATAGGATCTTGTTACCAGGAGTTAGCTATCTCGTTCCCACGACACAGCATCTCGTTCCTACGAGATAGCATCTCATTCCCACAAGTTAGCTATCTCATTCCCACGACATAGTCAGCCAATCGAAAGGTAGCAGCATTGTAATTCTAGATGGTGGAGTAATATCTGCTATTCTATTGGCTGATTATGTTGTGTACGAGATACTATGTCATGAGAAAGAGATAACTAACTTGTGGTAACAAGTTGCTATGTCTTAGCAACGAGATTGCTAACTCGTGGTAACTAGATTCTATATTGTGGGAACAAAATGCTATGTCGTGTGATCGAGATAGCTACTCGTGGTCACGAGATACTATCTCGTGGAAACAAGACGCTATGTTATGGGTATGAGATAGCTAACTCGTGGTAACGAGATATTATATCTCGTGGGAGCAAGATTCTATGTCGTGAAAATGAGATAACTAAATTGTGGGAACGAGATAATTACACAGGTCTCTTTTAAGCTGCCGTAAGATACTGATACACCAAGAAAAAATTACCAACCAATAACATGTTTCTCAACACAAGTATATACTGTTACCACTCATTTGAACCGTCTCGGCAGTGGTATCAATATACATTTGCAATGCAAAATAATCACCGCTTGCGAGTTGTGGGAAATACATTGGGAAGGGCAAAATATTCTGCAACACCAATACAGAAATGTACCAGCGTAGTTATAAACCAGTGGTTTGCAAACACTTTGATGTCAGTTGAATTTTTAATATTTTTTTTATGGAAATAACAATCTGACACTTGGATGTAAAATTTATACACAATAAATTGCAGATTAATAACTATATATAGCTAACACAGTATGTGTGAAATGAAGTTGGGAATAACATGGATCAGACACAACTCCACCAGCAAACATTTTTGCCTCAGTGACCTTGGGCGGTCGGACGTGGGTCATATGCAAAACAAAGTAGCGTACCTAGACATTGTGGCCAAATATTATCAAAATCGGTGAAGCGGTTCATGAGTTATTGAAAAATGAAAGATGTTACTAACGTACGTATGTATGCACAGACATGGACTAACGCTATATCCCCTCTTGCCTATCGGCAAGGGGATTATAAAAGTGCATGTGGATAAGAATTTTGAACGATAACTTCATGTTGTTTTCTCAATTGTGGCAGTTCCTCTTCTATTACACCAAAGTTCTAGTTGCATTACTATTCTGCAATTCTCCGTGTATCTATACATGTGATGTTACGTTTCATGACAACTACTACCGACATCATCATTAATCAGTGGGATTTCCTTCTATCAGGATGTATTGTATGAAATATTTGGAGAAGTGGTCTTATTGTATTTTTCTTTATTAGCACAGTTCATATGAAACTAATCTTTACAGAAAAAAATATTTCAAATGTTGGACCATTCAAAACTGATGCGAGACAGTGATTCGAAAAATGTGTAATTTGTGGCCTGTGCTTGAGGCTGATGAAAAACTAAGCAAGTAATTGGCAACAAGTGCAGAGCCTGATCAGACAAGAATTGCGGGTTTACTGGATTGACACTCGTTTGAAAGTCCAAATGTCCAATTTCTCAAATCACAGTCACATTATCATGATTATGATTATGACATACATTTTATTATCTACATGTCATCATGATTTCTCTTAGAACTAGTATCTAGTATGATGCACATAAAACCTGGCATTACTGAAAGTGGTTACAACTAATTCGATGTTGATGGCTGAAATTTGATTACCAGTAAACTGAGAACACACTAGGCATAGTTTAATTTGTATTCACATTTGCTGGGGTTATGTATGTCAATAGTTTCTAGCTGCATTAGCTCGACTCTTTCGTCCGTCTCCGACGCTGTTGCTTTACATACTTAAATCCAACTAGATTGGTCAGTAAGCGAGGCTTACGGAATACCCCCCGTGTGGGCCCAGGTACCCCTAAATATGTAAATTTTCCAAGTGTGTGGGCTTGTGACCTTGCCTCTTGGCTTAGCACGGGCGGCACGAACGTGAATTTGTCACAGGGTGGTAGAGGTCCATTGGAGCAATGCGAGTGTGAAAAGTGAAGCAGATCCGAGCAAGGAAGTAGAAGTTATAACCAATTTCTCTGATGTTAAGTGTTGCAAAGAAACTAAGTATGTGACCTTGACCTTGAGATCAGCGGGGATATGTCACAGCATGATAGTAGAGCCTTAGAGGAATGCATGCATGAACTATTAAGAATCAGCAATGAAGGAAATAGAAGTTATAACATATTTCTCTGATATTAAGTTTTGTAAACAGACTTAAGTATTTGACCTTGACCTTGGGATCAGCAGGGGTTGGACGGTCATGGATTTGGCACAGCATGGTAGTAGAGCCTTACAGGAATGCATGTGTGAAATATTAAAACATTTTAGATGAAGGAAACATAATTTATAACAATCCCGGTATTTCTCTGATGTTAAGTTTTGTATAAAAGAGACTAAGTATTTGACCTTGGGATCAGTGGGGGTTGGGCGGTCATGGATTTGGCACAGCATGGTAGTAAGCCTTACAGGAATGCATGTGTGAAATATTAGGCATTTTAGATGAAGGAAATAGAAGTTATAACAATATTTCTCTGATGTTTAGTTTAGTGACGGACGGACGTACTTACGAGTACATTGTGGGGTTCCTAACCTTAACCCATCCTAAATCAAACCCCATAAAGATCAATCAACAGAAAAAACAACCCCATAAGACAAAATAACCCCACAAGAGCAATTCATAACGGGGTTAAAACGGAATAAGCATCTCTTAACAAGTCCATCACTGTGTGGTTAACCTCACAATGTAGCTCTCGTTTGCTCGGACGCACGGACAACCTGACTCCAGTATACCACCCCACAACTCATTGCGGTGGTTAAAGATAACTTTCAATTATAATCATTTGTTTTTTTGTTATTTTTGGTATCAATTGATTTCTATGCATTAATCAACATAGCTTTGTCTCATATTTATATGCTGATGAAAGGAAAAAAAATAAAATACTATAAGTTGAATTCCGAAGATTCACCATCGCGCCACACACAATGGCAGGGGTACCTGGTCAATTCGTTATGGAAGGTCATATCCGCCATAATTATATTTGGCTTGATGCTTGCTGGCTGATGACATTTTAAGCTATATCCGTCTTATTACAATTATATGTGGCTTGATGCTTGCTGGCCGATGACATTTTAAGTTCTATCCGTCTTATTACAATTATATGTGGCTTGATGCTTACTGGCCGATGACATTTTAAGTTCTATCCGTCTTATTACAATTATATGTGGCTTGATGCTTGCTGGCTGATGACATTACACGTTCTATGCGTGTTATTGCATTCACCGTTTGTATTTATGACAATTCTATGTGGCCTGGTGCCTGCCTGATGATGGAATTACAACTTATATCCATGTTATTCTATTCGTCATTTGTATTTATGACATTTGAAATCATCGTGGTTGTAATATACATTTGTCTTTATTGCATGCGCATTTGTCTTGATGTTTCATTCATTTGTCCTTACAGCTTTCGGCCTTATTCAAAGTGCTAAGTGCTTTGTTCTTACTTTCTATTGCAAATGCTTAGTGCAATAAAACAGATACACGAATAAGGACGTATCAATATTTGTAATGTAAATAAGACGAATGAACAAAGCAATCAGCAGAATGGACATGTAAGAAAGACAAATACAATTACAACAAGCAGATTTCAAATGTAATAAATACAAATGACGAATAAAATAACATGAATACAAGTTGTAATGTCATCAGCACGCAAGCATCAAGTCACATAGAATTATGGCGGATATTACCTTCCCAAATTACTGTTGCAATTGTTGTTGTCAAGGGGCGTGGCTTATCGAGGTCACCCTAAACACCCCAAAGGCTGGAAAAGGCTACAAAGGCTACAAAGGCTGTTCGATGTTGCTTGTACGTCCGTTACATGCATTTTCATTGAATTGACTGAATTATTATGTGTTATGATCATTTTATGAATTTTAATCATTTTAATACAATAATCCACCACAAATATACGTGTTTTGGTAAATTGGCTAAACGCGCACCTGCGCCGATCAGGCCGCGCGGAATTGGAGTGATTATATAACACCTATTAACATGTCGTTTAACAGGTGCAGCTAAACACCGATTATACTTATTGCATTATTATTACTTTGTATTATTATTATTATTCATTATTATTATTCATTATTATTATTAATAGTCTATACATATTATTAATTATTATTATTATTAATCATTATTTATTTATTATTATTATTAATCATTATTATTTGTGTACCCAATTGATAGTTTTACTATGGTTATTCAAATGAAATAATCGATAACTACGAACTACAATGCCAAACAATGCATAGTTGTAGCCTGACCCGAAATTAATATTACTGTGCAGCTGACCATGCACAATTGGGGCTTGTTAAATTTGTCACAAGCTGGACCCATCATCATTAAACGGTCGTATTTTATCTATAAATACAATTTAATATGTGCATATACGAGGGTCATCCAATAAATAGTGAAAACGAATGTAAGTTGATATATTGTGCATATACCTGAATGAAATTTGGCCTACCGCTATATTGACACTTCGTCAATGATGTCGCATTATATTATGTCACTACGTTGTATGACGTCATAGTCATGTGACGTTATAATCACATACGTCAAGGGTCATGAACACGGTGATGATAATACCGAGCCATTTTCACTATATATATTGGATTACCCTCGTATGTGTGCATCTGTAAATATCAGTTTGCAAACGTTTCAGTATCCGCACGTGATGTACGCACATTGTGTTAAATGAAAAATGAAATGTATGGTGTTACAATGTCACTTCGAAAAAACTATTCCACCCGTTTTTCTTATAATTTATATAACTACCTGTTGCCTACTTTATTATTCCAGTACCAGCATCTCCCGTCACAGAAAATAAAAAGTTTAATTTTAAATTTCAAAAGGAACAGTTTACTGCCAATAATTGACGTAATTACGTTAATTACAAATACAGGACACGAGAAGGAAAAATGTTCGTGCTAAATACTATGGGTTAATTGACGGGAACATGTCAGCTATCATAAATGTCTTTTACAACTAGTTACACGTTTATTCGGCCGTGTAAATAAAAGATTTTGCTTCCGCAATCTGAGGAAATATTTGTTGCAGAGCTCTACGTAGCGCTCATAAACATATTGTTTATCACCGTGTGGATACCCATTTTCAAGGTAGATAACTAGCTGATGTCTCAAAATTCGGCATTCGTCCTATGTTCACGTAATGTGTTGATACATAAAGCATGTTTAAATGAATGTCGTTGATCGATCATTGACTTATATTAATAATAATGCAATACGTATAATCGGTGTTTAGTTGCACCTGCTAAACGATATGTTAATAGGTGTTAATCACTCTTTGTCCAATTCCGAGCGGCCCGATCGGCGCAGGTGCGCGTTTAGATAATTTACCAAAAACATGTATATTTGTGGTAGATTATTGCATTCAAATGATTAAAATGATTAACATGATCATAACACATACTAATTCAGTCAATTCAATGACAATTTTAATGTATGGTATAAATATCCGCTAACGGACGTATACAAAGAAAACTTCGAACAGCCGTTAGTAGTTTTTCTTTTGTAGCCTTTTTCCCAGCCTTTGGGGTGTTTAGGGTGACCAAAACGCATGGCAAAACAGCGATGCAATAATCAATAATGGAACTCCGGATGTCAATTGAAACAGTGCGAATGAATAAAGCATCAATCCAAATGCACATGCAATTTAGACTACAACCAAGAAGATTTCAAATGTCACAAACACGAATGACGAATACAATAACATGAAAGTAAGTTGTAATGGCACCAGTCAGCAAGCATCAAGCCACATAGAATTGTAATAAGACGGATAGAACTTAGAATGTCATCAGCAAGCAAGCATCAAGCCTAATAGAATTATGGCGGATATTACCTTCCATAATTCGTACCCACACCATTTCGTCCCTATACCATTTCGTACCCGATGTGGTAATTATGTACCAATTTTTTTGTCAATTTGCACCCAAACCATCCTGTTTCGTTTGGTCATTTCGTATCCGGATTGGTCATTTCATACTCATAGTCAATTCATACCCGTACCTAATAATCTGATAATAACTGTATTCACATGTGAAACAGCATGATTGTGTGCCATTTTCATATGAATAAACATTACATGTGTAACATGCATTTCATGTGAAACGTTCTTATGGATTCATATAC